>QEPC01003927.1:1208137-1226887 GCA_003113815.1 Sphenodon punctatus
CCCCTCCCCTCCAACACAACCCAACCCTACAGGGGTCAGGACCAACAATTTTTTGGGTTTGTTTGTTAAGAATAATTTTTAAAAAGACAGCATGACCGGCCCCCAGCCCGGCCCCGGCCCACCGGGAATCCTCCCTGTGCATTAAATGGCCAATCCGCCCCTGGACGGACTAGAAGCTCACATAGCCTGTGAGAGGCTGGAGTGCGATAAGAACTCTTCCTAAGGGGTTCTTAAAGCCAGAGAGAAAGAGGCACCTGAGGCTTGTTTGGGAGATTGTGGCTACCTCACCTGAGTGAGTAGAGACTGAGGGCACTTTTAAATGAGGGGCGCTGAAGCGCCTCCTGAACGCCGTGTTAAAGCAAAGCTGCTGGAAGTGACGTTCTCCCTGTTGCTGGTGGCGGCTGGCGACACGGGGATTTGGAGCGGCGCGTTCTTCTTCGAGTGGCTCCTCCCATTCTCACAAATGGGTTTGCGCCTGCGCGCCCTTCTCCTTTCGGCAGTTACGAAGCTCATTAGCTAAAATGCGTGACGTGCACACGCCCCCACCTTATATAAGGCACTGTTCCCTGTAACCCACAGTTCCTTCCAACTGCTTCGCAGCTTATCGGTTGTTATCACGTCTCATCATGGCTACCGCAAAACATTAGTTTAAAAAGTGTCAATCCTGTGGCCGAAATATGACTACAAAGGACCCCCATGCCCTGTGCCTGGCTTGTCTGGGTATGGGACATGAGTCCCACGACTGTCCTGACTGCCGGCTCCTTAAACCGAAATCTAGAAAGGAGCGGGCTATTCGGTTGCCAGCTCTATTAAAGGAGCTAGAGGAAAAGAGGCTTAAGGCAAACTCAGGTAGGCCACGCTCCCCCTCAACAAAATTACCGAGCATTGGGGTGGAAGAGACCGTAACGGCTACAGGCAGTGGCTTGACTGCTCGATGCCACAGCCCCCCTCCTCCCCATACCAGACACTCAGCTTCTTCCTCGCCCGTTGGTCACTGTTTGCAGTTAGGGGATGAGACTGCCGTTAGAGAGGTACGCTCTACCTCCCCATTTTCATCATCGGAAGATGGAGCGTATATGGCGACGGCTTCGGCCTCCCAAGCATCCCCTTTAAACCTGGCATCCCCTCTGTATACGGCGGAGGTAGAGGTGGACCCTAGATTTCACGGTTCCCCCTACCAACCTCCTTCCCTTCAGTGGCTCGAGGAGACACGTCCGGAGCTCTCTCGTCCCCGTGACCAGGTTCAACATAGGGCGGAAGACCTCACCCTCCAGTTTTTAAAGGAGCAGGAGGCAGAGAGAAAAAAGGACAATACCGTCCTAGTATAAGTTGTCTGCAACAACTTATAAAGGCTACGACCTCGACCGCCAACTGGGACAATAGATCTCCCCCTAGGGATAGGGGCCGAGATACTACTAAACGTACCACGGCGTCGACATATAAGGTCACGACGTCAGCAACGCCGCCCTCGACTTTCTCAACACAGAGCCAACAGTCTGGGTCTCAGACTCTGCATCGACATCGAGAGCCGTCGACGTTGACAAACCTTCAACCCGATGTCGGGTCTCCACCTCGATGTCGACGTCGAGACGTCTCAACATCGCCGGAACAGTGTCGCGAATCGCCTCGCATCGCTCCAACCAACCTACCTACGTCGCTCGCTTCGCAGGCGACCTCGACATCCCCAACACCCATGGCTATTAAAGATCTGCCCGATGCAGCTGCACTTGACATGGCAAGGATCTTTAAACGCCGTATGGACAAACAACGTAAAAAAGCAGCACGGCGGAGACTTTACAGAGCTGCTTTGCTCAAGACATTGCCGTCACGTACTAATCCACCCGAATCATCCGGGAACCTTGAACCCGCAGGGGACACTGAATTTCACGGGGAACACGTCACCATTGACCTCGACGTCGAACGCGATACTGAATCAGGGGACCCTGACTCTCTCTCACCCCCGCCGTCGGATGATGTTTTAACCACCCCTCCGTCCATCTCTTCACAGGAACATAAAGAATATCAGCGGCTCCTTAGGAGGTTTTCGGAGGCTCTTCATATTACCACCGTGCCGGTGGCTGGACAAGAGGACGACCCGGCGTATTCAATGGTGGACAAGCCTGTCCAAGCAAAACTCACCCTACCCCTATTTCAAAAACATGCCTCAGAGGCTGAAAAACTATGGCCTAACCCTGCCTCTATCCTGCCGGTGTCACCCACTAACAGTTTTTTTTATATGTTCCTACCTGATAATAATTCTATATTTTTCAAACATCCTGTGCCTAATTCCCTTATTGTGGCAGCTTTTGCAGAAAAATTTCAGAAAACAGCACAGCAGACGTCCCCAGTTGATAGGGAAGGCCACCGCATTGACGGATTTGGGAGAAAAATGTTCGCCTCAGCAACTATGCTCATGCGCACCTCAATTTACGCGGCTGGCATGGCGCCCTTCCAACACTACCTGTGGCACCAGGTTCTCAAGGTCGTCCCTACACTGCCCAAAGAGGCGCAGAAAACCCTCCAAGCTTTAGCTGCAGAGGGTACCTCTACCGCGCATTGCCAACTACATACTGCAAGACACTCGTCAGACACAGCCGCAAGGGCTGTGGCTACAGCTATTGTAACAAGAAGATTTGCGTGGCTCAGAGCCACCAAACTTGAGTATCACCTTTGGGCCCGAATCGAGAGCTTACCCTTCGACCAGACGGGCCTTTTTGCTAAGGACACGGATGATGTCCTAGACAGAATACAGAAGTCAAAAACAATGGCTTACAAAATGAAGATCGCTCAGCCAGACCGATCTTCTAATTCATCGTATCGTCCCTAAGAGTACCAGCCACACTACCACAGGCAGCAAAGGCAATTTTATCCTCCTGCACAGCCATACAATAGGAGGTACTATCCTCCAACATCTTCGGGTACCTATGGGGGAAGGCCCAAATACCCATATTCTTCTTTTAGATACAAGCAGGGTAATAAGCAGCAATTCTCCGCACCTGCAACCAGAGGGAGAAAATGACAGTTAAGGCCTCACCGAGTGTTTGCTCGTGAGGCACCACTTATATCTATTACATTTGAATTTTCACTGTTGCATTCTTTACACGCCTGGCAAACGATCACCTCAGATGCCTGGGTATTGACAGTCATTAAGTGTGGTTACAAGGTTCAGTTTTTATCATTACCCCCTGTTGTTAGACCCTCTACTGCTGTTGTCCTTTCTAAGGTTCAATACGATATTTTAAATAAAGAAGTTTTTTAATTATATCACAAGGGTGTAACAGAAATTGTTCCATCCAAGGATCGAAATAGAGGGTGCTATTCCAACTACTTTGTGGTGGATAAAAAGGATGGCGGACACAGACCAATTTGAGATTTGAGATTTGTTAATTTATTTGTAAAGTACTGCAAATTTAAAATGCTCACACTGACTACCCTGCGTAAGTACTTGAAGGTTGGCCAATGGTACGCGGCCATTGACTTAAAGGATGCTTATTTCCATGTGAGATTACACCCTGCATCTAGACCTTTCTTTAAGTTTTGCCATAAAGGCGTGCAGTACCAATTTTCATCTCTCCCCTTTGGTCTATCATCAGCCCCTCGAGTATTCACTAAGGTAATGGCCCCAGTTGTAGCTTTTATTAGGAGGCAAGGTATATATATCTACCCCTACCTTGATGACTGGTTGATAGTAGCTGACTCACCAGTAGCCCTGGAGAAGGCTATAGCTACTACTGTAGAATTATGCCGAACCTTGGGTATTTCTATTAATCACCAAAAGTCGCAATTAACACCTTCACAAAATATCCCATATATTGGTGCTATAATTGATTCCACTAAGGGCAAGTTATTCTGCCCTAAGGATAGATTTGATGATATTTGTGACATGGTGCACTTGATTTCCAGACATAGAAAACAGCCTGTCAAACGTTTCCAACGCCTACTGGGCCTTATGGCTTCTACCACAGCCACTACCCCGTTTGCCCGTCTCTTCATAAGACCTCTTCAATTATGGTTATTAAGGGTCTTCGACCCTTTGTCAGACCCGCCCAACAAAAAGATCAGGATCACTAAGCAAATTGTTGATTCTTTATTGGTCTGGACTAACAGCAAATTTGTCTTAGCGGGGGTACCATTCCATTATCCAGTTTCTAATTGTTTAGTAACTACTGATGCTTCCCTCACAGGGTGGGGAGCTCATCTTGGAGACAAGGACATTGCCGGTACCTGGAGCGACAGCCAGAGGGTCCTCCATATCAATATATTGGAGACCATGGCTATTCGAAAAGCGCTCGAATATTTCCACCAACAGCTCCAGGGTCAAGTAGTGACGATTGCTTGCGACAACCTTACTGCGGTCTGGTACATAAACAAACAGGGGGGTACACAGTCACCGGACCTATGTTGCATAGCCAGTCAGATATGGCATTGGGCAATGTCACAAAACATGTACCTCATAGCGACACATGTGGCTGGGAAGGAGAACTCGAGAGCAGATATCCTCAGCAGGCTCAGCCAAGAGCACCACGAGTGGCAACTGTCATCGCGGGTGTTCCACGACTTGACGCAACGTTGGGGGTTCCCAACAATAGATCTCTTTGCAACAGTGACATCCACCAAATGCCAAAAGTTTTCATCACGAGCCAGACACGACCCGGCATCTCTAGGGGACGCGTTCTCCCTCCCTTGGAAGCCACAACTTTGCTACGCTTTTCCTCCTGTGCCCTTAATGTCCAGGGTGATAAACAAAGTCCTAACGCAAGGAGCCAATCTCATCCTCATAGCTCCTTACTGGCCTCGCCAGATGTGGTTCTCGGACCTACTGAAAATATAATCAGCCCACATTCAGTTGCCCGAATCTCCCAATCTCCTGTGCCTTCCACACCAGCACAAGGACAATGTTCCACACCTCAACCTCCATGCATGGAGGATTTCAATAACTTAGATCCAAATGATAAATTATTGCTGGTCCTCAGCAGTGACATTAAGGATTCCACTAGACGTTCTTACCAGTCTAAGTGGAAGAGGTTCAATTATTGGTTGTCACTCAAATCATTGTCGACGGATCAGCTGTCGGTGCAGATTGTCTTAAAATATCTCTTACAATTGGCAGAAAAGGGCCTCTCATTACCATCCCTTAAAGTGCACTTTTCTGCTATCTCCAAACAAGTAGGGGTAACAGGAAATACCTCTTTGTTTTCCCACCCTCTGATTAAGTCCTTCCTTAAAGGGATTAATAACCTGTTTCTCCCTCATAGGACCCCCCTCTCATCCTGGGACCTATCGCTGGTGCTTGACACCTTGATGTCGCAACCTTATGAGCCTATCGACAGCTCAAGTTTATGGGATCTCACTATTAAGACTTGCTTTATTGTAGCTGTGACCTCCCTCCGCAGGGTCAGTGAATTGTCTGCGATATTCATACATGAACCATTTCTCCAATCGTTCCCGGACAGGTTGGAGATAGCAGCTCACCTGTCTTTCATACCTAAACAGGTCTCTAGATTCCACCTGGCACAGAGGATCGTTCTCCCTCAGTTTTATCCACCGCCTCACGAGACCAAAGCTGCAGCTGCGGCGCACACTTTGGACGTGAAAAGGGCTGTCCTGACATACCTGGCTGGTATTTCTACCATCAGACACTCGGACAATCTGTTTGTTTCCCCATCCCCTACGTCGTTAGGGAAAAAGGTCTCATCCCAAACTATTTCAAAGTGGTTAGTGCATACAATACTGTCAGCTTACAATTTAAAGCGCCTTGACCCACCCCCCAACATCAGGGCCCATTCCTTTCGGTCTACAGGAGCCTCCACGGCAGCATTCGCTAATATATCTCCCCAAGAAATTTGCAGGGCTGCAACTTGGAGCTCACCGAGTACTTTTATTAAACATTATTCTGTTCATCTAGCCTCCAGAGAACTTACCTCTATGGGTCAGGCCATTCTCTCTACAGGTCTTTCAGGGTAAACATAATACTCAAGTGATACTGTAGATGTATAATTCTTCAATATGTTGCTCTAATTACTTATTAAACATTCTGTTATATGTTGCACTTGTACAGTGTCTGCCATTCAAAAAAAAATTCCCTGCCTCCTTTGGTTAGGCTTGGTACTCTCCCATTTGTGAGAATGGGAGGAGCCACTCGAAGAAGAACAGAAGGTTGCTACCTTGTAAACAAGGTTCTTCGAGATGGCTCCAACCATTCTCACAAATACCCACCCTTCCAGCCCCGCGTGAAATTTTTCTCATGCAGCCTCATGGTTGGAAGGAACTGTGGGTTACAGGGGAACGGTGCCTTATATAGGGTGGGGGCGCGTGCACGTCACGCGTTTTAGCTAATGAGCTTGGTAACTGCCGATAGGAGAAGGGCGCGCAGGCGCAAACCCATTTGTGAGAATGGTCTGAGCCATCTCGAAGAACCTTGTTTACAAGGTAGCAACCTTCTGTTCTTAAGACTTCAATTTTCAGGCTTTCAGAAAGCGCCGCTCCAAAGCCCCGTGTCGCCAGCCACCGCCACCAGCAACGGGGAGAATGTCACTCCCGGCGGCTTTGCTTTAACGCGGCGTTCAGGAGGCGCTTCAGCGCCCCTCATTTAAAAGCAGTGTGAGTGGAGTTTGTACTGAGCCTATAC
This sequence comes from Sphenodon punctatus, assembly GCA_003113815.1. Classification (NCBI taxonomy): domain Eukaryota; kingdom Metazoa; phylum Chordata; class Lepidosauria; order Sphenodontia; family Sphenodontidae; genus Sphenodon; species Sphenodon punctatus. The sequence continues at coordinate 1,214,766 of QEPC01003927.1, forward strand.
ACCGTGGCTGGAGGCTTTGAGAGCTTGCAATTGGTGCATGCCCCAGTGGGGCCTAGAAACCTGGAATCATGAGAGACTGGAGGATTGCTCTGAACCTGGAAAGCCCCCAAAAGAGATCTGGATGGACTGAGGCTAGTCAGGTGTCGTTGGCTGGAGAGCTTGTATGTCTGGCTTTAGACAGACTGGCTGGGAGGCTGAGAGCTGTGCATACCGGTAATAAACACCACAAGGGTTAATTCCCACAAGAGACTGTATTATTGGGCCCTGATCCTGACAATACTTATCCCTGGCACTGCCATCCTGTACACTCATGTTAATTGAAGCAAGCAGAGAAAATACAGTAATCCTGGCCAAATGACACAGACCAACGAAACATCCATACAAAATCTGTCACAGAGACTTGCCAGCTTTCACAACATCATCCGGTACCAGAGAATAACTATATAATGCAGAACAACAACAAAAAGGACTGAATGACTGAACAACAAAGGGGTCTACAAAGATATGATCAATATATAATTCCCACCAAAAATCTGGGTAGTTGGATTCTAGAAAGGCAAATATTTGGTTGCTACTTCTCTACATTTATAAATTTGGAAATGTATTCCATATGGCATAAAATGATTTGAGTTTTTAATTTAGATCCACTATTATCCATTATATCAAAAGGGTATACCACAATCGACTTGTCCAGTCCTTTAGCAAAGGGCCTTTCTCAGTTTTTCATGCTCTGGTAATAGTGTAGCTGGCCACCAGTTGTAGTTGATGACAGGAGTTGGAGATGATCTGGTTGTGGGGGGAAAGTCCCAATAGGGAAATCGAGGGTTGAAAAGGAATCCCAATTTCTGTGATAGTGTTCATATGTTCCCAGATCTACCACCAAAATTTATTGACTTTTGGGCAAGACCACTCGCAAATTAAGTATGCCCCTTCCTTACCACACCCTTGCCAACATTTTCCTGACAGTTTATTATTAATTTGATGCTGTCTTATGGGGTGAAGTATATTCTCAGTGTGACTTTGACCTGAGGCTCCCTAACCAAAAGGGACATTGAATATTTATTAACAGTATGCTAAATTTGTCTAATTTCCTTTTTGGAAAAGGTTTGTGCAAGATCCTCCTCCCATTTTGAGAAGTACCCAGCATCTGGGGGATGAAAATCTGCCTTTGTCCCTTATCCCTTGCTGCCCCCACCCTCCACGCCTTCAAGTCCCTCCTCAAAACCCATCTCTTCCGCCCCGCCCTTCCGAACTCCTGCTAAGCACCTGTTATCTGCAAACTCCCAATTTACTGTAACCAAGCCAAGCATGTGTACCTGAGCTCTTGCATCCTCATGAATGTCGCATCCCTTGTCTCTCACTCTGTTTCCCCCTTCCCTGTCTCCCTTCCCCCTGTCTTTAGATTGTAAGCTCTCAAGCAGGGACTATGTCTATCTTATTATTTGTAAGTGCCAGGTACATCGCTGGTGCTATATAAATGCTTATAATAATAATAATAATAATAATAATAACAACTCTTTCTACAGTTTAATCAAGACCTGATCGCTGGACCCATCAGCAAAGAATAGTCTTTCTCATGTGAATGGGGGTCTGGAAAAATTAAGTTTGTCATCTTTGTTATTAAAGATGCTTCTGATCTTAATATAAAGGAAAAAGTCAATTTTATCTTGCAAAGCTGTTTCTAATGTCTTGTGTTTTAATATCCTTGTTAATAAAAAGGTCGGAGGCTTTAAATATTCCTTTCGTCTTCCAGTTAAGGGCAATATTTCTCTGTATCCCACAATTACAGGCTTTTACAACAAATAGTGGAGTATACAGAGAAATCCCAGCATAATCTCTAATTTACTTTGGCAGTAAGACCAGATTCGCAATGCTAGATCCATGAATGGATGCAGCTCACCCCCACAAAATTTAATTGGGGTGTCCTCAATCAACAATTCCCTGAAGTTTTCAATATGCAACATATTCTGCTCCATATTGACTCACTGAGGACCATTACTGCCTAAAGAACATAAGTTTACTGCCCTGAGGACTGAAGTTCCATGGTATTTATTACAAATATTTGTAACCCCCACCCTCCTGCCAAGGCAGCTCAGGGTGGTGTACGTACAACTTAAAACAGATAAAATACATTATAAAAATACAATAAAATCTTTTAAATCAGCTAGAATTGAGCCAATAAAACTCACCCCACCAACCCAACTCCCCCACTCCCTACTCAACTCCCTCAACAAAAGCTTGACAGAACAGCCAGGTTTTACATTGTTGTCTAAAGGAGGGGAAGTCTGGGGCCAAACGGACTGCAACCGGGAAGGTGTTCCACAATCTCGGGGTGGCCACCAAGAACATTCTCTCCATCGTTGCCACTCGCGATACTTGGGGGACTTTGAGGAGGGTGCCCCTGGCAGACCACATGGGTCGATCTGGGGTGTGAGGCGGTCCCACAGGTAGGTTGGACCCAGACTGTGTAGGTCTTTAAAGGTAAGAACCAACACCTTGAATTAGGTCTGGAAGACTATAGGTAGCCAATGCAGCTAACGGAGCACAGGTGTTATGTGCTCACAACAACCTGTCCCTGTAAGATGGGCCGCCACATTCTGTACCAACTGCAGTCTCCAGACTCTCACCAAGGGTAGCCCCACGTAGAGCATGTTATAGTAGTCTAATCTTGAGGTGATGAAGGCATGGACGGAAGCGGCCAGATCAAAGGCTGAGATATACGACTGAAGTTGCCGTACCAGATGTAAGTGGCCAAATGCGCTCCTTGCCATAGCGTCCACCTGGGCATTCAGGCGGGGAGCTGTGAGTCAAGGAGCACCCACAGACTCCAAACCTGAGGAACCCAGGAACGTTGAACCCCATCAATGATGGGGACCCTCAGTCCCTCCCACCATCATCACCTCCGCTTTGTCAGGATTCAGCTTCGGACAGCTCATCCTCATCCAGTTTTCCTCAATTGCCAAACACTGAGTAAGCACTGAGACTACAGGGCCTGGGTCAGCTGAAAACAAGAGGTCTAGTTGGGTGTTATCAGCATATTCACTGAACATCAAACCCTCTCATGACCTTGTCGAAAGGTTGCATCTGGGGTTCTGCTTATCTCCCCGTACCCTGCTACTGTTTTAATGTTTAAGTTGTATCCTGGTACCCTGTTTTAAGATATTTAATTTGTTCGACTCTTTTAAATTGTTTAATATTTGTTTTATCACTGTTTTTATTGTGTTGGAAGCCGCCCCGAGCTGTTTTCAGGAGGGGTGGGGTATAAATGTCAAAAATAAATAAATAAAAAATAAATATAGAGAATCACTGTCCCCCAGTTCAGTGATTTTACTATAGCTCTTGTTATATATTTCACATTTTTTTAAAAGCCCCAGTTCAGAGTAGTGTTACGTGACAAGAATTTTACTTCTCATGAATAAAAAGAATGTCCAGACTCCAGCCAGCCTTGTTTGGAGAAAAGAGCTTGAAAATGGGATCAGAGGCGAAAAACTAGATGGCAAAAAAGCCCTTACCCCCCTCACCAGATAAAGAAAAATATTGGGATTTTGGCAAGACTTCATTGAAGAATGTAGACCGCTTAGGCCAGGGTCACTCTAGCTTTGGGATGGATTCTGCAGCTGACAGGTCAGGAACACAACACACCGAGGCTTGCAAATTCAGGGTATTGTGTGAGACCCATATTCTCTGTCTAAGCCAGTGCTCGACGCCTAGACCATACCCTAAAGAGGGTTAAGGAAGGCTGTGACCTCTTACTCCAAAGCCACGGACTGCCTCAGCCTGTTCCCGCCTTTGCCTGCCTCACCCCGCCCCCCCATTTGCCCCTCCCTCCTATGAGTCTCCGCCTCTCCCGTGAAATCCCGCCCATTCCCTCTTCGGTCTCAAGACACGCCCCCCTCCCGTGAGACCCCGCCCCTCCTACCCTCGCGGCGGGCTAGCGGTGCCGCAGCCGTGGCAGCCATTTTGTGGCGCTGCTCAGTCGGTGGCGCGCTGGGCGGGAGCGAGGAACGGGGCTCGGGTGTCGAGCGTGCTCTTTTCTGCTGTAGATTTATAGGTAAGAACTGGGTTTAGCGTTGCTCTGGTCTTTGCTTCAGCGCTGCGGGGGCTGTTTCGGTGGGTGAAGGGTGGAAAGCCGCCCTGAAACGGAACGTGTTTTCCTGTCCGCACAAAGGCGGAGGGGCGGGGTGTGGGCTGGAGAGGTCTCGGGACCGGGGCTGCAGCTCCGGGCCCTAGTGTGGTGTGCGTCGCGTCCCTCATGATCCTAGGGCGCCCGCTCTTCCATGGGCCTGGAGGGGGTGGGCACTGCGCAGCGTTTCCCCTTGCGACTCAGGCCTGGTGCGCCCCGCTGGGCGGTGACATCTCCCCCGGTGCAGAATTGTCCCTGCTGCGCTGTTCGGGTCTCGCGAAGTGCTGTGCTGATTCGGGACTAGCCCGCGGGCACGTTTGCGGCCCCCTATGCTGAGTCAGGGGTAGCAGCAGATGCTCACACGAAGGCAGCCGTTATCTCTGCTATCTTCTCCCTTAGCATCCCTCGATCTTGAGCTGATGGCGCTGCCAGACTGCGCTCAGTGGAAGCCAAAGGGTCTTGCACCAGGCGCCCTCAACATTAACAGGGACTGATGATGTGTCGTTAGGGAATCTGTAAAGTGACCTTGGTCATGGAAACGGAATCTTCTCTATCCGCCAGGATTCCATGTGCATGCATGTTCCTTCTCCTGGGGTGCTCACTTTGAGTAAAGTCTTTTCCTCTTTCTTTCTTTCTTTGCTGCTTTGACTTGGAATAATTTAAGCAGTACTAAAGCTTACAACTTATTTTGATGTTGTCTTATTTTGATTTCATCAGTGCATATTCTCACTGTCATTCTGTAATTCCGACTAACTTAGACACGTGTCACTTTTTCAGGAGGCAGAAATAACTTTTTGTGACTGGATATTGATTTCTTGGTAAGAGGTTTAAATAATCATTTTTACTTGCTAGGTACAACAAGCAGTTGCAATAACTGGTTGTGTAATGCTGCTTCATTAACTGATGTTCAGCCTCGACCTCAAGAATCCTTAGGGCTAACATTGTTTGAATAAGTACCTCTCATGAATAAGAAATACAACAAATCAACACAGTCTCTTAAGAGTGTTGGAGTCATCCAGATTTGAGAGTGGATGTGTGCAGTTGCTTGTAATTTAGTTGTGTCTTCACTGTGGGTGCTTTTCTTAATGGATAAGATATTAAACCAGGCAGGAGCTTTTTGCCTCTTTCCCATTTGGAAGCCTGAAACATTGGAGAGAAAAGTGTGTTTTGGGGGAAATGAAGGAAAGCCAACTGAGAAGTGATGTTGTGCTCAACTTCCTAATGCTTTTGAAATACTGACAACTTTTGACAACTACATCTGATCAACTCCAAAACTTAAGGGAATGTTGGAGGGTATCTGTGGGTAGAGAGCCTTGTTAATTTTGACCAAATCCATGGGGGGGAATGATGCAGTACAAGCAGGAGAACTGTAGCGTGCATGTCAAACCTAGACAAGGGTGTTGGTTGATTCACTTCTCTTATAATAGTCCCATTTGGCATAGAAGGAGCAAACAGAAGTTAAGAGGAGGATGTAGTCAGAAGGTGCAATGGCAGTGGATGATCAGCAGTAAGAGGTGGGCAGTTGATTAATAGGTAGCATCTGCCTAAACTGTAGTTGAACATGATGTAAATGTAGCTATTCTCTAAGAGCCAATTAATTTTGTGTTTGACTTTGATTCTTCATAAGTTGACAACTTGAATTGCGTAAAGCAAGGCAGCCTGAACCTCTGGTTCTTTGCTCTCTCCCCCCCCCCCCCTTTCTCCTTAGAATTTTGAAATGTCCTATTTATTGCCCTTCTCAGCTATACCCATTATTTCTTGCATTACAGCTAGGCAAATGGGTCAGTCCCCGAAGGTGGATTCAAGTCATCCTCTCTAAATCACTACCAAAAATTAGGTTATTTACATATTTTAGTATTTTTACAAAATCTTAATGAAAGTCCAGCTATTCACATCAAAAGATTATTACTATATGTGAAAGCAGTGCACTTGCTCTACACTTCATTTGGCTGTAAATAAATTACTTCTGTATTGTTGAAAATCAAGCAGTCCACAATATAGGGTCTCTGTACCTGCCAAATAAATGTGTAGCCCTTTAAAAATTCTGAATTAAAATCTAGAACAGGGGTGGGGGAACCTCAGGCCCGGGGGCCAAATGTGGCCTTCGGCAGGTTTTTATGTGACCCCTTTCCAGTGCCTGGATCTGGCTCCTGGGTCCAGTCTCTACCCCCAAGCACTGAGAAACTGAGCTCAGGATGCTGGAGCAGAGAGGAGGGCATGCACGGAAGGGTAGGGGACAGATACACAGCACAGATCCATGATCTGGGCTCTCTTTTTCTTGAATTACACCCATTAAGCACCCCCGCCCGCAACCTCTATGTGGCCCTTGGAGCTCGTACTAATTTTCAACGTGGTCCCCAGGACAGAAAAGGTTCCCCACCCCTGATCTAGAAAAATATGTGACTACATATGCAGAAGTTACAACAGCAAGGTGTTTGATGCATGTAGCTGCATGGGTGCAGTGGAAAATGCAAACTTTGGGTGAAACAGACATGCACACTTCAGTTTAAATCCACTTTAACATTTCTTATGCATGTTGCGGGGCTGAATAGCATGCCAATACAGCCCTGCAACATGCATAAGAAATGTTAAAGCAAAGTTATGTGCATGTTTGTTTTCACCCATTGTCTATAGTTTTTCACCTTTAAAAACTAGACATTGAGTACAATTATGTTATCGTAGAAATTCATGACAAAACATTGAATCAGGATTTCACACACTCAAGCATGTATGTACGCATTTCTTGAATCAATTTCATGAACGCTCAGTTCCTAGATAAGTGAACAAAAAACCTATGCAACTTGGAAGCTTTACAGCTCAGTCCTCAAAGTGGTGGCACAAGCCCTATTTGGCTGATGCTCTTGAAATGCTTCGAGGACTGTGCTGTTAGTCTGTATAGTAGCAAGTTGGGTAACCTGAGATTTTTTGGCAATCTGCTCCAAATCAACATTTAAATTGAGATTTTTGGTTAAAACTAGTACTACAACACGATTAGAAATTGCGGTTGATCAATTAAACCTTTTTGTCAATTAATCAATTAACCAATTAAAATTTGCATACATTTAAATATATATGCATAAATTTGTGGATTTGCATAGATTTGCCTAATTTGCATGCATTGGTTGAATTTGCCTTCTGCTGGAACACGTCCCCTTGAGCTATGGACTCAGAGCTATGGACTGTCAGAAGATCCTGTCAGCTAACGGTTTAACAAATTTGAATCGGTTTTATACAGATTAATTGATTTGATTAATCAAGCAATGGTTTCAGCCCTAGTTAAAACATAGTCTCAAGGTTCTTTATTTATTTATTTTTGATAAATGGTAAATAGCTGTTTGAAACTGGTTAATATTAAAAACTCACAACAGATTTTTCTTTTAGGCTGTCTGGTGTTGAGCAACTTTTAAAAAAACATACATTAAAAAGTTGTGAGAGTTCAGGTTAGGTAACTTTTTATTAGAGTGCTCCACACATTACATAAGGTAAAAACAATGCAAACAACTTAAAACTGATTTAAAATATTAACAAATTTTAAAATGGGGAAAGGAAAAAGGGAGGACAGAGTACATTAAGGAAATCAGCAGTGGATCCTAAAAGCACCTAGAAAATAAATATGTTTTCAGGGAGGAGCTGAGTTGGACATCTGGGGGAACAAGTTCCACACTGAGGGCCCCGCCACAGCAAAAGCCTGATTGCCCACTTGACTTAAGATGCAATGGTGCACCCCCCGGCCACAAACAGCGGGTGGTTCCTGAGTGCAGATACCCATCAGTGCGATGCTCTAGAAAAAGGTCTCGAATATAGGCAGAGACGTAATATGATCACAGCTGCCTAAACCAGTAAGCAGCTGCACTGCCGCATTCTGAACAAGCTGCAAGTGACGGATAAGTGTTGCCGATAGTCTGTAGAAGAGGGAATTACACAAATCAAGGCTTGTACTCACCAGGGCATAGGTCACTGTGACAAGGTCAGCCTGGGATAAATAAGGGCGTAACTTATGCAAATTGGGTAGTTGAAAAAAGCATTTCTGCATCACGTCTGATACCAGAGTTTTCATGGACAACATGGTCGAAAATGATGCCCAAGTGTTTTACCTGGGCAACTACCCCTACCCTATCTGCATTCAGGGGCCCAAGGGAGGCAAGGGCATTCTCATATGTACTGCCCCTTCCCACCAACATCACCTCCGTCTTCCCCGGATTGAGCACGAGTCACGAGGTAGCTCCGACACATCCAGGCAGCTATGTCATTCAAGTATTCCTCCAAGGGAGAGGTCTAATTTGGTAGAACTTATGGGGCAAGAGATACAAAGTTGTGTATCATCAGCGTACTGATGATACTCAACCCCGTGCTTGATAATTAAATCCCTAAAAGGCTACATGTATATGTTGAACAACAGGGGCAAAAGGATAGAACCTTGAGGAATGCTACAGTTCAGGTCCCTCGGGGATGACACATACCCTTGAGATCCAAACATCAAGGATTGGCTCCTCCCTTCCAGGTATGACCGAAACCACCGAATGGCATCCCCTGTCACACCAGCAATGTCTCTCAGCCATCGAAGCAGCAACCCGTGCTCGTCGTATTGAATGCTGCCATAAGGTCCAGCATAACCAAAATGGCTAGCTGTTCTTGATCTAAAATCATCAGCAGATCCAAGTGCGGTCTCTACCCCGTGGAAAGGCCTGAACCCCGACTGTAATTTTCCCAACAAGTCCCACCCGCAGTCCCTCTATTTTCTCTGCAAAGTATTTAGAAAAGTTCTCTCAGCTCTCAATTGAAAACACTAGATGGATTGAGCCAGTCTGGATTCACCAGGCTGTGCACAACCTGAAACAGTTGTGCCAATCTGTTCCCTGCAGCGTCTATGCCCGAGGACAGGTACAAGCACTTGGCCTCAGTGATAGCCCTATGTACACCACATAAACTCTTTGTACAGCTGAAGATTGGCCTCCAGATGGCTCAAGTATTTCTTCTCCAAACTGTGTCCCAGCCTCTCTCAAGTCTGCTAGATTGCTGTTATACCACAGTAGTCTATGGACTGTTGAGACAACTAGGGACTGGCGAGGGGCCAGGGAGTCGAGGACCCCCTCTAAAGGCTGAAAATAGCTGTCGGTGAGCTGTTAGCCCCCTGGTTGGAAGGGACAGGTGTATTGACTCCAGCACTTATAATGAGGTTGCTGAAAATCCACCAGCAGTCTCTGTGGGTGAACAACAATTGTTCGGCTATACACGCGTACTGAAAACATCTGAAACTGAAAAACCCAGCTCGAAAACAAGGTCTTGCGCCCGGCCAGCACTGTGGGTGCTCTCTTGGTTGCTCCAGGTAAAACCTAGAGATGCCATCATGCCCAGGAACTCAAAAGATGGAACCCCAGAGCCACCACCACCATGCATATTAAAGTCCCCTAGGACAAGCATCCTGGGACGCTCCAACTCGGTCCTAAATTCCCCCATATTAACTAGGGGTCTATACACCAGCAGGACCATAAGTCTCAGTCCTGGCCCAGCAGCACAGGACATGGTCAGGCACTCGAATGTCCCTGCTTGGAATGTGTACCACCTCGTGCATTGCATGTGGGATGAAAAAAATCAAGACCACCCCATGTCTTCATTCTGCTCGAGTCCGGTGGATCACAGAGAAACTCGGCGTGGCCCTTCACAAATTGAGAATGGGTGGTCAGTCTGCTTCCTCAAATTAATTTTTAGTTCTTAGGTGGGAGTATAAGCTCTTAAATAAAAATAAGCTAAATTTTAATAAGCAGCTTTGGCAGGAACTTGAGATAACATCAGCTGGGAAGGACTCAGCTTTGTTCTGGAAATTAGTTATATCTGGTAGTTCTTTGATGCATATAGTGCTGGAAGATTGTATATCTTCTCATGATTGGGAATCGTATTTTAGCCAAGTTTTCAATTAATGTAGTAGCCCAGCAGCAGACTTGGAGCCGTTCCTGCTTCAGTGCTGTAATGAATGATAAGGCTCCAGGGGAGGATTTTATTCCCCCATAGATTCTAAAGGCTGATCCAGATTGGTGGTGTAGTATTTTGGCCCCACTATTCATGACCCTTAATAACACTGGTAGGGTGCTTGAGGGCTGGACCAGAAGTATAGTAGTTCCTATTTATTAAAGCGGGCTGAATAGCAACCCAGCAAGTTATTGCCCTTTCAGCCTTCTTGACGTAATAGGTAAGGTATAGTCTGCATTCCTTCTGGGGAAATTACAGCAGTGGGTGTCCAAACAGAGGATTGTTGGACCTGAGCAGGGGGGATTCAAGAAGGGCTCTGCAACTATAGATAATATTTTCCTGTTTTATCAGCTAACTTTGAAATACGCTGTGCCACAGAAGAAAACCTCGCTGTATGCTGCCTTCATTGATTTGAAGGCAACATTCAATACTATCAATAGGGAGCGGCTTTGGCAAAAGTTGGTGGCTACAAACTTAGATTGGCATCTTTTTTATTTGATGATAGCTTACTATTGTCAGTCCTCCATGCGGAAGAGGGTTGGCATCCAAGGACAGTTGTCTAGACCTGTGTTGACAAATAGAGGGGTTAGGCAGGGATGCCTTTTCGCCCCAACGCTGTTTAATTTATATATTAACAACATGGCTGGTGATTTAAAGGATCCGTCTTTTCATCCAGTGATGATGGGTCATTATCTAACTCCAGCCTGCCAGTGACACCATCCTGTTGTCTCAGACCCAGATAGGGTTATGCCGTACGATGGGAAAATTTTGCACTTACTGTCATATTGAGTCTGGAAATAAATTATCGAAAGATCAAGATAATGGCAGCGGGGGCAGACTGCACCCACCGCAGTTGATGGTTGGATGGGCACGAAATTGATCAGGTTGCCAAATTTAAATACCTAGGAGTGATTGTCTCTTGTCGAGCAACTTGGGTTGCCCATCTTGTAATACTCAAGGCAACTGGGAACGCTTCTTCCAAAGAATTGTTGGTCTTCTATTATATGTGGGGAGGCAGGCCTTTCTCCCCTGCCCTGAAGGTATTTAGGGCTAAGATCCTATCTCAGATCTTTTATATAGAGCACAGGTACAGGTAGAGATGTAAATTTTCCAGAAACTTTGACGCCATGGAAAAAACCTGGGTTTTTCCTTTTTAAAAAAAAAAAAAAAACACCACAGAAATTTCGGGGGAAATTGAAATATATGCAAAACTTATTTTCTTAGCACCCTTTACAGATCTAAATTCACCATATAATGTTTTATCGATCTATGTTTTACCTATGTTTTACCACATCTATGTTTTATCGATCTGGAGAAGGCATTTGACTCGATCTGTAGGGAACGCCTCTGGGCAAAGTTGAATTCCTTAGATGTCGAACCCAGACTGTTGTTCCTGCTGCTAAAACTTCATGTGAGAAACTCTCTGCAGGTCCGCTATAATCCCCGGGGTGCTCTATCTAAACTGGTACAGGTGAGGCAGGGGTGCTTACTGGCCCCTGCTCTCTTCAATCTTTTTTTGAATGAATCAGTGCTTTTTATGAAAATGATCGATACACGCCCCCAAAATTGGTGATCGTCGAATCCCCCTCCTTTTATATGCAGATGATACCGTACTGATCTCCCAGACCCTTGTGGGCCTGGGATGATCAATGCAAGCATTTGGGGATTACTGCCAGGCAGAGTCACTATCAATCAACTTCGCTAAAACGTCCCGTCGGGCCCCCAAACCCCCACCCCTGGCTCACCCCTAAAGTCCGCTACTTCTGCTCCTGTACCCGGGCTGCTGAACGCCTCTGGCGCAAATCCCGCTCCCTCCCTGACTTCCTCCACTATAAATTCTTCCTCTCCTCAGCTATCTCCCTGGCTAGACAACGCTATTATGCCTCCAGGATCGAATCTTTCTCTCGCGACCCTCGCCGCCTCTTCTCTACTTTCGACTCCCTTCTTAAACCCCCCTGCCCTCCTCCGCCCTCTTCCCTTGCTGCTCAGGATCTTGCATCATTCTTCACCTCAAAGATTGACAAGATCCGTC
>QEPC01003927.1:1228362-1299580 GCA_003113815.1 Sphenodon punctatus
GCTGCCCCCCATGCCTGGAACTCCCTCCCTACCCACATCCACCTTGCCCCCTCCCTCCGCTCCTTCAAAACCCTCCTCAAGACCCACTTTTTTCTCGCCACCTTTCCCAATGCCTGCTAGTCATTCCCATATACCTACTGTCTGCCCTCCTCTGCAGACTGCTGCAACCAACCTGATTGTAACCAAGCCAAGCAGATGCACCTGAGACTTTGCATCCACTTGAATGTTTGTTGGTCTTCTCCCCTGTCTCTCCCACTGTCCCCTCTCCCTGTCTCCCCTTCCTTGTCTTTTAGATTGTAAGCCACAGGCAGGGACCGTGTCTATTTCTGTGTTCTGTACAGCACCAGGTCACACTACTGGCGCTATATAAATGTTTATAATAATAATAAAAGCACTCGTTTTTAGAAAAAGAGCTGAGAAAAAAAAAGGGGGGGGGGGACCCAAGACTTATTGAATACAAATTTTGTCACATGAAACTTGGTTACTTGATTATTTGCCCGTGGGGGAGTTTTTCTGTAATTTGTATTTTATTTTATTATCCTATTTAATTTTTGATATATTTTATCTTTGGATCCTAAATATTTTAAGTATCCTCTTATTGTTGTATGGTTATGGCTATTTCAACAACAATAAACTTGTAACTTGAGAAACCTGGTAGGACTAGCCGTGCCAAAACAGGGCATGCCATAACATCCAGCCAAGTCTCAGAAATACATGCCAGGTCTGGGTGACACTCTGCAATAGAATCGTACAGAGCGTCGGCTTTATTCACCACAGAACTAGGATTAGCCAGCCATCCAGATCCTCATGCAGGAGAAATCTAACTTGGCCATTCCCCTTTGCCCCTTAGAGGTGCTCACAGTGGGTTCCACAGCAATTTTCCAGAGGCATCTAAAATGGTTCACCTTCCACACCTTTTGCAGCTGCTGTGAATCTCCCCCTGACTGTCACCCTGATGGGTATCCTAAAACTAGCTAGCTCAGCTCCCTCCCTCACCCACTCTGGACGTCCTCCCTCGTTGTGGGACCATTTTTCACTCACACAGACATATTTATATTTTCCCAAGACCTCAATTTCTTGATCATTCTTGTGATCCCTAGAGTAGAATTGCAGTGTTGAATACTAAGCACTATGAATTCTGTATTGGACTGCAGTCGCAGTTCAGTGTGTGGTGGCAGTCAAAAAAGCAAACACTGTTAGGAATCATTTGGAAAGGGATAGAGAATAAAATTGAAAATATCATGATGTCTCTATATTAGGTGTTAGGTCAATACTTTATTGCGTGGCCTCCAGACCATTGCATATAAACAAAATATAAAGCAGAATATAAAAAGCAAACACATTATATGATTACACATTCCAAACCACAATAAAATTCAGACTTAAAATATAACTACAAAAATTTGGCATTGGTTAGTACCTCACAACAATCTAGAGATAAACATAGACACCCCTCTAACCCAAAATAAAATCTCGGAACAAGCAAAGGACAACAAAACCTGCAAACCCCTAGCCACAACTAACCCGATTTGTCTGAAGAGGCATATTTCTGCTTAAAGGATAAGATGCACGCGCTAAAAGCAGCCACTAATGTCTCTATATAAATCTATGGTATGACTGGACTTGGAATATTGTGTGAAGTTTTGGTCACCACATCTCATAAAAGATAAAGTAGAAATAGAAAAGGTACAGAGAAGGGTAACAAAAATGATAAAGGGTATGGAATGCCTTCCCTATGAAGAGAGACTGGATAGTTTGGGACGCTTCAGCTTGGAGAAGAGATGACTGATAGGGGATATGATAGAAGTTTATAAAATTGTGAGTGGTGTGGAACAAGTTAATAGAGAATTGTTATTTACCCTCTCATGGAGTGTCTCCTAATTCTAGTACTATATGAAACTAGTGGAATTTGTTGCCAGAAGATGTGGTCAAGGCTAGTAGTATAGCTGGGTTTAAGAAAGGGGTGGACAAATTTCTGGAGGAAAGGTCCATTAGCAGCTATTAGCCAGGTAGTTTGAGGGAATGTAATATCTAGCTGTTGGGAGCTGGAAGTGAACAACAGGGAATAGATCGTTCCAGTGTGACCTGTTGAAAATGTCTTCCAAGTGACAGAGATTGGCCGCTGTCAGAGACAAGTGCTGGGCTCGATGAACCATTGTTCTGACTCAGTATGGCACTACTTATGTTCTTTGAGGATAGGTCCATTAATGTCTATTAGCCAAGAAAATTTTGGGGACGCAACCTCTTACTATTCGGGGGTGGAACAACAGGGAATGAATTACCCATTGTGACCTGTTGGGTACTTCTCTCAAGAGACAGAGATCGGCCACTGTTGGAGACAGGATGTTGGGCTTGATGGACCTTTGGTCTGATCCAGTATGGCACTACTTACGTCGTTATGGATTTGTATAAATGCTGTCTGTGGGTTCACAGCAGACTTTCCGTAGTAGTGTGTGTGGAGGCAAGCAATGTTGTCAAGTTGAATCCTTGAGCTGTAATTTGGTTTCAACAGTTTTTGCTAGTCCGTGTAAGGATGTTGGTATGTGTAGTTTCTAGAGATATCTCTTAGAAGAAAATAAAGTGTTGAAGTAGGAAGATGTGAAATTGGCTAACAGTTTTTCCTGTAGTGTTTTGATGAGATTCTCCATTGAGAAGAAGGCTAATTCTTGCTTTTGCTGAAAGATGCTGACTTAGCACACCTCACTAGAAAGGAAGAACAAATTAACATTTTCATTGTCATTAATGAAGTCCCTGCCTTGTATACAATAAGCCGTTATCCTGGGTAACTGCCTAACTACTTCCTTTAACTCTCCTAATATTTGCATGTAATTTTCAGATTTAGGTGAAGTTTTCTAGGCATGGTTGTTCCTAGAAAGTTAAAGGTAGGACTGCCCTCCCATTATAAAGGGGAGAAGTTGAAGCACCTATATTTCAAAAACTGTTTGAGCTGCAGTTCTGAAAATTTAAGAGTGTGCTATAAACGTAGAGTCAGGAGTGTATGCAAATTTTTAACAAAATTGAGCCAGGAAATCAAAAGTTATAACGATGCATGCATTAATTGGTGGTGGTCAAAATGCAGTGTGTCCGGAGGATTTGTTCTGAGTGATATCTCCTTCCCCTGGCTGAGTTGAGTCCTGAAAGTTCACAGTTTTGTAGTATTAGATGTCAAAGAAGTGCTTTTCTAGTCTGGAGGTGATCAGTGCAGGGAATAAAGAGATAATGATTAAAAAATCAGTTCTTACAGGCTAGCGCATGCATGCTGAGAAGCTGCTGCTTGGAGGAAAAGCAGTGTTGGGAGCCAAGTTGTCTCAAGACGCTTCTTGCGAGTGGCTGGGAAGCTGAGCGGGGGCAGGACTATACTTTGGTTGGGGGGCTCTCCTTCCTGTCAGTGCCAGTGGGGTTGGGCAGCTAGTGGGCATGGGGAAACAGTAGAGTGTTGCATTAGGACCCCGCACCGCTATTTTCCTATTGCTCGGGGTAGAAGGATTTTCACCGTGGGTGGCCACAACAGGGCTGTCCTTCCCCCCCCCCCCGGCAGCTTATGGAGGGGGTGGGGACGGGCTGCTCCCCTAGCCCTCTCCTCCCTCGCTGGCCTGATGCTGCAAGCTCTGCTGCCCCCAGTAGTGATGCGGGGGGCCGCCGACATATTTCTTGTCTGGGCATGCTAGGACTACATTTCCCAGCATGCCCGGACACACACAGCAAGATGGCGGCGGCCCCTGTGTGTGCTTGAGCAGCAGCACGGTTCCTTTTGAAACCGTCTACAGCCCCTCCTCTGAGGCTGCAAGCGGTGTTGGTGGACACAGCGGCAACAACAGTAATGTATTGTGGGGAAAGGGTGGTGTGTGTGTGTGTGTGGGGGGAGAGAGAGACTGAGGGGGGGTGGGGAGTGAGTGAGTGGGGGGAGGGGAGGAAGAGTGTGAGTGAGTGAGACTGCCTTAACTCTGTAGTTTCAGTTGACACTGCCAGTGTAGAGAACTATAGAATCTGTTTGATAGAATGCAATTCTGTGTGAAACGACAGTTAAGGCAGTTTGAAAAAATTGTTCAGTGTTGAATTATAATAAATTAATGCCTAATAATGAAAACATTTGGTAGCTTAGTTAGTAATAAATATGGTGTGGAATGTTAGATAAGAGGGAAGTTTTTTGGTTTGGAAATGGTCCTACTTTTAACGTTTTTTTAAACCATTGGTTTTTTGTTTGGATAATAACAAGTAAGTACTCCTGACAGAAGTGGAGAACATAACTTTACCCCTGAGGTAAATTAGATTGTGAATTGTTGTGTTAAGTCAACTGAAAACAACTGCTCATTCATTACTTATTCCCCAGAATAACTGTTGGGGCTAGTGAAAGTCCTCCACTTTTATATGGAGTGTACAAACACTCCCAAAATGAAGACATTATCACTGGGTACCAACTTCAAATGCCTTAGTGCCATATATTAATATATATTCCATTTGGGCATACATACTTTTGTTGTAAAATACTCTATTAGGAATTAGTGTGACCATTGTAAAATACTGTATAAAACTTTTGTACATGTTATGCCTTATGGCTGTCTCAGGGCATGAAATTTGAGATAGAACTCCGGGAGCAAAAATAATAATAATTCAGTTGCTAGACTTTATCCTGATATGGCTGCCAGCTATAACATCCTGAGGGCTATTGTTAATCCAGTTCTGGGCTAACACCCCTAGGGGATAGCCAATAGCTCCTCATCGGGCTCAGAGTTATCAGGCACGGTCAACCAGACACCAGAACAGACTAGAGAAGACAAGGAATGAACTGTGGACAAACTACAATGAAGGGGTTGAGAAAGAAGGCAGTGGGAACCAGGCTAGAACTTGAAAGGAAGAGAACAAGGCACTGAATAGTAACTAGAGCAGGGACCTGAGGAAGGGGGTCAAGAAGGATGAGATACAAGGCAATAGTAGGAAGGGAGTTCTGAGCTGTACAGACACAGTGATAGATGGTGCACAACTGGACAAGAAATAAAGACCAGGGAAACTAGAGCCGCCACAGAAGGCAGCTACTAAGACAACAGTGGCAGGGGAAGAGCAAAGAGAGAGGGTCTAGTAATGAGAGAGCTACAGGGAAGCCGGATAAGACAACAAGGTTAAGCAAGAGCCAAAGGGTGAATTGACTAGGACTAGAGAGACCAGAAGCACAACCATGCTATCAGAGAGGGGACACAATCTGAAGGGGAGACAAGGTAGGCACTAACCTGAGTCATGCCAACACAAGAGAACAGGGGACACAGAACACAGAAATAGGGATGGGGAACATAGCTAGACAAGGACTCAAGGTAATAGCATAAACCTGACTAAATAAGTACTAGGGGCACAAACATAATCTATACAAGACAAGGGCTCAGGAACCTAGAGAGGGATACAGGAATCTGAGGGCCAACAACATAGCTGGGCTACTAGAACGGACCTATAACCAGAGAGCCAGACCAATGGGCAAAGAATAAACAGAAGAACAGTAATCAAGGGGAGCAGACCGTAAGAGCTGAATCCTATACCAAGTATGGACAGAAGCAAGACTGATATTGGGAAACCAGAGACAAGCAGAGAGCAAGACAGAGGGAACAGAATATCAGAGAGGGGAGTGTAGAACTTGGGGGGCGGGAAATCCCTACACAAGAGCAAGACCACAGTGAGGCAAACCCACATCAGGTGTAAGAACAAGCTGAGGAACTGCTAATGCAAGACAGGTGTACAGGAATCAAGGGGCCAAGATAACCAGAGCTACCAGGAGGGGAAATGGGGAACAGAGCCAGAGGGAAATAGACAAGAAGCAGTCAAAGAAGTAGTTAGACTAAGTGACAAGATTGCTAGAAGACAGACAGTGTGTGTCACAGATAAGAGCTGATGTCCCACAACCTGCACTTGCTCCCATCAAGGCTTTTATCCTGCTGGGAGCCAATGAGGGGTCCAGGGAGGAGGAGTCAAGGCAAGGCACCAGACATATAGAGGGAATGTTTTAATCAAACCTGGCTACCGTATAGCGCTGGGGAAATTTCTTTACCTGCCAAAGTCAGGGTCACAGGTTCAAGCCTGGATCCTGACACTCACAACTGAATGTTCTTAATATAATTCATTGTGGGCTCTTACTGCTGTTCGTCATTAGCATTGACTTTTGCTGTAATTCCTTCTTGCAGTCTAAATGTTTGTCTTGATTGTCCACAGGATTCTCTTGGCATCTACTCCTTAAGGGGAAACTTCTGTTTTAGCAGGTAAGATTTTAATTTGAAGGTTTCTTTATAGCATATTGACTATGCATTAAGAGTTATGCATTCCACTCATCCTTTAAAGACGTTGAAATTGTGTTTTTCTTTAATAGGACTTTTGTGATCCTTGAGCTCCAGTGTTTGGATATTTTTGCGGTGTGTGCGCCTCACATATGTAGGTTTAGAACCCTTTGAGTGGTGTCTATAGTCTGAGGCTATATAGGCTCTCTGTTTGTTTTTGCCCCATGTCTGATGGCATAAAGGAAACACAGTCCTAATTACATTCATCTTCTTGTCACCTGTTCAGTGAAGGCAGCAGTGTCTACGGAACTATCTCCTGCAGATTTTTCTCTTTACAGAAAAACTTGGTAAAATAAACAAAAGCCCCCCCCCCCCCCCGCTCTGTTCTTATTCCATTAGCTACTTAGTCTTCTAGCTTCCTCTTCTTGACAGCTTTTCCCCCTCTAAGTTATAGACTGCTTTGTTGGCATAATGGTGCCTTCTACTGACTCATGGCTGAGGTTAAAGACGTGGCCTTCAAGCTCCATCTCTCCTGTAAGAGGTATAATTGATAGCCACGCTTGATGCTTGTTCTGCCTGAGAGAGGGAACTGTCCTTGATCAGTGCTTAATCTGTTGGATTCTGGTGAGTGCTGGAGAAGTCTGGAAAATGCACTGTTGCCAGTGAGGAGGGCACAAACAGGTCTTGGTTCCATTCATGACCGCTGAGTTAAGCACAGCAGGTACAGTGGCAGGCCAAATTATGACTTCAAAGATAATTGGTCTGTATTGGTCTTCTCTTATTTTTCTTTGGATCCAGAGGACTCCTGAGTTACATGACTGGCTTTGGCACCAGAACTTCAAGCATGATCCTAAAGAGCCTCATCTGGCTTGATTTTTCTTATTGATGTGTGCTATGATGATTTCGCTTCAGATTCGAGAAATCACAGTACTCTAATTCTGCGCAGTTCCCCCCCCGCCCCCAGCACTGTCCGATAATGTTTCCTCTAATTTTTGCCTTATACTTGGAGTGTGTTTTATACGTGCCAACTCATTTCATCCAAATTTGCATGACAATTCATGTACATTCTTGCACATTTAAAATGGCCCTTTCTATGGACTCTCAGTCCGGTTATTTGGACTCTGGGAGCAATCTACATTATGGCCAGCAGGAGGCACCACCAAGCTTTCAGCTGGGCATTCGTAGGGACGTTGCTCCCTCGCTTCCCCAGTTGAAAGTCTGCCTCCGGCTAAGCAGGAGCTGCAGTGGGGTGCTCTGCACCCATTCAGAGCATGTGGTGATTTTTTATTTTTTATTCTGCATTAAAGTTGGGAGTCTTCTGCCTCTGCTATTGCGCCTACAGGCGCCAATGACAGCGGCTCCAGCAAAACCCCCGAATCCAGCCCCCCAGGTACAGACCAGGGTAGAGCGGGTGCGGGGGACCAAACCCCGTGGTATGCCCCCCCCCCAAAACGGCTAAAACACAGCGGAGCAGGAGAGCCGTGGCGGGGAAATGGAAACAGAAACCGCTGCCATCCCAACCGCGGCTTCTGCACCCTGCCCCCAACGCTGGAGCTCTAGCTCTGCAGAAGAGGACCACGTGGAGACAACTTCCTCTGCCCCCAGGCAAGTAAGGGGGTCCCCTGCCCAGGCTTTTTTACAACTCCAGGATACCTTTAAGTCTATGATGGCGGTGCTGTCCTGGATAGAGAAGAACCAGATCAGGGACAGGCGGAGCAGCAAACGCACTCCTCCTTCTCTACACCCCCCCCCCATCCAACCTAAGCTTTCATTTAAGGGATCCTCGAGAGCTTCGGGCAAAGGAAAACATAAGAGCGCCTGAAACCACACAGAAAAGACCCATTAGAGATCTTGTAGGCTTGTCCTCAGAGGAGGACGTAGCGGGGTCCCCCCATAGAGAAGAGAGTGAAATCCTTTCTCAGGAGGAATCAGAGCTAGACTCTCCCCTGCCCCCCCAAAAAAACAAAATAAAAGGGGTGGCCGGACCAGAACCCCACTGGTCACTATCCAAACCTCAGAGGAGGATTTGGATCAGTCTGCCGACACCCACTCCTCCCCACTCCACCCACTCAGCGGTTGGTACTCAGTGATTCTTTTTCATCGCACCGAGAGCTCCTGAGTGGGGTCCCTCAGAGTTCGGTTTTGTCCCCTCTCCTGTTCAACGTGTGTATGCAGCTGCTTGGCGCGGTGATCAGAGTTCAGGGTGAGGTGTCATCAGTATGCAGATGACACTCGACTGTATCTCTCATTTTCGACCGACCCAGGCCCGTGCGCTTACCCGGTGTCAGGCAGGTGTGTGGGACTGGATGAGGGCTAACGGACTGTGACTGAATTTTGACAAGATGGAGGTGATGTTAGTGGGTAGGTCGGTGGAGTTGACTGCTCCATCGATTGATGGAGTGTGCCCTCTGCTGACATCCCAGGTGCAGAACCTGGGGATGCTCCTCGATGCGCAGCTCTGCCAGGATCTCCAGGTGGAGGCTGTGGCGAGGAGTGCCTTCCGCCAGTTACATCTGGTGCGGTATCTTTGGCTGCTGGTTTCGGTTCTGGACCTGTCCACAATCATCTATGCTTTTAGTACCTCTCGGTTAGACTACTGCAATGCGCTCTGCGTGGGGCTACCTGTGGTGACGGCTCGGAAGCTGCAGAACGCGGCCGCCCCGCTCTTGGTGGGGCTGGGTTGCCGGGACCAGATTACACCAGTGCTCCGGTCTCTGCGCTGGCTGCCAATAGTCTTCCGGGCCCGATTCAGAGGGTTGGTTTTAACCTATAAAGCCTTACACGGCCTGGGCCCTGCTTACCTGCGACATTGCCTCACTCCCCGGGTTCTGGATCGGCCCCTGCGGTCGTCCAGGGGCGCTGTGTTAAGAGGTCCCCCGAGTTTCCCGGGGGGCCACACAGAGGAGGGTGTTCTTGGTGGCTGCGCTGCGCCTTTGGAACTTCCTCCCGGTGTGGGCCTGTCCGGTCCCTGACCTCCCGACGTTTTTTAGCAGCTGTAAGACCTGGCTGTTCCGCCAGGCATTTGGCGAGGGAGAGTGGTAAGGGGAGGGTGGGGGTTGGGTTCCTCCCCCCCCCCCCGTTGTGTTTTAATGTTTTAAAATGTTTGTTTATATTTGTATTTTATATTTTTATTGTTCTGAGCCGCCTGTTCCGGGAAGGACGGGGTAGAAATGTATTAAATAAATAAGTAGCGGGACGCCACATGCTCGTCTTCACTGACAATATGACTGCCAAGGCGTATGTCAACGACCAAGGGGGATCACGTTCCCCCTTGCTACATGTGGAGGCCTCACGCCTCTTGCGCTGGGTGGAAACTCGTCTTCTGTCACTGTCGGCGTTGCACATAAGGGGCGTGGACAATGTAGATGTGGACTGGCTCAGTCGCAAACAGCTGGACCCGGGAGAATGGTCCCTCAGTCCCTCGGCCTTCCAACTCATTGTCTCCCAATACGGGCAGCCTGTGCTTGATCTCTTTGCAACCCCCTCCCAACGACAAAGTTGCCTGCTTCTTCAGCTGGGATCCTCATCCCAGAGCAGAAGCGTACAACCGCACTCAGCCGACGATGGTCCCCGAGGATGCTGTACGCTTCCCCCCTTTTCCCCTTCTCAGCGGGGTGTTACACAGGTGCAAACAACAGAGAGCCATGGTCATCCTGGTGGCCCCTTACTGGCCTCGCAGACCCTGGTTCCCAGATCTTCTCCACCTTGCCATTGGGGAGCATGTGACCCTCCCTTCCTTGCCAGAGCTGTTGTCCCAGGGCCCTCTGCTTTACCAACAGCCTCAGTTCCTGAAGCTGATGGCTTGGCTCTTAAGACTCTAGCCCTCCGGTGCCTGGGGTACTCTGATACCGTTGTTGCGACGTTGCTCACTTCTAAACGCAAGTCCACACGACTTATATATCAGTGCACCTGGTGGGTGTTTGTGAAGTGGTGTTTCTCCCATGGGGTTTCTTCTCCGTCTCCCTCTATTGCACACGTCCTGCTATTCTTGCAAGAGGGTCTAGACAAGGGCTCCAGACCTAATACTTTGGGTGATTTCAGACGTGACGTGGTGAAATTCACCACAGCGAATCCCACCCCGGTGTCAGTTGAGTCACCGTGGGCCGTGGTGAGCCTCACCACGGCCCAGGGTTACCCGGAGAGACCATGGGTCGGGGGAACCCAACAGAAGTGACGCGGTGGCGAGACCTGCGGTGGGAGCCCCACAATGCAACAGGGTCACGCAAACATGGCTGCCAGAGGGCAAACGAAGCCAAAGACAGCGGAGGGCCCCGCCCAGCGACAGGGGAAACAAAGGGAGGGGCCGGAGGGTGAAGCAGCGCGAGGCGCGCTTCCAAATAGCGACCGCCCAGAAGGCGCGCGCACCTCAAAATCAGAAACACACACACACACACACACACGAGGCAGTACAACCACAATACAAAGGGGAGCGGAGCAAGGGGGTGGAGGGAGGCACACACCAGAGGCAGATAGGAAATCCCCCGACCACCAGGGCGCACGGGAGGAAGGGGGGCTGGGGTATAAGGGGGGCCCCCGCAGGGGCTGGCATGGACAGACCAGCAGCAGGAGGAGAGGGGGCTGGGGTATAAGGGCAAGTGGAAGGGGGACCCAGGCAGCCACAACAGCAAGGAGGCAGCACAGGCACAGTGAAGCACACCAGGCATTTATTGTGGACACAAGCCGCAGTGAGCCAGCAAATAAGCATACAGCGCGGGAGTGAGAGGATAAATGAGCAGGGACACCGCAAGGGGGGCGCGGGCCCAAATCAGGGAGGGGGGGCACCAAGGCGAGGGAGCATCCCCATCGCCCCAGACCATGGCAAACTGGTCCAGGTGCAGACGTGCTGGGCTCAAGGGTTGGGGAGGCAGCTCTCGGACTTCCAGCGACAAGTCCACAGGATACCATATGAAGGGTCCCGGAGCGGCGGCTGCAAAACCAAGGCGATAAGACGATAGGCGTGCGGAGGCGGGTTACAGGGGGTCCAGCAGTCCCAAGGTGACATAAGGTGGTGTCCAGAACACAGGCCACATGCGGAAGGATACCGCAGAGGAGGCACCCGGCTGTCAGAAGTGGCTGTCGTTCCCTAGACACCGCTGCTGGGGCTACCATCGGATACAGGTGGCTGTAACGAGAGCAGGTGCACATAGTGGGGCCATTGCCACAGACCCTGGCAGAAGCCCCGGGCGGCCATGTGGAAGCAGATCAGGTAGATCTCAAAGGGATCCGCACAGCTCATTCCGAGTTGCACATCTGAGTGGCTGCAAACCTCCGACAGGGCCGCCAGCTCCAGGCCAAAGGGGGGAGGCATGCCATAATCAGCAGCTGGAGGCCAGGGCAGGTGGGACAGCTCCAGCAGATGGTAGTAGGCGGCCCCGCGGGAGCGTGGGTACCCACGCACACCCTGCACGCTGATGAAGTAGGACACGGCCATGGCTGGGCCACCCTCATCCAGGCAGGTCGCATATCCCGGGAAGGCACACATGCACAGGGCGGAGGCTGTCTCCGTGGGACTCCACACCGCAAGGCCCCCCAGAGTGGACGGTAGGCGTCCCTCAGGAAAGGGGCTGAGCCCCAGCGCCTCACAATGCACGCGGCATTCATCACCAGTCACAACATAGCCGAAGTGAAGCATTCCAAAACTCAAGCAACGATAGGCATCCGACTGGGTGGGCAAGGAGCGAAGGCAGCGCTGAACGATGGGCGAACGTCACAGATTGCAAAGGGCCATGCTCTCACGGGTGGTCCAGGCCTGGACAGAGCCCTTGGAGCCGCTGAGCGGGACTCTGGCTGAGATGCTGCTGCCATGGTTCAGATCACGGAGGATCTGAGCTGCAGCGGGATGCGGGGCAGGGGGGGCTGCACAGGCAGACGGGGGCTGTCAAGACCAACCGATAACAGCAGCCAGGGAACAATCGTCCTGCTGTGGAGTGAGGTGAAGGGAGTGGACAGCGCACAGCTGCCGGCATTCAAGGCCAGACAGCCTCACGCATATACACATGCCAGATGATATAGGAACGCCATCAAGGGCACGCACATGGAGACCCAGAGAACTGGGAACATACACCCCATTCTCAGGGGGGTAGGGGGTGAGTGGGAGGCTGTACAGGGCACCCCGAATGGCGACCTGCATACGCTACTAGGGGTTCTCACTGACAACAAAGGGAACCCCCGCCCCCTGGACACCAAAAAGTAGTGGTTCCCCAATGCAGGGGACAGAGCAAAAGGACCGTCAGCCCTTCGGAAAGGGGCGGTGCGGCCACTAGGGCACACCCAATGACCCGGGGGGGGGAGGGGTTCGGAGTGTTAAGCATAGTAGGCACAGGGGCGGTGGCGATCAGGTATATTCAAGCCACGGCCTGACCCAACAGAGCAGCCTCAACTGCTGGGATGGATCGCACACAGCTTGCCACTCACCTGTCCCTGCTCCAGGTGATTACCGAGTGGTACCGGGAGCACGTGGCACTCGTGGGCGTCATCATAGACGACTGTGAACAAACACGGGCGGACCAGCGGTACATGGCCAGGTTGGTGGTGCACACACGTCGCATCACCAGAAGGGCTGGCCGACTCTTTGCCCTGGGCACGGCACGGCGTCTTGGAATGGCCTACAGCGCGCTGGTGCTCAGGGCACACAACCTTCTATAGCCTTCAGTCTGTTTATTCGGACGTAGGGAGTGTTCTCCCTCGCATCCACCAGGAGGCAGCAAAGACTTTTCACTGGGCATGCGGAGGGAGTGCTCCCTCGCTTCCCCAGTTGAAAGTCTGCCTTTGATCCAGCAGGCTGTGCAGCAGGGGTGCTCTGCACCCCCACCGGACTTTCAGCATTGTCCCTGTTTTATCTGGGGACCCACGACAGGATTTTCAAGGAAGTCCCTTGGGGCTGTAGTCTATATTTTCCCTGTGCCAGCCCCTGAGTACGGCCCGGGCTCCCAGAGCGCGGGGTTCGACCCCCCCCGGGTACAACCTGACCAGCATCTCGCCTGGGATGGTGGAAATCGCCAAACGCAGGGCGGCCGCCCGCAAAGCCACCGCGTGCCACGAGACCACATCCCCATGGCGCAAAACTGAAACCGCGCCGGATTCCCTCGCGCAGGCCGCAGCTCCCGCTTCGCAGTCTGAGGAGCTACGCGGCGCCCCGGAGGACAGGCGCACAGCGGCAAACAGAGCAAACAGAGGAGATGAAGGAGGCAGAATCTTCTGCCTCCTCACAAGTAAGAGGGGAACAGTTCATGGAGTCCTTCCAGAGGCCCCAGATGGATGCGCTCAGGTCCATGATGGGGGTCCTGGCGCATATCAAAACTAATCATAGGAGGGCCCAGAAATGAAAGCACCCTCCCCCCCCCAAGCCCGCCTTTAAGGGAAACACCAAAAGGGTGGGAAAAGGAAAACAGAAAGCCCTTAAGCCGGCCCACAGGCCCACTATTAGGGAACTGCTTGGATCCTCGTCTGAGGAAAATGGGGACGTTTCCCCCTCTGAGGAAGGCGAACTGCTAGGGTCCTTTTCCGAGTCTGAAACCCCCCCTCCCCCACAGCCCCAGTGTAAGAAATGCCAGGTTCAAGAGCGTTCCAAGTCCTCCGTCCCCCCCCCCCGCCATTTCCTCTTCAGTGGCTTCTGATGAGGGGAATTACTCCTCACGGATAGATAACTAGGCCACCCCCGAATGGGAGGACATTCTGGCTCAAGGGCCTAAGGAAGTGGGCAGGGAGCTCCCCACAGACCAGGGCCCCAAGCTCCTTCGCAGAGCACAACGAGTGCTACGAATAGCTCCTAGCACCCCTAAGAAAAAGGAATCCGAGTCCTCCTCGGATGAGGAGGAATCAGACAGGGAGTACATTCCCAGGCTGTATAGCAGCAGTAAGGGAGTCACTCTGGACCGGGCCTTTGAA
Organism: Sphenodon punctatus; assembly: GCA_003113815.1. NCBI lineage: Eukaryota > Metazoa > Chordata > Lepidosauria > Sphenodontia > Sphenodontidae > Sphenodon > Sphenodon punctatus. The sequence goes on from QEPC01003927.1 coordinate 1,242,504, forward strand.
AGAACAATTAAGGCCCAGTGGAAACACCCTACTAAAGCAACCAAACTTTCTAAAGTCCAGCAGTCCCTGTACTCCTTCACCAAACAGAGTGACTCTATTTTCAGGCCCCCCAAGGTGGATTCAGCTGCCGTCTCCCTAGCCCGACACTCAGTCTTCCCCTCTTCGGAAGACCTGTTACCCAAGGACCCCACAGATAAGGGCATCGAGATAGGGCTCCGTAAGAGCTACGAGGCGCTGTCCCACACTCTGCAGATGGCTACCACTGCTTCTTACACGGCCAGGGCCATCATGAAGTGGTTTAAGCTGGCCAAGGACCCAAACATCTCGGCAGCATTATCCCAGAAACTGGCAGCTAATGTCACCTTAGCTCACGCCTTTCTGATGGATGCTTCTATGGACATTGTTACCTGGTCAGCCCGAGGTATAGCGGCATGCCGCCGCCTCTGGCTCTGACCATGGTCAGCCGATTCACATGTCAAGAACTTGCTAATCAGTAGCAAGTTCAAAGGGGGAAAGCTGTTTGGCCCTGCCTTAGACAAGGCCCTCACTAAGGCTTCTACTAAGTAGATGAAGCATTCCCTGAATCAGGTCCAGACATCTAAAACCTTTTTTCGACCCTTTCAGAGAACCAGCCAGGGTCACAAGCGTACCTTCTCTTCTTATAACTCTTGGAACACACAACAGCGAGGCAGAGGACACAGGGGCCGAGGATCCAGACCCAACAGGCCAGCGACACAGGCTCCCCTACAACAGGCGTGCTGGATCCCTGCCTCGCAAACAAGAATCCTGACTCCTTAGCCTCTTCCTCCCACGACTCCTACCGTCTAGGAGGAAGACTACTTCACTTCTCCCAACAGTGGAAGCAGTCAGTGAACGACACTTGGGCACTTCAGACAGTCACTCACGGTTACTCAATAGAACTCAAAACACCGACCAAGGGACTTCTTCCGCACATCCCCCCTTTCAGGCAACCCTTGCAAACGCACAGCAATGCAATCAGAGATCAACAGGCTGCACGACATGGGGGCTATCGAAAGAGTGCCGTGGCACGAGAAAGGGAAGGTCCTATACGCCATCCTGTTTCTAGTACAAAAGAAATCCGGAGAATGGTGAGCCGTCCTGGACCTGAAACGCCTCAACAAATGCGTCAAAACCCAGAGGTTCAAAATGGAAACCCTGACATCCATCTCTATGGCGATATCCAGGAACGACTGGCTCTCCTCCCTGGATCTGAAAGACGCATACTTATACGTACCCATTCTTCCTGCACACCGACGATGGCTCCGCTTTGCGTACAACGGCCAACACTGGCAATACCGAGCCCTCCCCTTCGGCCTCTCCTCTGCCCCCTGGACGTTCACGAAGCTGCTAATCCTGCTGATCGCGAACCTCCGGCTCCGCGGAGTGGCAGTGTTTCTCTACCTAGACGACATCCTGGTCCGGGCGACATCCCTGGAGCTAGCTCAGACGCATCTCCAGCTCACTGTCTCCTATCTGAAAGAACACGGCTTTCAGATAAATCATCTCAAGAGTCACTTGACACCCTCCCAGCACCTCGAACACCTGGGAGTTGTATTTCATACTCGACTGAACAGAATATTCATACCTCCGGGTCGACAACACAAAATCAGGAACCTGATTGCTGTGATACGGGCTCAAAAGCAGACCCCACTCCGAACGCTAGCATCACTACTCGGGTGCATGTTATCATGCATACGTCACCTTCACTGGGCCTGCTTCCACACTCGCAGTCTCCAGCACCTCCTTCGACCCTGGCAGGAGCAGATAACCAACAACTGTCCAATATCCATCCCCTTACCTACAGAGACACTGCAGTTATTCACCTGGTGGGAGGACCCCCTCAGATTTCAGGAAGGGGTCCCTCTTTCAGAACCACCCACGACAGTCCTGACTACAGACGCCAGTCTCTCAGGCTGGGGAGCCCATCTGGGCACCAGCTTCGTCCAGGAAACCTGGTCAAGCAGAGACTCAGAGCACATCATCAACTGGCTGGAGCTCAAAGCCATTCGCCTAGCCCTTCAACTCCAAAATCTAGTACAGGGCCGACACGTGGTCGTATTCACGGACAACACCACGGCAGTGACTTACGTAAACCATCAAGGGGGATCCCGATTCAAGAGTCTGCACAGGGAAGCATCCCTGTTGATGGCTTGGGCAGAGAACTTCCTCATCTCCCTCACGGCCTTCCACATAAAGGGGACCGACAATGTGCAGGCTGACTGGCGGAGCCGCCAGACACTCGACTCCAGCCAAATGGCCTTCCAGAGGATTACCGAGACAATCGGCATTCCGATCCTGGATCTCTTCACCTCTCCATTCAATCACAAGCTGCCCCGCTTCTTCAGCAGGACTGCCCACCCCAAATCCGAGGCGACGTACGCGCTCAACTGTCCCTGACCCCCAGGTCTCTTATATGCCTTCCCTCTTCTCAGCAGGGCAATTCGGCACTGCAAACAGCAATGTTCCACGGTGATATTCGTGGCCCCATTTTGGCCACGTCGGCCATGATTTCCAGATCTCCTCGCCCTGTCACACGGGACCCGGTTCAGTCTGCCGATCACACACGATTTTCTATCACAAGGACCGGTTCTATACCAGCAGCCGGAGTTCTTGACACTAACAGTGTGGCTGTTGAAACCCTAGCCCTCCAGAACTTGGGGTACTCAGCCTCCGTCATACAGATGCTGCTAGCTTCTAGACGCAAATCAACCCACCGTATATATCAATGTTCTTGGTGAGTTTTTGTAAACTGGTGCAAAGATAAACCGATCCTTCCACAAGATCCATCGATAGGCCAAGTTCTCCAATTCTTACAGGAGGGACTGGACAAGGGGCTACGCCGCAATACCCTCTCCAGACAATTGGCCGCAATTGACAGTACTTTAGGGGCCTCTGGTAGACTGCGCCTCTCTTCATACCACCACGTGAGGCAATTTATGAGAGCCGCCTGAAAAATCTCTCCACCGATAGTCCACAGGTTCCCTAATTGGAACGTCAACATAGTCCTTAAGGCCTTAACCGGTCCTCCTTTCGAGCCCCTTGATATGATCTCTTTGCTTTTTCTCTCAATCAAGGTGGCATTTCTAATAGCCATTACCTCGGCAAGGCGTATATCTGAAATTGGGGCCCTTTCAGCTGATCCCTCATTTTGCACATACCAAAAGGAATCAGTGCATCTCAGACTAGATCCCTCCTTCATCCCCAAGGTTTCCTCCATTTTTCACCTGTCCCAGGATGTCATTCTTCCCCCCTTTTGCCCTAGACCCCGCCACCCTCTAGAGAAGCTGTGGCATTCCCTGGACGTACGCAGGACCCTTAAGGTCTATCTGCTACGTTCCACTCTGTTCAGGCGCTTCTCTAGCCTGCTAGTGAGCTATCACCCTTTTCACAGGGTCAAAAAAGCTTCTAAGTCTGTTATTGCGGGGTGGATTGCTACCTGTATTGCTGAGGCTTACAAGGCCTCTGGTCTCCAACCACCCAATCCTGTCCTGGCCCATTCAACTAGAGGGGCTGCGGCTAATGCTGCTTTCCACTCTCATGCCCCAATTGGTGACCTATGCAGGGCAGCCACATGGAAAACCCTGCACACATTCACCAGGCATTGTAAAATAGATACTCTCCAATCCGCTGAGGCCGCCTTCGGCAGGCGGATCCTCCAAGGGGTACTGGGTTCAGCCTAGATATTTCCCTCCCCTGCCGAATAAACAGTAACTGTTTTGGTAGCTCCCTACGTCCGAATAAACGGACTGAAAGCTATAGAAAGGGCAGTTGGGATTCTTACCTGAGAATTGCCCTTCTGTAGCCTTGCAGGGAGTTTATTCGGCCCACTCGGGGTTTGTTCTGCTAGTTCTAATAAGTTTGGTTTACTGTAACCTTGTTATTCTCTTGCTATGCCTCCTCGAAGTCGGGGAAGGGTTTGGTTTGTTACTTACGTTTTCCAGCTCTGGATTCTTCGGCTGTGATACTCCTGGGGAAGCGAGGGAGCGCTCCCTACGCATGCCCAGTGGAAAGTCTTTGCTGCCTCCTGGTGGATGCGAGGGAGAACGCTCCCTACATCCGAATAAACTCCCTGCAAGGCTACAGAAGGGCAATTCTCAGGTAAGAATCCCAATTGCCCTTTCCCGCAGGCAGCAGGGCCCTGCTGTCCAAGGGTGCCTGGGAGAGTGCTGCCAGGTACCTAGTTCTGCAGCTTGCGATGCCCATCCAGAGGCACACATGGGCCGTTCCAAGGGCTTGTCAGTGGTGGCAGAGGGTATTGACACATTGGGACGATGCTACCTGGATCAGGCACTTTAGGATGGACAGGCAAACCCTTATGCTACTGGCTGAGCGTTTGCGGGACGGCTAGAGCCCATCCGAACCGATATGCGGAAACCCATTCCTGTGCCTCAGTGGGTTGCCATAGCTGTGTGGGCCTTGGCCACCCCGGACTCCTCCTGCTGTTCCATTGCACAGCACTTTGGGGTGGGGCTCACTGCGGTGGCATGTATAGTGCGGGACGTCTGCGAAGCCGTGGAGGGGGTGCTCATGGAGCGGGTGATACAGCTGGTGGATCAGGACACCGTAATGGAGGGTTTCCTGGAACTGGGCTTCCCCAATTGTCTGGGGGCAATCGATGGCACCCAATTGAGTTCCTGCGTCCCCCGGATGACGATGATGCGAGTACATCAACCGGCATGGATACCACTCTTTACAACTCCAGGGCCTCGTGGATCATAGGGGGCGCTTCACCGACATCTTCACCAGGTACTCAGGCCGCAGCCATGACGCTCGCATCCTCACCATCTCCCCGCTGTTTGCCCGCATGTACAGGGGGAACTTCGCTGACATGCGTATTGTCCCGCATCGAGGGGGTGATGCCCCCATGCATCATTGGTGACCCAGCATATCCTCTGAAGCGATGGTTGATGAAGGCGTTCCCTGTGGCCGTCACCCCAGCTCAGCATCGGTACAGCACACGCCTCAGCACCGCACGCACCATGGTTGAGAGGACTTTGGTGTCCTCAAGCAGCGTTGGTGCTGCCTAGCCAGCAGGCTGGAGTATTCAGTGGAGACCTCCTCCCTCATCATAGGAGCCTGTTGTGTCCTCCACAACATATGCGAGTCTGATGGGGCAGCTCTTAACAACTCCCCTTCTCGCCGTCTGCCCGCCCCAGTACCACTGTGTGCTGACGTGCCGAACCCCTGCAAGTACCGCTATGCGAAGTGCATCAGGTCAGCGCTGGCACGTCACGTGGAGCGCCTGTCCTGTCCCTGATGCCCTCGTCGCTGTGAACCCTCCTATCAAAGTCCGCTTCTGCTGTGGCACCTTGCCTGCTTTGAATAAAGCACCTGACACAATACTGATGTGTTTAATATTTATTTTTGTGCTCCCGCTTACCCAAACAGATACCCGGAACACCCTTGTGACGTGCCTAACAGCCCCCCCATATCGGTGCGACAGGTGGGGGTGGGGCGGATGTCCGGGCGCTGGTATGGCCCCCGGTGGGGTTGCTGCCTTTATGAAGGCACTCAAAGCCCTGGCTTGCAAGAGGAGGGACGTGCCCTGCTCCAGCAAGCGGTCACGTTTTCTTGATAACTCTTCGGACTGGTGGTGCTGCCGGTCCGAGTGGGCCTGGAGTACCTCCAGCTGTCTATTCGTATCACGACGCAGCAGCCGCCTGTCTTTTCTCATTTCAGCCACCAGCGCCCTGTCCCTCCCCTCCACCTGTTGGAGTGCCCTCATTGTCCCCTCCTCCAGCCGGTTCACAGCCGCCAGCATCTCCTCTGTCTGCCTGGTGCTGGTAGTGACGAGCTCCTGGGCGAGATCCTTCCTCCACCTGCGCACGGTGCTCCCGCATTCGCTGGGCTGGTGGTACGGGCAGCCCCCGGCCTCTGCCCTCCCGTGCTTGTCGTGGCTCTGTGGAGAGAGGTCGGAATCAGTCACAATGGTCTGAAGCAGTCTCGCCCCGCCCCCCTCCTGTCTAGGTGCTCTGAGCAAATGCTCTGTGCTGCCCTTTCCTGCTCCCTCGGTGTCTGTCCCCTCTGATGCCGGCCGGTCGCTGGGGCTGGTCTCCGCCCGGTCTGCGTGGCACGAGGGTCATGGTTACTGTCTCCTCCTCCCCCTCCACCTCATCAGAGTAATCTGGGGCGTGTGTGGGCTCTCCCGATGTAGGGCTGGGGGAGCGTCAGGAGCATGTGCCCGAGGTGCTGAGCATCTCCTCCCTGGTGTAGGTGGGTGGCGGCGGGGCCTGGGTCGGTACCTACAGCTGCAAGGGGGGGGTTTATCCTGAGTGGGCCGCTCCTCCCGGGCGCCCCCTCCTACTGGGCACCGGGCAATTATGGAGCCCTTTCGGTGCGGAACCCGGCTTAGCGCATCCATGTAGGGGGAGGCACGTGTCGCCCACCCTGAGCGCCGGTTGGTGTCTGTAATGCCCTTGTAGCCCATTTTAGTTCCTTTATCTTGGTCCGGCACTGTGTGGGCATGTGTCCGTATCCTGCCTCCCCCATCTCCGTGACTATCTGGGTGAACACCTGCTCGTTTCTGACGTTTATTGCCAGCTCTGCCTGCATTTCTGGTGTCGCCCAGATCGCTATCAGGTCATGGGTCTCCTGGAGCCCCCACTGACCCCCCCTGTGGTATCGGCGCCGGGGTGCTGGCCCCTCTGCTACCACCTCCTCCTCCTCCTCCTCCTCCTCAGCACCCGCCTCCGCCTGCCCCTGGCTCCTTCCGGCCTCGGCCTCCTCCTCGGTGCGTACCCTCTTGTTGGTCTGTTTGGGGGTACAGTGGGGGCTGCTGGTTATGCTCCTGTTGGCTGTTTTCCTTCCCTCCCTCCCTCATGTGTCCCTCCTGTCCCCTTCTCCGACCCTCCCGCCCCCAGCTGCGCCCCTTACCCTCTTCCGGGGAGGCCCCGTGAGCTGCTGGGTGTCCCCCGCTGGGTCGGGTTCCCCCTCCTGCTGTTGCTGCTGCTCCTGCTGCTGCACCACCTCCTCGCCCTCTCGCTCCATCCTCCGCTCCATGTACACCTCCGTCCTCTCCATCTACTACTACGCCATGTTCCCTGCTGCTTCCTGCCCTTTAAATCTCCCTCCGGGTGCCGCTTATTGTTGGTTGCCGAGCAACGACACTGCTTGCCGTCACCACGGCCCGTGGTCATTTCCGTTCACCGCAGCCGGGAGTTTCCGTTCAGAGGTTACTTTTCATTCACCCCTGTTGTAGTGAACATTCACCACGCTTCTGGACCTCCTCCCGCCCCGACCTCACGAAGCGTGGTTAGATTCACACCGGGCCGCGTTTGACTGTGGTGAACATCTGGATGCGAGCGAACAGACATGCACGGCTCTTTCACCCCCCCCGCGTTTGACTGTGGTGAATGCTGAAAAACGTAATGTCTGAAATCACCCTTTGGCTCGGCAGATTGCTGCCATCAGTAACACCCTAGGTTCCTGTAGTGGGATCCAGCTATCTCCCCACCCTCATATCGGACAGTTTTTGAGGGTGGGTCGTAAGCTCTTCCCTCCCCCCAGTCGTGCACAGGTTCCCCTCCTGGAACCTGAATGTGATGCTTAAGGCCCTCACTGGCCCACATTCGAACCCCTCCAGGAGGTGTTTCTTTACTTCCTGTCGATCAAGGTTACTTTCCTCATTGCCATCACATCTGCTAGAAGGATGTCGGAGATTGGGGCCCTTTCCATAGACCCTTCTCTGTGCTCTTTCAGAAAGGATTCTGTCGTCTTGCGCACAGACCCTTTTCCTCCTGCCTAAGGTGGCCTCTTCGTTTCACCTCTCTCAGGAAGCAATCTTACCTTCATTTTGCCCGCGTCTTCGTCATCGCCTTGAACGAATCTGGCGCCCACTCGACCTCCGTCGTACCCTAAAAATATACCTCAAGTGTATGGCAGCTTTCTGCCGTACCTCCAGGCTTCTGGTCAGTTATCACCCCCAGTTTAAGGGGAACGCAGCATCCAAGACGGTCATTTCACGCTGGATTTCTGCGTGCATTGCCGATGCCTATAGGGCTGCAGGATTGACCCCCCCCCCTCCTAGAGTCCTTGCCCATTCTACTAGGGGGGCTGCTACAAATTGGGCTTTTCGATCCCGAGCTCCCTTGACTGAAATTTGCAGGGCCGCTACGTGGAGGACTCCCCATGCGTTCACTAGACATTACAAGGTTGATCATTTTGATTCTGCCGAAGCCTCCTTTGGGAGGTGGGTTTTGCAGGGTATTCTGGATGGAGCTGTTTAAATTGATCCCACCCCTCTGCCGAATACCTTTACTGCTTTTTACCTCCCAGAGTCCAAATAACCGGACTGAGAGTCCATAGAATGGACAATTGGGTCCGCTACCTTGGGAATTGTCTTTCTGTGGACTCGATGGGAAGTTGTTCGGCCCACCTGGGGATCATGGTTTTGTTTTGCCAACTCACTTGTTCCTTCCCCTGGGGGGTTGTTCCTATGTGTTTCCCGCTGCTTGCGGGGGTTGGGTTGTTTCTGTACTTGTTTTTCAGGTCTTCCTTATCCGTCGGCTTTCTATAACTGGGAAAGTGAGGGAGCAACATCCCTACGCATGCCCACCTGAAAGTTTGGTGCTGCCTCCTGCTGGTCATAACGTAGATTGCTCCCAGAGTCTGAATAACCTCCTATCAAGTCCACAGAAGGACAATTCCCAGGGTAAGGGACCCAATTTCTGATCCCTTGCCTAACTTTTTTAAAGATGGGATGAAAAAAATGCTCTCATTAAAAAATAACACACACACATATGAAACTCATCTTACAAAAATAAGTTTGCTTGCATAAGCCAGACTTGAACCTCTGGCCTTCAGATTTCCTTTTCAAAGCTGTACTATGTGAATGACAGAAGTAACTGCTGGTGGTTGTTTTTAATTTGGCTGCTGTGAGAAGATCAAGCGTCTCCACCCCGGCTGTGATCCCAGTGCGTATGGAAGAGGCGGCTAGAGGCAGCAGCAGTGGCAGAAACAGGAGGGTTGGTGATTCCAGGGACGGTGGCAGCGGACCCCAGGGATGTATACTGACTCAGGGCAGGCAAGGGCTCTGGACTTGGGGGCAGACTGTGCTCAATACCCCCCCTTGGCCGGGGACAGGCTTCATGCATCCCCTCCCCCTGTGGAGGAGCCCGGCTTCCAGGTCGCTTCCTCAAGGGCAGGGGGCGGCCGTGCCGGGGGCCCATGCCGAAGGGGCACTTCCAAAGGCGCTTGTCCTTTGACTGTGTCCTTCAGCTGGGGTCGAGGGATGGAGTAAATGGAACTAGTGTTTGGGTAGAGGAGGAGGGTTGTATGTATATTGTTTAGGAATGGACTCTCCCTCCTGGTGAGAGCAGGGGGTTGAGGAAGAGCCCCCCCTGGTGGCAGCGGGCGGGGGTGGAGTGGAAGTAGGTTGACCTGGGCCCCTGGTATTGCCTGTGTGTAGGTATGAGGGGGTCTGGGTGTTTAAATGGAGAATAGATTCGTTTGCTTGTTGGGATTGTTACATTTGAGGGGTTTTTTGATGTTAATCATATAATGCTGTTATGATGATTTCATGTATTGTATTTTCTTCGTGTATTTGTAAGCCGCCATGAATCATCTTGGGATGAGAGAGTTGTGGGGTATAAATTAAAAGTGAAGTGAAAGTGAAATACTAGAGAGAATTCAGGTAAAAACAAAATTGATGATAGCCCACGTTCAACCACGCCATTTGTTAGGTGTTTGGCAGATGTTTATCGTCACCTAGCCCCCACTCCTGGCATTGTCTATGTGAATGTGGTGAATGCTGGCTAATCCTAGCTAATGTACACTCACTGGGCCACTTCTCGTCTATCAGGGTCTGTGCAACCTCTGTCCACATACAGGTCTGCCAGGACCATAGAGTACTGGGTGCAGTGTCTATAGCAGTTGGAGGAGCAAGCGCTTTCACTGGTGCGTTGACAACTGTTAACTTTTGCTTTTGGAGTGCTCCAAAAAAGAAGAAAACAAAACACAAAAACTTTTTTTTAAAAAAAGAAAGAAAAGAAAAGAAAACAACAAAAAACACAGTGGCAGCGGATGGGGGTGCACAGTACTTTCCCATTTATTAAGTTCGTCTGCTGAACCATGTGAGTGATGACTGCATGGAGTGAACCTGGACTCCAGCGGACTACTGTCTCATCAGTTAACACACTTTGTGCCCATTAGTTAAATAGGTGTTCATTTGGATGCTGCAGCTTATGTGGCTTGGTTACTAAGCTTCCGGTTAACAATGCTAAGAGTGGGATCTGTCGGGTCCTAATTCCTTTTGTAGAACAGATTGTTGGTTGAAAGAAAGAGTGATGTGTTTAGGGAGCACAGCCAGTGGAAGTGAGGTTTAAACTTGCAACCACTTGTACCACTGCTTGATGATGAACAGTCCTCAAGGCCACACAGGTCTGTGCTGAAGTCGAGTCATAGGCCTGGAGGAGTCCAGCCCCGTGCACCACTTCTCACGTTTGAGTATGGTAGCCAAAAGTATTGCGTAGACCTGCCAGATTACGTGTGTGCTAGCGTAACAGTGCACCATAGTAAGAATAGTGTAGTCTGGCTATCTTTCTTTTTTTATTATTTATTATTTTAGACCTCTTTATTAACCAATTTGTATTACAGGTAGGTATCCTGATCGTACAATTCTTAATTTGTGTAGTAAAACATTATGAAGCATGGTTTTTTAGGCCACATGCCTGGGCGCACCCCGGGTGAGTTGTCCTGGTTTCTCTTGTCTGATGCCGCCGAGGAGGTGGCATTGGCGGTTATGTCCTTTTCGATTTGTGCCTTCGACGCTTGTCGGAAGTTTCTGACTTTATAAGTTTAACTGTGTTATTTTATTTATGGTATGACCTATGTTGGTTAAGTTTTTAATTTATGTATTTGGTGATCAAGCCTTCTGTTGCCCTGTTGTATATCTTTGTTATGATTTAAGTTGGCACTATAATTATGTAATGTTATGTAAGGTTAGCCATTAAATATGTGTGTGTTGTAATGATTTTCCTGACTAAAGTGCTTAGCCAGTTTGAATGGGAAGGAACCTCTTTGTCACAAGTTTTGAGGTCTAAAGTTTGTTATTATCTAGGCCCCCTGTACATAACACTCAGTGAGTAAGTCGGGGGGGTGGGGTGGGCTTGCCTGTTCTGGCTTAGACCGCACCTTTTGTGCTAGATCGGTTGGCATTTGCTTGCGTGTTATATGTCTTATTATCTTGTTTGTGGACAGTGACTAATGGTCACGTCTTGAATAAATTGAATTGAATTATAAAGCACGTGTAGGTACGTTTGTCTAGCTGTCTTTTAGAAGCAGGTAGATCTGCATGAACATTTGATTTTTTTCTCACTTGCATTGCATCTTCCCTGGAGCAGACTTGAGAGGTTTTTCCAGATCTTTTTTTCTTTACCGTCCCACTAAGGGCATCAGGACCAAGGACCCTCAGAGTTGCTGCCATTTGGGATGAAGGTGAAGGCTGAGACCCTGGGGTTCCTTCTCCCAAGAGGTCCAGTTTTCCCTTTTTTCCTATAACCCCAGAAATGGGGCATGATGCCACAGAACTGGAGCATCTCTCTTCTCCCCATGCTGGGCCACAAGTCAGAGAAGTGTACAAGCGGACGTTGACAGGATGGAGTTGGGGACCAAGAAGAGTATTTGTGTGAAATGCACTTTATCCTGTGGCAGAGGTTTCTAGAGTGTGTAGACTTGCTGTATGGCAAAGATACTTTATTCTTATTTCAGGTTGTCAGTTACTCCAAATCCTAGACTCTTCTGTAAGGACTCAACCGCTTGTGCGGTGGTGGAATACGGTGTATCAGCACTTAGTAGGAAGTAGGCTGAATCCTTTGAACTTGGCTGAGTTAGTGAACTAAATAAAAAGGCAAAAGTTAATGCACTCTTTTTTCATCGTTTTGGAGGATGAATGTATCAGCTCCCCTGTGCCTGGGACAGTGTTTGGAAATGAAACTAAGATTTATGTAGTTATTGAAAAGAAATCCTGAATTGGATCTGATATAGTGCTGTCTTAGCTTAAACTGATAGTTGTGAGGGTTGTGAACTCTGGTGTGGTAGCTCTAAAGCCTACCTTTCACAAACTCAGTGAGAGCTGTGTGTCAGAATCCTTTAGACCCACTTGAAAGTTCCAGGTGGAAAGATGAGATTATCAGAAATATAATCAGATTATCAGTATGTAATTTATAATATATATCAGCTAATGTAAAAATGAGTAATTTAAACATGCAGTTAACAGCAATTGAGCATGCAAGTAGGGTTACTACATAGACAAATAGTGAACAGTACCAAAGAGAGGGTTTTTTTTCTTTTTAAAGATGCTGGTTACTTTCCTACTCAGTGTAACAAAGTACTACAGTTCCTTTACAAAGGTCAACTCTTACCCATTATGTGGGCCTTACTTTGATCTGTTATAATTGAGCACGAGTTTGATTTTTTTTCTCTTAGATACCTGATGTTTTCAATCAAGCTATGTTTTGCAAATCCAGCAATTACATTTAAAAGAGTTCTTTAAATGTGAACCGTTAGTAACTGATTTGGTAATGTTCCATGCTGTTTGCAGTCAGGCAGACAGTGACTGTGGTAAAAAAAACACTTTTGCTTCCATTAATTTTATTAGGTCAAAGGTGGTTGGTGCTTTATGACATTAACAATGTAATGGTGGTGGAAGATTTAGCAGATGGGATGGTGTGAAAGTGAAGTTTATGGAGGATTGAAGCTGGGAGTTCTTGCAGGGGAGGGAAAAGAAGGAAAGCTGTAGATCGAAAGTTAGAGACGTGCAAGAAGAATGATGAGGATGGAAGAGAAACAGTAGGTGATGCTGATTTTATTTATACAGTGCCTCTCCACCAGATGGCACTCTGAGCACTTTACAACATTTGAAATACAATAGAACACTATATATAAAATGAATTAAAAACTATTTAAAAGGGGAAGGTTAAAAGGGGAGGGAAAAGACATGACGGGGGAAATCCACAGTGGATCCTCTAAAAGCACCTGGGGAGGGGGGGGAGTTCTCAGATGCTTTTTGAAGTTGAGGTAGGAGGAACTAAGGCAAACATCTTGAAGAAGCGAGTTCCACACTGAGGGACGGGGAGGTAAAAACAGTTGAGTTCATTTCGCTACTGAGGGATGTTAAACATGATGGTGAGGTACTGAACAAACAACAAATGATAGCTAAAAATACATTTGCTACATAATGGTCAAACTGTATCTTGGTCTTTGTGCTGACCTCTCATTGACACTAATTGGACCTCTTCTGTGCTCTTTGAGGAGTGCCGAATCCTGTCACTCTTATTCGGATTGAAAAGGGAAGTCCAGCCTCTCCATGTTATGAGCTTAACATTTACATAAGCATTTCTATTTTATATGCTAGGAACATACTTTGGCTTTTCAGTACCTCTGTTAAAATCGACCATTGTTTTAGAAAAATTATTGATCTCTGTAGAGGCACCAATTAATGTATGCAGCATTTCTCTGCAGTGGTTAGTCTTTCCCACAGATGTGCTGACTTTGTGTGCCATCAAAGAAATAATATGGAAAGCATATCTTTCATTTGGGAAAGGATAAAAAGAGAATGCATATCTCTTTAGTAACGCTATTGGGACTGAGTGCCATGTGCAACTAGACCTCTAGAGTATAGCACCACTTGGAATACGTATGTGTGTAGGTGCGTATTCATAGGAACTTCACAGAAGATACAAATCAGGCAGGGCACTCGCTATATTGTAGGTGTATAGGAGCTACACTTTGTCTCTCAGGAATTTTGGTCTTTGGGTGTTTTTCACAGGCTTTTTTCCTTAAAAATTCTGTTGTAATTTTTGTTGCTTTATTAGTAGGGCTGCAACCCAATTAGAAATTTTTGTTGATTAATCGATTAAGCCTTTTTGTCGATTGATTGATTAATCAATTAAAATGTGCATACATTTGCATAAATATACATTTTCCTAATTTGTGTGCATTGGGTAAACTTGCCACAGTCCTGGCAGCTAACCGATTAATCGGGGGGACAAAGTCTAACTGGTTTTAAACAGATAAATGTATTGGTTTGATTAATGGTTACAGCCCTATTTATTAGTATACTTTAGTTTCTAGATTTTAGTTTGAGTCTAAGGCTTTGGCGGTCACGGTGCCTCTGGCATGGCAAAGGTACCAAAAAAGAGTAGCACTGCTCTTCTTGTCAAACTATTCTTATTTTTTATTTTTTTAAAATTAGTTTCAGGTTCTCAAGGAGAATGCCTTTGTGGGTGCTGCTTCTGGTTTTGGCTCGTCTGCTGCCACAATAGGCACTAATGCAGAATATTGAGGGACAAAATGGTTTTAATGGTTGGAAATTTTTAAGTGTTTTAGTGTTTATAGATGGATTTTATATTTGTATTTTGTTTTGACTGTAAGCCGCCCCGAGCTGTTTCAGGAGGGGCGGGGGAAAAATCCAATAAATAAAATCAAAATCAAAATCTAAGACCCCAATAAAGAACGTCTCCATAAGCAAAGCTCCTGCTAAAAGTCATGCCAGTCAGGTGCTGGTGATGTCTTTACTGAACAGTGCTGCTACGAACAAGAAGAATGCTGGGGATTCCTCTGATGAGGAAGCTCCCTTGTTTCTGATTCCCTTTGTTTTACTCTCATTAAATGGGAGCCTGTAATGGTTTAATGAACAGGTCCTTAACTGGTTGGAACCCTCTGTCATGGGTGTATCACCTTGGAAGTGCAAAAAAGTCTACTGTGCAGTGTGTATAGGCATGGGGACAAACCCTCTGTCCTGGAGCTTTGTGGTCCTGAAGCAGGCTCTAGGGTTCTCATACTGGGTCTTCTGCCCCGGTTCTAAATGGTTCAGAATGGGATGAGAGAAGCAGTTTCTACTCTGGAGCAGCTAGCCCTTAGCCAGCCTTCAGCAGGCTTCTTTCACCTACAGCTGGGCATGTGGCACAGAGAGATATCCAGGAACAGCTGATGGGAGGAGACTTGGGTATCCACAAACACGCAGCAACATAAACATTTGTTCATCTGGCTACATGCCAAGGATTCACCAGTTTCAATGCAGAATGGATTTTGTACATGTTTAATTGATACTTCTCTTAACACCCAGCAGCAGGCACTGACAGTTTTCAAGCAGAGTAGGTATAAACAAACTCCACTGGGACAGTGCTCTGAACTGCCTTCTCTTCCAGACCTGCTTATCCCAACAGTGCTTTGGACAATTTGATTGACAGGTCCTGCCTGCCCCAAACAAGCTTGGTTCTCCAGTATTACTGAGTTATCTCCAAGCTTGCTCCATCATTCTCTCAATTTCTCCAGGCCTACGGCCACTGGAAAGAGATTGGAGACGTATTGAGATCCACAGAGACTTCATCTCACTGCTTGGATAATAGTACTTATGATGTAGAAACATCTTGTTCATGGAAAGTGAGAGAGGTGATCAATTCTAGAAGGTTCTCTACAAGATTATAATCCTTCAAATGGAAGAGATTCTTTATATCTGATTCCTTTTAAAGAGATGACACTCAAGTCAGCTCCTATGGGGAAACTAGTGCCATACATTAAAATGACTGAAACCAAGCAATGTGCTTTTCTTAAGTGAGCATTAAAATAATCACATGAATTTTCACCTCTAACTTTGTAACTTGTTTGCTATTAGTCTAGAAGATTTAATAAATAAGATTCTCAATCCCTATATGTAAATTACATTGACGTTCTTAAAATTTGCAAATGCTAAGTGCATTTTTACTGATGTAGAAATTAAAGAATTTTTGTATTACAGAAGTTCAGCTAATAAGTCATAGTTCTGAACACAGGTTTTTGTTCATGTTAGTCGTGAAATATGGTTGAACAAGCATTTTTAGTTTTAAGGATTTTACTATGCATTTTCAGTACGTACTTCAGAAAATCTAGAATGGCTGTACAAAATGACCTCCCCAATATTTCCTAATACATATTTCACTACGAAACTAGAAATAATCTCCTTTTTTAAAAAAAAGGTTGATGGGTAATCATGTATTCTGTTTTCCTTCTAGCCTCCCACTTAATTTGAAGGGCAAGGATAGAATATGAATATCACTTAAAAAAATTTCCAAGACCTTTTTAGGAGTGTTTTAAATATAGTAGGTAAATACATGGTACCATAAACAGTAGTCTGATGTAGCCATTGCCTTTTCTCATCTGCAGGTGTATGTTTTTCAGCACATATGGCTGTGGTCATCCACTTGCAAGGTCTCCCAGTTGTGGCAGGGACAATGGACATTCACCACTTCTTCACTGGATTGGCCATTCCTGATAGGGGCGTGCATATTGTAGGGGGTGAACTGGGTGAGGCTTTAATTGTTTTTGCCACTGATGAAGTTGCAAGGAGATTGGTATGATGTGTACAGATGGTGTCGTCATACTGTATTGCCAAGCAGTAGTATTGTCATTTTTAACTAGAGATCCATATCTCTAGATCTCAAATGACTAGGGAAAACATACTGTAGTACCTAACTGCAAGTCATCCTAGCCTAGTAACTGTGGCTACATCTTTGCATGAAGGTAACAGAAGTATACCCACGTTTCCCACTGCTAGTATGAACATCTCCAAATAACACAGTACTAATTAGCTATTAATCCAATTTTTCCTATCCTAACATTGCCATAATTGCAATCAACACCTTTCATTTCCCCTATACCTTATATTGCATGTTCCCAAGTACCTCCTTAAACACATGATACTTGTGCTTCTTATGGTTTGTCTATAGCACCTTTGTCTACTGGAGTGAATGAGAATAGTAGCCTGAATCCAGCATTCATGGATCCTATTAATCCTGTAAATTCTATTCACTGCTCTTCAGAAGATTCAGGGAGCCTTTTCAGCAGTAAAAGTTACTAGAGCCATGAGAACCAAACAGACTCCGAAGAGGAGGAAGGGTTTGGGAGTGCAGTGTTGTACAGGCAAAGGAAATGCAGGGATCCAGACTTGTCTCCCAAGGCAAGAAGCTTGTGGGTGTTGGAATAGAGTTGAGCCAGGAGTCATGCATAGTTGTAGGTAGCATGATGAATGAGGGGGGGAAACTGGCTTGCACGTGTATGTAAAACAAGTAATGTGCATGGTCATGTAATCAAGTATCTCAAATAACAGAAATAGTTCCGTTTCCAGAGGAACAGGCAGTAGAAGGAAACTGTTCAAATTCATTTTGACAATGGACATAGTTTACCAAGTGGGTTCAGTTTAAAATGGACAGTTATAGTTGTAAGACAGAATGCTTGAGTTGTTTAAAAAAATACAGAAAGCTTATGTATCATTGCCCTAGAAGAAATGACATGAAATAAAAAGTTCACACACTGCAAGAAAAAATATTGTTAAATATTGAATTGGGAAATCAATTTTTTGAAGCAGGCCTGTCAGTTTTAGTGGATAGTAAATTATTAATAGGTGGAGCCTCAGTTTTCAGAGCAGATGGAGTAATTTAATTTGTTCCCCCAGCTTTGGGTAGTGGTCTTTCAAATTTAAATGGACCTGTGGGGTTAAAATCAAACTTCTAAAAGAAGTTGTTCATTAATATTGGTTCAGCAAAATTTTATATAGTGATATGAACATCAAGATTGTTTAAATTGCTGCCACTTAATAATAATCTGAAGGTTTTCCCCTGGCTGGACTTCATAAATGAGAAAGTGTCATGTCTGTGTATTTGATCTTTTCTGCCCAGTAGGTGATGTACAAGCCCACCATGTTCGTCTAGTTCATCTTGCTAGATTCTTGTGCTGTCCCATAGGCTTCAGTATGCAGAAGTATCTTTGTGACTGCTCACAGTCTCTGTGTACGGGGGATTTCCATAGATGGATATGGAAAATGTCACCTTGCAGGATCATAGGTGCCCTTATTGAGGATTTTCTGCTCTGTGGCAGGAGATGAGATTTTTCTCCTGTCTCTTCCAGCCTACTAGAGGAAGAGGTCAACTGATTGTTACTTGTACTCTAGTTGTATGCTATCATTATTAGATATTTAGGGCATGTGGTCCATTACACGGACCTCTGGTGATACCAGCAGTTATTGGCATCAGCTACAGAACAGCTTTTAAAGGTGTCTTCAAAATCATCTTGCTGTAACTCCCTATTGATATACCTATTGATATTCTCTCAGCTAGCTCTCTTTACTTTTGCTATTGTGACCTTCCCCCGTTTTCCAGCTGACTAAGTTGTCCCCAATTGTGAATTTGTCAAATTATTATTATTATGAGATCTGGACCTATACTGTGAAAGGGTTGTGTAGGCAGAAATGGCAGAAGGGGTCATGTGAGGTCTTGAACCACTCAGCCCTGCCACCCTAACCTATCATCAAATGGTTTAATTAGAAGGGAGATGCTTTGACTTGGCTAGCAGTAGCATATCCTGGCATAAGATTATGGGTATTTGCGGTGTAGGGTCCGGTAAATCATTTCTGTAACTCTGAAGGCTTGGCAGCATTCACTAGCTGTGGTGACATCATGTGTGATGCTTGGAGTGCTTTCATGTTCACAGCATTACCATTTTGGCTGTAAATCCATGAACCTTTGACTTTTAAAATTTCAGGTGACTCCTTTCATAATTTTGGGATTAGTGATAGGGTACCCTACTTGTCAAACTGATGAGAGAAGATAAGGACTCACGTGTGGTGTGACATCACTAGAAGTGACGCAGCTCCTGGGGCGAAAGTGTTGTAGAAGCGTGTAATGCTTGCAAGGTTCTTACGTGTGATTGGACGATTGCTTGTGGGTCAGGGTGGTGGTAGCTGAAGGCTCCCGCCTCCCTAACCCCACAAGGTCCTTACGTGTGATTGCGGTTTGCTTTTGGGTGAGGGTGGGAGATGCAACCGAAGGTTCCAACCCTCTCTCTGACCCCGAAAGGTCCTTACGTGTGATTGGAGGATCTGCTTGCGGGTCAGGGGGGGATCTGAAGGCTTCCCTCTCCCTGACCCCGCAAGGCGCTTGGATGTGGGTCAACGGACCCCTCAAACCACTCAGCTGACTGAGCTGGACCAATGGACGAAGGCTTCGTCATCTTAACCACCCTGTTTTGGAAGAAATATTGAACCAATGGGGTGTCGTTTCCGTCATACGGTGGCTTGCAGAATTCAGGTCGTGGGGGTCAAACAACTCAGAAGAGCAAGCTGAACCAGGGTGAAGGTTTTCTCAGCCTATCCCCTTCCGTTGCTAAGATCTGGACCTATGGTGTAAAGGGTGTGTGTAGGCCGGAATGGCAGAAGGGGGTCATGTGAGGTCTCAAACCACTGAACCCTGCCACCCTGACTTATTAGAAAGGTTTTTGGACCCCATAGACCCGCCCATGGTGTATGAAAGAGAGGGGCCATTTTCTGAGCACTCTACAGAACAGAGTCCTTCGCTTTAACTTACATGGAAAACTGAAATGGAAACCTTTACTGGTGCTAATTTCCTTGTTGATATTGCTCCTGTGCGGCCTGTGGAGTTTACTAGCCCATCCGGTGCCGTGAGGCGGTTATACAGGAAATGGTACATTTGAAGTTCAGAGGAAGAGGATGTTGAAAGCGGACCTGTGGTCAAGGTTCTCTTTAGCACTTCTGTTCATGATAAAGAAGCCCAAATGGGACTGACCAGCCCCGTGCAGTCTCCGGTTTGCCAGAGGTGGTAGAAGATGGCTTAGAATCGCACAGCACAGCGCCCCTAGGTCAAAATTTACAGGTAAGAAAGTTTTTTTTACACTGCTTAAAAGACTTCTTTCTATGCCCTCTCGTCCGGTAATTTGGACATAGGGGAGCGATCTCCTGGACGACCACTAGGAGGCAGCACAACTTTTGCTGGGAGCACGTAGGGAGAACGCTCCCCCGCCATCCCAGTTCGTAGTCTGCCTCAGACCTGATAGGACGTGCAGCTGGGTGCTCTGCACCCACAACACCAAATCTTCAAATTTGAAGGTGCTTCGCACCATATCTTGGGCACAGTCTCCCCGCACTGCGGGAGGAGGCTTTTCTTCTTCTGAGCCGGCCCACGGGTTCAGGCCAGAGAAATTCGAAGAGGGGACTCCACGGAGATACCCCCCCGGACACCGCAGCGGCGCCGCAATGGCGGAAACCGCCAAAACCCGCCGCGCAGCAGCCGGACGGGCAACCCAACCTCAGGCCGAAACCGCCTTAGCAGTAGCAAGGAAGCGCAAGGCCACCAGACACAGGCCGGAGAACGCGGCTGCGGCGGCGCCGGCAAATAACAGGGCCTGAGCCAAAATGGCGGTGGAGGCGAGGGAAACTGAAAGTGAGGCCTCCCTCTCCGCGCGGCAGCCCCAAGACGCCCGCAGCTCCCAGGAATCCCCCATGGAGGACAACGATGGGGAGGTAGTTTCAGCTGCCTCCTCCTAAGTAAGGGGGGACCTGGGGTTAAACGAACCCAACGCCTTCCAGCAGGCCCAACTGGAGGCCCTCAGGGTTATGATGGAGGCTCTCTCTCGATTAGAGAGTAATCAAAGGGCTCACAGGAAGAGACCCGCTCCCCTTGGACAAACCCCTAAGGGCAAATTTAAGGGAGCCTCCCGCTCAGCGGGAAAAGGAAAGAGTAAGTGCCCCTCAAACCCCAGGGCTAATACATCCCTTTCAGATCTTCTGGGTTCCTCCTCAGCTGAGGAGGAGGATCATGATTCGCCCCACGTAGAAGGGGAGTTCTCGGGACTCTTCTGAGGCTGAATCCCCTCCCCCTGCTAAGCGGCCACGAGCCCACCACAAAAGGCCTCCCTACCACCTCGTACCCTCAGAGGAGGAGTCAGAGGCTGGTTCCTCTAATGCTTCCCACTCTATACAAGAGAACAAATCCCAGGATTGGGAAAGGATCCTTTCTAAAGGGCATAAGGACCTAGGCAGGGAGCTGCCCCTTGACCAAGGCCCTAAACTAATAAAGAGAGCAGAAAGGGTGTTAAGAGTTACCCCCCAGAACTCACAAGAAAAGGGAATCGGACTCCTCCTCAGACGGTGAGGAGGAATCAGACAGAGATTATATTCCCAGATTGGAGCAGGACACTACGGGTGCATCCCTAGACAAGGCCTTTGAAAAAATTATCAGGGCACAGTGGAAGTACCCTACTAAGTCCTTCAAACTAACAAGGCCTCAGCAGACTCTGTATGCCTTGGCAAAACGGAGCAAGCCCATTTTCGCCCTGCCCCAAGTTGATGCTGCCGCTGCATCCCTTGCCCGACAGTCTGTCTTCCCCACAGAGGGTGACTTTTTACCAAAAGACCTGACAGACAAAGGCCTTGAGACTGGCCTTAAAAAGAGTTATGAGGCCATGGCCAACGTGCTACGTATGGCTACTACCTCTTCATACGTCTCGAGGGCAGTGATGAAGTGGTTCAAGATGGGGAAGGACCCTAACATAGCTAAGGCACAGTCCAGAAAGATAGCCACTAACGTGACTCTAGCTCAGTCTTTCCTGATGGATTCGTCTATGGACATGTTGACATGGGTGGCTAAAGGGATGGCAGCCAATGTGGCAGCCAGGCGGAGACTATGGCTCTAGTCATGGCGAGCCGACACCCACGCTAAAAACGTATTGGTCAACAGCACGTTTAAAGGCGGCAAGCTGTTTGGCACGGCACTGGACAAGGCACTAAAGGAGGCTTCTAATAAAGACAAGAAGCACTCACTAAACCAGATCCAAACCAGCAAGAATCCCTTTTGCCCCTTTTTTCGCTTCCAACAGGGTCAGAAGCGCTATCAATACTCCATGCAACCCTCCTGGAACACTGCTAACCGCAATAGATTCCAGAGAGGCAGGGGAGCTAAGTTCACCAGACCATCAACTCAGCACCAGCAGAACCGTCGATCAGGATCACCGCCACGCAGGCAAGAGTCCTGACTATACTGCTTTTTCTTACCCCGTCTCCCTAAAGATAGGCGCTCATCTACTAGACTTCGCACCAAGACGGGCCCAAGATACAACAGATGCATGGGTCATTCAGACAGTCTCGAGAGGGTACTCGATTGAAACCAGATACTACCCTCGGGATATTTTCAGAATGTCTCCTCGCTCCCACAATCCAATCAAACACAAACATATGCTGGCGGAGATCACCAGGCTCCAACAAATGGGGGCAATAGAGAGAGTGCCGTGGCACGAGCGCGGACTAGGGGTTTACTCTATTTTCTTTCTGGTGCAGAAAAAATCCGGTTCATGGAGGGGGTTGCTCGATCTCAAGCGTCTCAACAGAACACTACGCAGGCAACGCTTCAAGATGGAAACCCTACACTCCATATCCCTAGCCCTTACCCAGGGCGACTGGATGGCATCTCTGGACCTGCAAGACGCGTACCTCCATGTTCCCATCCTCCCTGCACACAAGAGATGGCTCAGATTTTGCTACGAAGGCCAACACTGGCAGTATCGGGCTCTCCCCTTTGGTCTGGGGTCAGCATCTCGTACCTTCACGAAGGTTCTCGCCCCCCTCATAGCGTCGCTCCGACTAGAGGGAATAGCGGTATATCCATACTTAGACGATCTGCTAGTCACAGCACCATCTCTACAGCTGGCCCAGACTCATCTCACTCGAACCAGAGAGTACCTCGAGATCCATGGCTTTATTATCAATGTTCCCCAAAGCCATCTTACGCCAGCTCAACGTCTCGAACATCTGGGAGTAGTATTCGACACCTGCCTAAACAGAGTGTTCATCCCTCCCCAACGGCAATCCAAGCTATTAGCTCTCATCAGTGCAATTCGAGACTGCCCGCAGGTGTCAATTCTCACCCTGGCATCCCTCCTGGGCTTGATGATATCGCTCATACACCATCTTCAGTGGGCGCGTTTCCACTCTCGCCCACTTCAGGCTCTTCTGCGGCCCTGGCAAGCAGCAATCATCAACAACAGGCCGGTGTCCATACCCCTCAACCGAGCCGCTCGCCAATCTCTAGCGTGGTGGGAACAAACACACAGGTTTGTCAACGGAGTTCCCCTCTTGGAACCAGAGAGACTCATACTAACCACAGATGCCAGCCTGCTCGGGTGGGGAGCCCACCTCGATTCCCACACGGCTCAGGGATCGTGGTCACACCACGAACTAGAGCACAGCATAAATTGGCTGGAGCTCAGAGCTATCCGTCTAGCTCTCCTTCACTTCTCCACACAGCTGCGGAATCAACATGTACTTGTCTTCACAGACAATACCACCGCGCAGGCTTATGTGAACAATCAAGGAGGATCCCGATCCTCGTCTCTCCACAAGGAAGCCTCCCTTCTTCTCAGCTGGGCGGAGGACAATCTGCTCTCTCTGTCAGCCAGACACATCAGGGGCCAGGACAATGTACAAGCGGACTGGCTCAGCAGACGAGAATTGGACCCGGGGGAATGGACTCTCTCCCCGCAAGCCTTCAATCTTGTAGTAACCTCCTTCGGAACCCCAGTAGTGGACCTCTTTGCGTCAGTCTCCAATCACAAGACGCAGAGATTCTTCGCCAGAAGCCCACACCCACAGGCGGAGGCTCACGACGCTCTCAGTCACCCTTGGCCCCACGGCCTGCTATACGCCTTTCCCCCCTTTCCTCTCTTAGCGAGAACAATCAGCAGAGCCAAGAGGCGGCAGGCCACAGTCATAATAATAGCCCCGTTCTGGCCACGCAGATCGTGGTTTCCAGACCTGCTCAGCCTATCCAGAGGAAATTATCTCCCTCTACCAGTAACACCAGACCTTCTCACCCAGGGGCCTCTTCGCTACAAACAGCCAGAGTTCCTGAGGCTGACAGCCTGGCTATTGAGACCGCCGCTCTCCGAGCCCAGGGGTACTCAGCTCCAGTAATCCAGACGCTCTTGGCCTCCCGGCGCCAATCAACGAGAAGGATTTACCAGTCTACATGGACTATTTTTGTTCGCTGGTGCCAGTCACATCAGATTCCACCTCGTCAGCCTTCCGTTCCTCAAGTCCTCCAATTCCTGCAGGAAGGGCTCGATAAAGGGCTTCGCCCCAGCACGCTGGCGAGACAGTTATCGGCCATTGACAGTACCATAGCCTCCTCTTCTGGTCATAGATTCTCCGCGCATCTACACGTCAAACAATTCTTGAGGGCGGCCAAACGTTTAGCCCCTCCAGTAGTACACCGTTTTCCTACATGGAACCTCAATGTGGTCCTTAAGGCACTAACGGGCCCTCCATTCGAGCCTCTACACCAAGTATCGCTTTACTTTCTGTCAATTAAAATGGCCTTCCTTATTGCCATAACATCAGCAAGAAGGGTGTCAGAAATCGGGGCTCTGTCTATCGACCCAGCGTTCTGCATATTTAGGAAGGAATCGGTGCTGCTCAGGCTGGATCCAACCTTCCTTCCTAAGGTCCCCTCCTTTTTCCACCTAGCCCAGGAGGTGGTCCTACCTTCTTTCTGCCCTAAGCCTCGCCACACCTTAGAGAAGCTATGGCACACTCTGGACGTTAGAAGGGCACTCAAAATTTATCTAGAGCGTACTCAGGCCTTTAGAAAATCTTCTTCCCTACTAGTGAGCTACCACCCTCACTCTAAGGGTAAAAAAGTCTCAAAAGCAGTCATTTCCAAGTGGATTTCTGCTTGTGTAGCAGACGCTTATAGAGCCTTAGACTTAGTACCTCCAGCTAGAGTCCTAGCTCATTCGACCCGTTCAGCTTCCACTAACTGGGCTTTCCGGGCCAGGGCTCCCACATTAGAAATTTGCAGAGCGGCAATGTGGAGGAGTCTCCACACATTCACGAAGCATTATAAAATAGATCGCTTCGAGGCCGCAGAGGCCGCCTTTGGGAGGCGGGTGCTTCAGGGGGTTCTAGATCCTCAATAAGCGCCCAGTCCCTCCCATCTGTTCTACATACTGCTTTGGTACCTCCCTATGTCCGAATTACCGGACGAGAGGGCATAGAAAGAGGAATTGGGTCCCTTACCTTGGGAATTCCTTTTCTATGTCCCTCGAGGGAGGTCATTCGGCCCACCCGGGTTTACCTGGGCGCTGAAATTAGTTCTTGTTGTGTCTAGTTATATGTTGCCCCTTCGGGGGTCCGTTTTACTAATATATGCTAAGTTTTTCAGATAAGCTTGGTCCTCAGCTTATTACTACTGGGATGGCGGGGGAGCGTTCTCCCTACGTGCTCCCAGCAAAAGTTGTGCTGCCTCCTAGTGGTCGTCCAGGAGATCGCTCCCCTATGTCCGAATGACCTCCCTCGAGGGACATAGAAAAGGAATTCCCAAGGTAAGGGACCCAATTCCTCTTTCTAGCGATATCTGTCACAAAACAATGCCTTGTAAAAAGATTGCTAACTCATTATGGTTTTTAATTTTTTTCTTTTAGGAAATGTTTGGAAGCCCTCCAGAGTCTGATGAAGGCAAAGTGGAAGGCCCTGTGTGCTATTGCCTTGAGAGGAAAAATTGGGGGCTAGAACCACATATTACCCTACAGAGACAGCTGGGTCTGGAACTGAATGAAACCGACTATGTCCAGCCTTTGAAATGAAGAAGCGTGAAGAGATCAATAGTGAGAGCATCGGTTTATGGAATTTTAAACCACTGCCTGAAGGGAAGCTGTTTTCTGATTGTCAGGTCTGTGAAATAGATGATCCATCGCAGTTATATCACGTGTGTGACCTGGGATTCTAAAAACAGGACTAGGAAACTTAAATTCATATGTGATCACCGTTGCTTACAAGGGGTCTTTCACATTCAAATGATGCTGGAGGATGCTATGAACTGCTTATGTATCACACAGGACACTTTTAATCTGACCCTCTTGCTTTTTTGTAAAGTAGATACAACCGCTGATCCTGAAAGTGTGTTGGAAGGCATAATTAAACCAGGGGATAAACGTGTATTAGATTTTATGCAGACCATGATTAAAAAGCGCCATTATAATTATTTTTTAAAAAAATAGACTTGTGTGAGAAAATGCTACAATGCAACATGTCCAGGTGTGTTTTCTTGTATTACAATGTTCTGTAAATAAAAGCAATATTTGTGTGTGTCTAGGTATTTGTGGTTTTTAGCCTTAAAAATGTGGGGATTCATCTTCGTCGTCTGATCATGAAAACTATACTCATTTTAATTCAGTTGGGGGCTGGTAAAACCAGTTTGACAAGTATTCCTTTCTCCAGGAAAGAGCTGGGTGGAGTTGGGGATAACAAGGGTGGAGGGAGATAGCTATAAAGGAATGTTGCAATCTTTCCACAGAAACCCTCTCCCTTTTTTTAGAAATGCAGAAATACTAATAAAATACAAAATGCCTTTTAAAACTTTTTCTTGGGAATAGGTATAGTAGGAGAGGAAAGCATTGTACGTGGGTTTAAAAAGAAAAAAAAAGCACTTTACCAATGTTTGTCTAGTTTCCCCCATTTGTAATAGACCGCTGTCATCTAGTGGTGAAATATAGAAGTGACAGGGTTTGTTATTTTTTTAAGAATACCTGCTTGGAATCTAGCCAATAGGATATTCGGGCGGCGGACATCCTTGCGAGTTCAGTTCAGTTTCAGTTTAACGGCGCTAGCTTTTGCCATGGCCAAGACACCCTTGCAAGTCTTTAAAAGACCGTGCGTTCTGGCCATTTTCTTTCTCATACCTGAGACCCAACAGAAGTCCTGCCTGTCTGCAACGCTTAAGGTAAGTGCACCCACATGAGCCATAGTGCACATGGGCCTAGGACTATGTACAGCCTTGATTAAATAAAGGGGGGGATTATTTTACATCTATGCCGTGCCTCTTAAACAGAGTAAAAGCTGGGAGTTTAAGAGGTCCAAGAGCATATCTAACTTTGTCAGAACGTTTATCTATGTAGAGTACAGAAACCATACCTTTCTGGGCCATAACGCATCTCGATATGATTCATACTTTGTTATTAATGAGCTGGTCAGACAAAATATGGATATCAAACTGATACCCCAGGGTGGGAAGATTCTGTCTTTCAAGGTAACAGCATTAAACATTCGTTTGATTGACTCTTTAAATTTTTTGCCACTGAAACTCAGCAAACTTCCCAAGGCTATGGGTTTTGAAGGCTGCAAGGCTTATTTCCCCCATTTAATTTTTTTTTTTTTTAACACTAAGGCCTATCGGGAATATATAGCGCCCATGCCTCCTCAAGAGTCTTACGGCATAAACAGCATGTTGCCGGAAGAGAAGGCTGATTTTTTGGGGTGGTACCAGGCCACTAAGTATAAAACTTTCAATTTGGAGAAGGAGCTGGCTTACTATTGTCAGCAAGATGTTAAGATTTTGAAGGAGACGTGTGTTCTGTACAGGTCTGAGATCATGAAAATGACTAAGAAAGAGGTGTTTGCGGGAGTGATTACGGAGGGTAGCATCTGGGTGGAAAGCAGGCAGAAAGATAGATCCCTTTCAGTATTTAACACATGCATCTGTCAGCTTGGCGATGTTTAAGTTTATGTTCTTAAAGCCTGTCACCATCACCCTCACCCCTCCGGACGAATATCACAGACAAAAGGGTTCTCAATCCCCAGTATTCAGTGGCTCTCCTTTATAGAGCACAAGGAGCAGATCCACATTCGACAGGCGGTCCCACGCTCCCCAGCTAGGTTCCGCAGTCGTGTCAACAACCACTCGTGAACAACCATATGAAAGGCTGTTGAAAGATTAACAGGATCAACAGGGCAGAATTCCCTTTGTCAATCTCTAGGTGCAGGTCATTGATCAAGGCCACAAGCGCAGTCTCTGTACCATACCCAGGACGAAAGCCCAGTGAAATGGATCCAGGAATCTGATGATATTGAGATGAGCCTGGAGTTGTCAGGCAACCACCCATTCAATAACCTTCCCTAAAAAGGAAAGGTAAGAGACAGGCTGATAGCTGGCCGGGGAGTCTGTGTCCAAAGATGACTTCTTAAGCAGGGGCTGGACTACTGCAGTTTTAAGAACATCTGACACCCTACCCTCCCGAAGGGAGGCGTTGACAACCCCAGCCAGCAACAGCTCCATTGTCTCCTGGCTGGCTTTCACCAGCCAGTACGGGCAAGGATCTAGTTCACAACTGGCTGCTCTCACCACCCCAAGCACCTCCCCCACATCGGTGGGTAATACTGATTGAAACTGAACTGAATAAATAGGAGAAGACTGAGCTTCCATAGCCAACTCTGATTCTGCAGGTAAAAAAAAAGCACCCAAGTTGTGGTGAATACAAGCGATTTTGTCTGCAAAGAAATTAATACAGATGTCACGCTGGGCATTAGATGACTCCATTTCTGGGGAACCTGTGCTGCCACAGGGGAGGGAGCGGACATCTGGGTGCAACCGTGTCGATAGCTATGGTGAAGATGTCATTTCACAAGGAGACCAGAACATCATCGGAGTAACTGGTAAGGTCAGTATGTAAGTCCCACAGAGAGTTCTGGGAAACAGTTGAATGTACTAGTCTCCGAGGGTGGACCATCCTAGTAGGTCTACCACCCCGATGAGTGTTAGGAAGGAGGTACTGGAAAGGGTATCTGGGCCTGAGAAGACAGCCACACCATACACCAGATGCTTCACTTTCTCCCCAGTGAGGGCAAGCTTCGTTATGTAAGGAAAAACACCCCTCAGGTTGTTATAGGGCCTATAGTTCCTCACCAGAGAAACGAGGCCTATCTCATCATCGGGGGGGGGNAAGACAACGAGGCCCTGAGCAATGCCCCCACTCGTGCACAACCACCACCACTGCCTTCCCACTCTCTGTGCCTGTCACACCCTTCACCCCACAAATGCACACAGTGATCTTGGCACTCAAGGAAAAGGGGGGGTCAGGAAGGGTGTGCTGGTTAGTGAGGGATACCGGGAAAGAGCCCTCAGGAAATGCGGGGATGGGGAGAGGGAGGGGCACTCTCTCAGGAACAGGGAAACTAGGAAGGGGCCCACACACAAAGAGGATCACGGGGGAACACACAAGGCTATCACACCCATGCTAGACACTAACGCTGCACTAACCACGCGCACACTGCTTACTCACTCACACTCGCAATCACCAACTGTCACCAAACTGTCGCTTGCCAAATGCAGGGGGCCAGTCTCACAGCTACGCTGATCACCGGCGTCGGCCATGAGACTCTGCCCCTCCTTAAGAACCATTAGTGCTGCCCTGGCCCTTTGCCACAGATGCTCTGAGCGTTGTGGCGCTCCTGCGGGCCCCGCCCCCTCACTACAGGGTGCCCCATGTGACCGCGGTGCTCCGCGTGTCAGCCGGGGAGTCCCCGCCCCCGAAGGCAACGTCTGCTGTGTCCTCCTGTTACCAACCCCGGGGGCAGGGAATCCCCGCTGTCCGCGACGCCCCGCAAGCCGCCTCAGCCCTAAGCGCCACCGGGCCCTAACAATGAGGTGGTGATATGCAGGTTGAAAAGATCTCCCCTAAGGCTTAAAGCAAACTTCCAGCAGAAAAGATGGGACAGAGGGGCGGAGCAAAATGAAGAGTAATTGAAGTAGAAAAGTCGGAAGCAGCTACTTCCAGAAAATGAGCACAAGGTCATACTTGTGGGGTGCAAATGGAGTTCCAGTATCTTTCTCCATTCCAGCAAATGGATTTAAATGAAAGTGAAACTTGTGGAAAGGAGAAGATAGAGGTCCATGGTGTTTCTATCAATAATAATTTTTACATAGCACCCCCTGCCATGGCACTTGGAGATCTTCACATAGAACTAATTAACACCACTTTTAATCCTCGCAACAACCCTGTGAGGTACGTTAGGCTGAAAGAATATTGTGACTGGCCCAAGGTCACCCAATGCGTTTCTGGCTAAGGCGAAACTTGAACCAGAACCTCCTGGTCCAAGTACTGCGCACTTAGCCACTGCACCACGCTGGCTCTAACACAAGGGGTTATTCTGGGATAACTGCTGCTTACACTGAGGTACCATTTTCATGATGCTTGGCAATTTGCATACTGCCTGGGATAATTTGCATGTCTCCGCTTCCTTAGTTTAAAAAGAAGAGAAAATATCCCTCTTTAATTGGTATTATAGCGTTACCATGGAATCCAAGAGCCTGTGAGAGGATTCCTGATGTAAATTTACCCCATGGTAACTTGAAGCCTCCTGTAAACATAGCCCAAATGCATTAGGGAATTATTACTCGGTGTTTAAGAGTAGTTTGATTGCTAAGAAACGAACTGTAAAAACATATTCCTGGGGTTTTGGGCTACCTGTATAATTATTTTCTTTATTTACAAAGAGATCGCAAGGCTATCCTAGTTAATTTTGCTTTTCTCCACTTGTAAATATATACAGGGACCTGCGTTCACTGTGTTTTTCCCATTGACAGCGATGGAGAAAAACTGAATATACGTAGACTTTGGGGTTGGGTTTTGCTATCTTTCCCTTTTATCCAAAGTTAAAATTAGTTACTGTACTTGCATTTCTGTGGCCATGATCATCAAAATGTGTATTGCAACAGTGAACAGGATGGATTGTTCTATGAATTCCCCAGGCCAGGTATTTGTAACACTGGGGAGCAGTCTCCATCATGACCAGTAGGAGGCAGCATCTTGATTTCAGCTGGGCATGCTTGAATTGGATATCACACTGCGTTCTGTGCACATTGGCAAATTTTCCAGCCCCTGGAGATTTTTTCTTAAAGTTTTTTTCTCAGGGGCAAATATTAATAGCAGCTTAGGCACAGGAAGCATCCAGACTGCAGCTTCCATTCCACTGAAGTGGATGGGAATGAAGATCGAGGGGAACAACAGCTTCTCCCTTCCTCCTCTCACTGACTTAGAGCCCCTGCTGATCCAGCCCTGCAGGGAAGGGCATGCCTAGCAGGCACTCCCCGCTTAGGTGGCCCCATTTTGCAGCATCTTTGGTGGGCTTTTCTGCTGTTCAGTCTCTGCTGTGTTGAGGGATGGTCGCTCTATACAGTGCCGGTGGAGCAGGCGTTGGGCTGCGCCGGGTCCGTCAAGCAGGAAGGACTGCCAATGTGAGACTTCCCCGCACTAGTCCTCCCCACCAAAGGTGCTGCAAAATGGGGCCACCTAAGCGGGGAGTGCCTGCTAGGCATGTAGAAACTAAAAGGGAAATCTCAGGCCCACGTGGTGGAGGTTATGGAGGAGGAAGCCACTGATGAAACAGTAAGAGGGGTCCCTGCTCTATCCCTGGTCCGGAGGGACCAGAAAGAATTGAGAGCATGTAATCCCCCAAACACCACAAAAATGTGCCCCAGGGCTTCCCTTGTAGTTGTCCCTCCTGGTGGGGGCTGCAGAGGGAGCCCTGGGGAACTTTTCCTTTAAATGAAAATCCCAGCTCTGGCAAGGGCAAACAGACCATGCCCAAATGAGCCAGAAAGAAGAAAAAAAAGCCAGAGAAGTATATTAGGGCACTGATTGGATCCTCATCAGAGGGGGCAGAACAAGATAATATGAGTGAACAGTAGGCCCCTGAGGAAGGGGAGGTTATCTTTTCTGGGAATGAGCACAAAACACACACACACAGTGGCTCAAAAAGAAACTTCTCAAGGGGTGCTGGCCCACCTTGTGAGGAATGAACTCAGTTTGAGGGCTCCCAGGATGGGGAGTCAGATGTGGATACACAACCAGTATCCCCAGAGGGGGACCCTCGGAAGCAGGAGGATCTTCTCCCAAAAGGTGACAGACTAGGGAAGGGAATTCCCTTCTACCCACAAGGACAAGGTTTTTAGAAGGACTCAAAGAGCCCTATAATTTAAAAGCAAAAGCAACAAAAATAGTCTTAGTCCTGTGAGGAGGATTCAGACAGAGAATATATTTGTAAATCCTCCAGCAAAGGCAAGGGCCTGATCATTGATAGGTCTTTTGAAAGAATAATGTGAGATCAATGGAAGCACCTGGGTAAAACCCCAGGCTGTTAAAGACTCAGGAACCATTAGTCCTGGAGATAGATGCAGAAACTGCTTCTCTTGCCCTTCACTCGGTCTTCCCTGCAGAGGGTGATCTATACCGAAGGGATCAGACAGACTGGGCTGTAGAGGCTGGACTGCGAAAGAATTTTGAGGTGCTTTCCACCATTTTACGGATACTTATGGCTTCCCTTTATTGTACCAGAACAATAATGAAGTGGTTTAGGTTGGGGAGAACGCAAGGGGTATCCGAGGGGATAGCCCAAAAGTTGGCCACTAATATTACTTTGGCTTAATGCCTTTATAGCTGATGCCTCTGGACACCATCGTCTAGGCAGCTACGGGTATCTCAGGCAACGTCGCAGGCTGTGGTTATGTTTCTGGAGGGCTGATGCACCAAGAACCTCCTTGTGAATGGACTCTTTAAAGGAGACAAACTTTTTTGGGTCTCTCTGGACCAGGTTCTGGCAGATGCATCCAATAAAGATAAGAAACAAACGCTACAACAGTTTGTCTTTTTTTCGTGCCCCCTACAGACCAACATACCCTTAATTCCTACAACAGGAGAGGACAGTACTCCCACCTGAACCAGGTGCCATGGTGGCTGAGGACACTTGCAGTGCCAGAGCTGTTTCTCTTGCTCTCAGCAGGCCAAGATGGGCCCAGGCCATCAACCCAACAAACAGGACTCCTGACTCACCCAGGTCCCCTTCTGCTCCCAATCCATCCATGGGAGGCTGACTACTGCTCTTCGCAAACAGATGGGAGAGCACAACCACGGACGCGTGGGTCAAGGAGACAGTATCTTGGGGATACATTTTGCAATTCAAGAGAGCTCCTCGCGAGTTCTTCATAGCATCTCTGAGATCTAACAAAGAAGAGAAATTCAGGGCAATGAGCACAGAAATGGAGAGACTCTTGGAAATAGGGGCCATAGAACGGGTTCCCACCCTAGAAAGAGGACACGGTCTTTATTCAGTTTTATTTTTGGTATTAAAAAAGAGCCATCCTCAACTTAGAGACTGAACAAATTCATACAGTTGCAAAAATTCAAAATGGGAACCCTGAGCTCCCTCTCGAATGGCTCAAGGAGATTGGCTCATGTCATTAGACCCAAGGGAGGCTTACTTACACATCCCAATTTGCCTGTTGCACAGGTAGTGGCTCACTTTGCCTATGATGGCCAGCACTGGCAATACGAGGCGCTAGGAACGCACCCCCCCCCCCCCAGGACATTCACCAAGACCCTAATCCCACTGATGGCGAACCTTCGTACATAGGGAATTGCAATATACCCTTATTGGGACAGCATTCTCCTCTGAGTCCCCACATACAAAAGTGTTCTTGAGAACTTATCAACAGCAATAGACTATTTAGAAGGACATGGATTTGTCATAAACAAAGGAAAAAGTCAGCTGATCCCACCACGCAGGTTAGAACATCTGGGGGTTTTATTAGACACAGCCGAGGACAGAATTTACATTTCATAACAAAGACAGCAGAAACTCAGAATCTGATACAGGAGATCAAGGACTGGATAGTGGTCCCACTGAAAATGTTAGTATTGAAGGATGTAAAACCTGAGGGGTGGAAAAGAGTTTGGGATTGTATGTATAAATAGACATTAGCAACTTATTTGAATTAAAATGTGTATAAGGTTGTTGCTAGATGGTATCTAACTCCGATAAGGATTGTGAAAATGAATGGTAGTTCTGATAAGTGTTGGAAATGTAATGGAAAAAAGGCGGGATATTTACACTGTTGGTGGAAATGTAAAGAGATTGCTAAATTTTGGGAAGAAGTATTGGGTATCTGTGTTAAACTATGTGGTTATGATTTAAGGGGCTCACTTAAATGTGTATTGTTGGGTATGATGGAGGCGGGGGGGAAGTCCTCCCAAGAAGATCAGGAAATGGTGTTTTAATCTTTTGACAGCGGCTAAAATAGTTATAGCGAGGCATTGGAATAAGAGTGGGCAGTTGAAGATAATGGAATGGAAAGATTTGACCAGGGAGGTGTTTAATATGATTAAACTGACAGATATAGTCCGTATAAGGGAAGGGAGGTTTGGCGGTAAGGAGCTGGAGCAAAGATGGGGAAAATTTCAGAGATATGTTTGAGTGAATGGATTAATTGTGGAATAATATATTGTAGATTATAAAAATGTATGAACTTGAAATAAAATAAATAAATACAAATAATTTTAAAAAATGTTAGCATCCCTGCAGGGTCTCATAGTACTGTGCATTCACCACCTACAGTGGTCATGCCTCCACCTCAGACCTCTACTTCGCCTATGGCAGAAACTGATTATGGACAATACCCAGGTGACACTTGGTTTTCCTCAACTTAGCCTAAACACTGTCAGAGACAAAAAGATAGTAATCACCACAGATGCTAGTCTTGCAGGATGGGCGGCTCATCTGTCTCACATGTACGCCTAGAGTACCTGGTTGTAAAGGGTATGCACAACGAGAAGGTAGATTGGCTGAGCTGCAAAAACCTGGATCCATGGGAATGGTCCTTTAGCCATCGGACCTTCACCCAGATAATATCCCACTTTGGTCAATCTGTTCTAGATCTGTCTGTGTCACACATGAATGCCAAAGTTGGTAGATTTTTGATATGCATGTTTCACCCAAATATGGATGGAGGCTTACGATATTCTGAACCGTCCATGGCCACAGGGGCTACTGGATGCATTTCTCATGTTCCCCCTTCTGAACAGAACTCTGAACAAGTACAGGAGGTAACACGCCATGATGATGCTAGTGGCTTCATGCTGGCCATGGAGACCGTGGTTTGCTGACATAATCAACATGAACGGGACAGCGCCTCTCAGGCTGACTCCAACCCTGGACCTACTGTCCCAGGGTCTGATTTATTACAAGAAGCTGGACTTCCTAAAACTGACAGCATGGCTCTTGAAACCATAGCTTTACAAAAATTAGGATACTTGGAGTCGGCACTGAAAACCTTCATGTCAGCTCATAGACAGTCTATTGAAAGGATTTACCAGTGTTCTTGTCGACGGTTTGCTCAGTGGTGTCATGACACAGATATTGATCCCCAAACACATAAGATAGGAGAGATCCTGAAGGTTTTACAAGAGGGTCTGGACAAAGGTCTATGCCAAAATACTCGGTCTAGGCAGGTAGCAGCTTTAGATAGCACACCAAGGGTGGCTGGGAAATATAAAATCTCATCTCGGAAGATTCATCCTCTCGTTTGATGTCTCCACCTGTGGTGCATAGATTTCCTACATGGAATCTACACATAGTGTTACAATCCTTAATGAGGCCACTTTTGAACCGCTCTTGGAGGTTTCTAATTTCCTTTTTCCTAAGCTGTGCAGGATAGGGATTCATGACGAGTGGGAACGATTCCTGCCATTTCCAGTAAGAAGCAGAATTCTTCGGAAAACTGACTGGGCATGTTTGGAGGGTGGTCGCTCCCTCTGTTTCCCAGTTTGGATTTCTGCCTCACTACTGATAGGAGGTGGAAAGGTTGTGCTCTGCGCCTCGGGTTAGCATTTTAATTTTCTCCACTGTCCGGGGTTTTCACTTTGCTGATCCAGTGAGCTATTTGCATCCCTTTGGGAATATTTAAAAAAAGAAGACGACGACAACAAGAAAAGAGAGAGGCCTAGATCCTTCCAGGGCAAGCCGCCCAGCCTCTCCATCGCCTCTTTCCTTGACTGACTGTGTCTGTGGGGATGGAACATCAGGAAGCATGGGTACAGGGGAGTCCCTATGGCGCTCACTGCTGCTCGATCAAAGCCTGTCACTGCTTTGATGACAAAGTGCCTATCGTCCACTTTCACGGCAGCCTCCCCCCGCAGGCCGCGTTGTGAAGGAGTTGAGGGGAAAGCAAATTCGGACTACTCCAAAATGACACCGACCAGGACTCGTACCCAAATGGCAGGCAGATGAGAGGACCAGGAGGAGAAGACCCAGCACCAGTAAGCACTCCTCCAGCTATGTCCGAAGTAAAGAGGCTCTACTTAAAGGCGTTCACTAATATTATTAGTTCCCTGGACTGGCTTCAGGAGAGACAAGCCCCCAGGCAAGCTCCTAAGTGGTCCCTTCCCCCTCCCTCTACTAACAGCAGTGGCAAAGGAAATTCCAGAGCTGCAGGGAAAGGCAAACACACAACCCCTAAAAAACCCAGCGTCCAGGAAAAGGAAGTCCCTGATTTATGGACCCAGGTGGACTCATCCTCAGGTGAGGCTGAACCAGAAAAGGGTTTCAGTGAAGAGAGAGACACAAGAGCTAGAGGAGGTGGAGGAAGATGAGGCTGAGGAGACTTTTGAGGGGGAGGACCTAGCCTTTAGCTGGGACTCCAGCAGATGATTTTGTTCCTGTCCAACCTGCCAGAAATCTCCGCTCCAAGAGACCCCAGCCCTCTCACAGGGGACAGAGATAATGAGGAATCGGACCAAGACTCAGTCAAAAGTCCTTAGAGGAGGAAGATGAATTAAGGGATGAAGACGAAGAAATCTTAGTCCCATCTCCTAGTAATCAGGACTTTGACTTTTCTGGTCAGCGCCAGGGACAAAATATTCAGGAGACTGCACAGGGTACTGAGAATTAAAGAGAAAAAGCCCAAGAAATAAGAGTCAGAGGAGGAGCCAGACAGGAAATTTATTCTAAAGTCAATGCCAAAGGAAAAGGTCCTCTAGATAGAGCATTTGAGCACATTATTAAAGCAATGTGGGCTCAGCCTAACAAAAGCCCTAAGACTGAACCAAGTTCCAGGAATCTCTATACACATTTTCAAAAAGAAACACATAGCTCTTTAGCATCCCTAAGATTGATGCACAGTGGCCTCATTAGCTCGCAGATCTCTCCCTTGCTAGACAACACTACTGTGCCTCCCGTATTGAGACCTGTTCTCGGACCCTCGATGCCTGTTCTCTACCTTTTGACTCCCTCCTCAAGCTTCCCCGTCCTCCCCCTCCTTCTTCCCTTTCTGCTCAGGATCTTGCCTCCTCCTTCACCTCCAAGATAGACAAGATCCCCCTCGACATCTCTTCCCCCTCCTCTCCTCTTCCCACTCCCACCCCTCTCCCTCCTCCCCCTCCTTCTCTCCTGTCCTCCTTCTCCCCTGCTTCCCTTGAGGAAATCTCCTTTCTGCTCTCCGCCTTCAACCTTTCCACTTGCCCCCTTGATCCCATTCCTTCCCGCCTCCTCACGTCCATTACTCCCACTGTCACCCCCTCCTTCCTGCACATCATCAACCTCTCCCTCTCTACTGGCTCTTTCCCTTCTGCCTTCAAACATGCCACAGTCTCTCCTATTCTCAAAAAGTCCACTCTTGACCCCTCTGACCCTTCTAGCTATCGTCCTGTCTCACTCCTTCCTTTTGCTTCCAAGCTGCTTGAACGTGTTGTCTACTCCCGCTGCCTTGACTTCCTATCCTCCAACTCCTCCCTTGACCCCCTCCAATCTGGCTTCCGCCCCCTTCATTCTACTGAAACTGCTCTCGCTAAGATCACCAACGATCTTCTGGTGGCTAAATCTAAACGTCTCTATTCCATTCTTGTCCTCCTTGATCTCTCTGCTGCCTTCGATACTGTTGACCACTCACTCTTGCTGGATTCCCTTCACTCCCTTGGCTTTTGTGGCTCTGTCCATAACTGGTTCTCCTCCTACCTCTCTGACCGCTCCTTTAATGTGTCTCTCTCCAACTCCACCTCCTCCTCCTTCCCCCTCTCAGTTGGTGTTCCTCAAGGCTCTGTTCTTGGCCCTCTCCTCTTCTCGATCTATACCTCATCCTTAGGCAAACTCATTGCCTCCCATGGCTTCCAATACCACCTCTATGCTGATGACACTCAACTCTATCTCTCTACTCCCTCTCTCTCTCCCTCTGTTCAAGCTCGTCTCATCAACTGTCTCTCTGACATCTCTACCTGGATGTCTCAACGTCAACTCAAACTCAACATGGCTAAAACTGAACTCCTTATCTTCCCCCCTCATCCTTCCTCTCCTTCCTCACTGTCAATAACTATTGATGGAGTCACCATCCTGCCTGTCCCCCAAGCCCGTAGCCTAGGCTTCATCTTTGACTCACCCCTTTCTTTTAAACCCTACATTGACTCTGTTGCTAAATCCTGTCGCTTCTCCCTCCATAACATTGCTAAGATTCGCCCTTTTCTCTCTGTCTCGTCTGCCAAAACTCTTGTTCATGCTCTGGTCATCTCTCGCCTCGATTACTGTAACCTCCTTCTCACTGGCCTTCCCCGGTCTCACCTTTCTCCCCTCATCTCTGTCCAAAACTCTGCTGCCAGGGTCATCTACCTCGCCAGTCGCTTCGACCATGTGCAGCCCCTCCTCTCTTCGCTTCACTGACTTCCCCTTCCTGAACGAATCCTGCACAAGCTCCTAGTCTTCACCTATAAAACTCTTCACAACCTCGCTCCCTCCTACCTCTCTGCACTTATCGCCCTCCATACTCCAGCCCGTGCACTTCGCTCCTCCTCTGCCCCTTCTCTCACCCTTCCACGCCTTCCCTGTTCCCCTAAGCGCCTTCGTCCCTTCTCACTTGCTTCCCCCCATGCCTGGAACTCCCTCCCTGTCCACATCCATCTTGCCCCCTCT
Organism: Sphenodon punctatus; assembly: GCA_003113815.1. Classification (NCBI taxonomy): domain Eukaryota; kingdom Metazoa; phylum Chordata; class Lepidosauria; order Sphenodontia; family Sphenodontidae; genus Sphenodon; species Sphenodon punctatus. Next base: position 1,280,845 of record QEPC01003927.1, read on the forward strand.
CTTCATACCTTAAAATCTCTCCTTAAAACTCACCTCTTTCGCTCTGTTCTGTCTGACTCTTTATCCTGCTGAGCCACTATTTCCTATACCTAGGGTCTGTTTACCCTTATCCTTGCCACATGGACCTGCCTGTTGTCATTCTCATCGTAACCAAGCCAAGTATGTGCACTTGGACCTCGCATCTTCATGAATATTAGACCCCTTGTCTCTCCCTCTGTTCCCCTTTCTATGTCTCTCCCCCAGCTCCTGTCTCTCAGATTGTAAGCCCTAGGGGCAGGAACCCTGTCTATTTTATTACTTTGTAAAGTGCCAGGTACACTGCTGGTGCTATATAAATGTTTGTTATTAATAATAATAATAATAATTATTAATAATAAAGCTGTCTTCCCTGCAGAAGAGGATCTTTACCCAAAGGATCCCACTGACAAGGGGTATTGAGTCAGGACTATGCAGATCCTGTGAGACAACATCCGCAGTACTTTGGGTGTCTAGAGTGTATTCATATTGCACAAGAGCTATTCTAAAATGGTTCAAATTTGCCAAGACCCCTGATGCCCCAGAGAAGGTCAGCAAAAAGCTGACAACCAGTATCGCATTGACCACGTCCTTTTATCTTTATAGTAGCTACGGACGCAGTAGCCTGGTCAGCATAAGCTATGACAGCTAATGTTGTGGCTAGGTGCAGACTCTGGCTACATTCCTGAAAGGCAGATCCCCACGCTAAAATCTCCTGGTGGCAGGCCCATTCCAAGGACCTAATATTTCTTTAGATAAGATTCTGGAGGAGGTGGGGAACAAGGATAAAAAGCATACTCTCCAGCAATTTAACGCCCCCAGTAATTTTTGTCCCTGCAGCAGACCCTTTTTCTTCAACTTCTCCAACAGAAGAGGCTTCTCCTCTTCCTTTTTTTGCAAAGGGCAGAGGATCCCAAGGACAGCGGCCAAGACACAGCAGGCACTCGGGTAACAACCTGGGCCCTCAAACTGGAAAACAGGACTCTTGTCTATTTTCAGGTACCCACTGTCCATGACTCTCTGACAGGGGGAAGGGTTACTTTTCCTCACAAAGGTGGGTCTCCGCCACCATGGACATATGGGTTCTAGAAATGGTGACACAGGGTTATGCCATAGAGTTTCTAAGACATCCAAGGGAATTCTTTCGCATATCCCCAAGGTCTCCAAATCCTCAAAAACATCCGGTAGTAATGGTTCAAGAAATTCTAAGGCATCCAAAATAGGAGCAATTGAGGCAGTCCCAGTAGAAGAACAGGGCCAGGAGCTATACTCAATATTATTTTGATTGGCAAAAAAGAGTGGGGACTGACAGGTAGTCCTCAATTTGAAACTTCTAAACAAATTTTTAAACAGCAGGAAGTTCAAGATGGAGACTCTCTCTTCCGTCTGTCTGGTCATAGCAAAGAAGGAATGGATGGCATTCTTAGATCCTTAGATCTCAAGAACCCGCTCACAGAAGTTGACTCAGATTCAGCTACAACAGCCTGCATTGGAGCCTTTCCCTTTGGCCTTGCCCTAGCTCCATGAACCTTTACCAAGATCCTAGCCCCTTGATAACCACCTTGAGGCTGAGGGGCACCTTGATTCTCCCATATCTAGATGATATCTTGATCAGGACTATCAGTCTACCTGCTGTGAATAAGGTGGTGGAAGACACTATAAACTACGTAGAGTACCATGGCTTCATTCTCAACAGGGTCAAAAGGCAGCTGCTTCCATCCCAAACCCTAGAACACCTGGGAGTCCTCATCAGCATGGAGTTAAACAGAATTTTCATTTCACGTCAGAGACAGGCAATGATAAGGGACTGAATAGAGGCGATAACTCCACTTCCTCTTGTTCCCTTGGGTCACTTAGCCAGGCTACAGGGACTGAATCAGTTGGATGTTCTTGCTTACATCATCTCACCTGGTCTTGATTTCATCTTCATCCTTTGCAGAGATTCATGAGGCCATGGCAGAAGCAGATCACGGAGAAGATGAAGATCAATCTTCAGGTTCCGGCCCAGATTGTGGTGGCAGGCTCCTCATCACTTCACATCAGGGATTCCCCTCTCTGAACCTCAGAGGCAGATAATCGCCATCAATGCCAGCTTCTAGGGCTGGGGAGCCCATACGCTCAACAGTTATGCCCAGGGATCCTGATCTCCCAGGTTCCGCAAAATTTGGAGCAGAGTATGGAGGACAGTTGAAGCACAGTATGAACTGGCTTGAATTGAGAGTGATCCACCTGGCTCTTCACTTTACAGATTTACTCGGGGGGGGGGGGGAAATGGACTCAAGTACCCATTTATATGGACAATACAATTACTTTGGCATACATTTGGAATGGGGGGGATCCCGATTCAGCTCCCTGAACAAGCAGGCCATGGATCTCCTGAAATGGATGGAGATGAACTTGCTGTCTATTACAGCCCTTCACATCAAGGGCCAGAACAACGATACGGTGGATTGGCTCAGCCAGATCAAGGTGGATCCGGGGAAGTGGTCTCTGAGCCAGAAAGCATTTCTCAAGATGAGTAATTTCAGGTACCCAATAATGGATCTCTTTGCATCCCACAACAACGTGGAATGTAACAGGTTCATGTTGAGAACTCAGCAACCACTAGCGGAGGCCTATGATGCTCTCAACTGGTGCTGACCGCCGGGCCTCATGTACGCATTTCCCCCATTCCAGCACATAGGCAGGACAATAGCCAAGATACACAGGGAACAGGTGCAGATCATCCTAGTGGTTCCATATTGGCTGAGGTGACCGTGGTTTGGAGATCAAATACATTTAAAAGAGGCAGATCCACTAATGTTGGATCCAGACCTGGATTTGCTGTCGCAAGGCCCAATCACTTAAAAGAAGCCATAGTTCCTTCTCCTGACTGCTTGGCTATTGAGCGCTCGACCCTGAAAAGTTTTGGATATCCAGATTCTGTATTACAAACGTTAATGGCAATGAAAAGGCAGTCGACTAGGAGGATCTATCTGTGCACTTGGTGGATCTTCGCCGATTGGTGCCAGGACAATAGTGTAGACTCACTGAAGCCAAAAATGGCAAACATCTTGCTTTTTCTACAGAAGGAACTGGACAAGGGCCTTAGGGTTAACACCCTATCAAGACAAGTAACAGCCCTGGACAGCACCCTAGTGCGGGGGTCCAAATTCTCATACTCACGTTAGGAAATTCTTGACTGCAGCCAAACGTCTCTCGCCCCCAGTGGTACACATATACCCCAATTGGAGATTGAACATAGTATTAAAGGCTCTAAGACCCCTTTTGAGCCCCTGAGGGAGGTCTCTATTTACTCTTTGACAAGGTCACATTTTTTATAGCCATGACATCTGCCAGGCAGATCCCTCCCTATGCCTATTCAGGAAGGACTCAGTGGTACTTAGGTTAGATCCTTCCTTTGTATTCAAGGTGAATACCCCTTTCCATAGGCAGCAGTAGGTCAGTCTACCTTCCTTTTGCCCCGTGCATAAGCATCCATTAAAAAGAGCATGGCTTAATCTAGACGTCAAAAGGGCATTAAAAATTTACACTGATGGAACTACCCCATTCGGACAGCCTTCTGCGCTTTTTGTAAATTACGCCCTGAGACAACAGAGCTTTAAACCTTTTAAAGACGTTATTGGTAGATGGATAGCTGCTTGCATCACTGAGGTTTATAGAGCAGCGTATTTGACACCTTCTCGAGGGATTCTTTCCCATTCTGTAAGGGGAGCAGCTACGACCTGGGCCTTTAAGGCACGGACCCCATACTTGATCTATGAGGCTGCCGCTTGGGCTAGTCTCCGTTCATTTACTAAACATTATAAGATCAACCTGTTGAACTCTGCAGAGGCCGCCTTTTGGATGCAGGGTCCTCCAGGGGTTCTAGAATAAATTTACAGAGATGTTATCAATCTTTGTTGCTGCTATCCTTTTCCCACTCATTAAAGGGGACACTGCTCTGGAAAGTCCCACTCGTGAATCCCTACCCTGCGGAGCTTAGGAAAAAGGACAATTGGGTCACTTACTTGCTGAATTTCCCTTCTATAAGCTCCACAGAATTGGGATTTACCCCTCCCTTGTTCTAATTTTCATTTTTCAAGGGAGTGAAGAAGAAGAAAAAAGAGAGAGTTCTTTATCTTCTTTGGAGTTGGAAGGCGTTGCAGCAAAAATTTCAAAGATAAAAGTAAAAAGTGAAATAGAAGATTTTAGTGTTTAGGCGCCAGGGAAAGTTTTCTCCTAGTTTTCCAGACTGTTTGGAAAGTGTTTTGTTCAGGTTTTCAGTTACCCTAATCCACTTTTCAAACAGGCCCGTTGGTTTAGATGGTTCAGTTAACGTTTTTGTATGGAGTTTTTTACTCTACAGTTTTCTCAAATTTGCTGAAACTGGGAAATGGAGGGAGTGACCACCTTCTGAGTATGCCCAGTTGGGTTTCTGAAGAATTCTGCCTCTGGTACTGGCAGGAATTGCTCCCATTCATTGTGAATCCCTATCCTGTGGAGCTTACAGAAGGATAATTCACCAAGTAAGTAACCCAGTTGTCTTTTCTATTAAATTGGCTTTTTATCACCATCTCAGTGAGGCAAGTGTCAGAATTGGGAGCTTTGTCCATGGCTCCAGTTTGTGTATGTTTTTTTTAAAAAAAATATTGTTGTGCTTAGACTGGATCCATCACTTATTCTGAAGGTGAACACTTTGCTTCACAGATCACAAGAGGTTATTATTTCCTCTTGCTTTCTGAAACCTAAGTATCCGCTGGAAAAAATCTGGCACACTTTAGAAATTAGAAGGACATTAAACATTTTTGAAGAGGACAGAACCCTTTAAGAAATCCTCTGCACTTTCTGTTCGTTATGACAATTGTAGGAGAGGCCAGAAAGCATCTAAGGCTGCAATTATAGTTAAATGGGTTTTGGCTTGTACATCTGAAGCCTATAGGACTGCTGTTCCACATTCTATCAGGGATACGGTCAGGTCCTGGGCCAGTTGTTCCAGGGCTTCTTACAGTGAAATTTGTGGAGTGGCAACTTGGTCAAGTCTGCATGCTTTTATTAGGCATTATAAGATTGACATTCTGGACTTGGCAGACACTGCCTTTGACAGGAGGGTCCTACAAGGTATCCTGGATCAGTCAATTATTCAGGTGCTATATGTCAGTCAGAGAATTAGCTTTGGTTGTACTGGGGACTTTTCTGACACAGGCAATAGTGGGGACTCTGCTCTGTAACTTACCCAGTGTTACGAATGCCTGGCCTGGGTAATTCATAGAAGGGACAATTGGGCCACTTAACTTGTGAACTGTCCTTCTGTGGAATTCCACAGGCCAGGTGTTCGCCCTGCCCTGTATATAGACGTAGATCGTTTTTTTAAAAAAGGCTTTGGAACAACTGGAGATGGAGGGCGCAATCGCCCTCGAGCATGCGCAGTTGAAATAAAGATGCTGCCTTCTACTGGTCATGACGGAGATCGCTCCCCAGTGTTATGAATACCTGGCCTGTGGAATTCCATAGGAGGACAGTTCTTAAGCCAAGTGTTCATATTATTCTATTACACTTTTAATCTTCAGATTTTTAATCAAGATTTCAATAAAAAATATCCTTGATTTAAATTGTTGATTCTAAACATGTTTTACATGTGTACTTTATAACTATACAAAACTCACATTTGTTGACACGCACTGCATGTAAATTTGGTTTTTGGCAACTAAATATATAGCGTTTACACTAGATTTGGTACTTTTGTCTTCCAACCAATCCAGATAGAAAAAGCAAAGGATCCTGGATTTGCATAAAACTGTACTAAGTTTATAGAAATAATTCTTTACTCCATTTTGTGCTACCCTTGTAACCGTTGGTTATATTTGAATACTATTGCACTTAGGGAAAGCCCCAGAAGCATCCCTGCCCCACTCTGCTCCCTGTTTCAGTGCCCTGGGTGGAAAGACGGGACCTTCAGGCTTGGTTTTTACTTGCTTCCACAGGGATTTTGCCCCCTCTGCCCACTGTCCCCAAGAACTCTGAGAAAGTTGTGTTTCACTCCTTATTTTTCATAAGGGTTTCTCCCTACTACTCTGTGTTATGTAGCTAGGGTGAGGCTATTCTGCTGTCTTTTGAGGGCTCTTTAGCATGCCCTTCCACATACTTGGCAGAAGCAGCCACTGCACTCTGTCCTTGCTGTTAGGGCGCCCACCCCATTCACAGGAAGTGATGAGGAAAGATGAGTTCCCGTTGCCTTTTGGGGGAGTTGTGTGTGTATGGGGCAGTGTTAACCTCTTTTCCGCTCTCACACCCAGACTTTATTGGTTGGTAGCACCTGTGCCTAGTGCTGATGCTGCTTTTTTCATAACTTGCTGTTATAACATAAAGGTTCACTAAAACTGAAAATTCAAAACGTCTGTATTTGCTGTGTCACAGCATAGGTTCTCTTCAAACAGACGCACCCTCCTTCGCCTATGTGTGCGACTGGGTGGGCGATGGGGGGGGAGCGCATCCATATGACTGCCGGTGGGGGTGCATGTGCACTCCCGTGTTCCACCTGCTTCCACCAATCCCCCACGCACGGAGGCATTGGGGAAAATAGAGGTGCCTCCATGTGTGGAGATGGGTGGAGGTGGGTGGGCGTCCGTGTGACGTGCCGTACATGTGCCGCAGCCTCCACCCATCCCCCTGGGCCAGTGTGAAAAGGGCCATAATCTGTAGATAATAGCTTCCAAATTAGAAATGCATGTTAAAGGCTCTCTTCTCATTGTGTGAGCTAAATGCTTGCCCACATTACGCAATTTCATGTTATTTTCTATCTTATGTGAAATTGCGCAATGTGTGTGTGCATCTTTTTTCATTCAGTATGGAAATTTGCCTTGATTTTCATCATGGATATCAGGATGGGGAAATCCAGCTCTGATATTATTGAGAGTTCTGTATTACGTGAGATTTGCATGTGTGCATGGGGTAAGTTCTGTATTACACAAGATGGGAATGTGCACATAGGATGAACTTAACATGAATTTAACACAAAAAGTATGTGTGCATGGAGCCTTTTAAGGTCACGTGACTTCACGCAGGCAGAGGAAAGAAAATAATGTGGGCCTTTAGCCCAACAGGAATCTTACGTTACTGCTAATTTTACGTGGGATAGAATCTCGTGAAAATCAGCACATGGACAAGCATCCTAAGTTAGCTGGTTTGTTTGTTTGTTTATTTATTTATTTATTTGGTACATTTTTACCCTGCCCCTCCTGCAAACAGCTCGGGGCGACTAACAAACTTCAGACAAAACAACATTTAAAATATTTAAAACAGTCATAAAAATCTTAACAATTAAAACAGGGAAGGACAAGAAGTTTTTTTATAACCAATAATAAAGAAGGGTAGGGGAATAAAAACTCACTAACCCACCCTCCCCAAAGGCCTGGGCGAACAGCCAGGTTTTACAAACTCGCTGGAATGTTAAAAGGCTGGGGGCCAGGTGAGCTTCCTTCAGGAGGAAATTCCAAAGGTGTGGCCCGGCCACCGAGAATGCCCTCTCCATTGTGGCCCCCCACTTTAACATGGAGGACCTCCAAGAAGGCACTCCCGGCAGACCGAAGGAACTGCTCTGGGGCATGGAGGGTGAGGCAATCCCTGAGGTATGAGGGTCCGAGACTGTGAAGGGCCTTCTAGATCAACACCAATACCTTGAACCTGGCTCGGCATGCTATTGGCAACCAGTGCAGAGCCTGGAGCACAAGTGTTATGTGGCCCCGGAGACCCGTCCCCGAGAGGAGGCGGGTCGCCGCATTCTGCACTAGCTGCAGCCTCCGAACCAGGAACAAGGGCAGCCCCACGTAGAGCGCGTTGCAGTAGTCCAGCCTCGAGGTGACGAAGGCATGGACGAGGGAGGCCAGGTCTGGGCAGAGACATACGGACGCAACCTTCGCACCAGATACAACTGGCGGAAGGCAGCCTTCGCCACCCCCTCTACCTGCTGCTCCAAGCGGAGATCAGCATCCAGCACCACCCCCAGAATCCGGACCTGTTGAGCTACAGGAGGGTGAACCCGCCCCCAATCAGGGGAGCTGACACCTCCCTCGCTTTCCCCACCACCATGACCTCCGTCTTATCAGGGTTGAGCTTCAGTCTGCTCTGCCACATCCGTTCTGCCACAGCCTCCAAACACTGGGATAGCAACGAGACAGCAGGGTCTGGGTCAGCTGAAAAAGAGAGGTACAGCTGAGTATCATCAGCATATTGGTGACAACGCACCCCGAACCCTCTCATGATCTCCCCCAAGGACTGCAAATAAACATTAAATAGTAATGGAGACAGAATAGAACCCTGCGGAATGCCGCAGAACAGAGAGCGGGCTAGATGTTTCAGCTCCCAGCACTACCCGCTGGCTTCTTCCCAAGAGGAATGAGCGGGACCATTCAAGAACGGTCCCATCCAGCCCTCCCAGGTCACGCAGCTGTCTCAACAACAGCCCATGGTCCACGGTGTCAAAAGCGGCCGAGAGATCTAGCAGGACAAGAAATGTTGAATGTCCTGCATCCATCTCTCGGAGATCGTCGACCAAGGCCACCAACGCCGTCTCGGTGCCATAGCCAGGGTGGAACCCAGATTGAAAAGGGTCCAGGAAACCAATGCTGTCTAGATGCGCCTGGAGCTGGATCGCCACCGCCACCGCCCGTTTCTAGAGACAGGTCGGTAGCTGGTGAGTGCGTCCACATCCAACGATGGTTTCTTCAGCTGTTAAGAAAGAGAATATGAAAAAGTCAGTTGCATGTAACATAACATTCCCTCCTATGACCCATAACTCAATCTTGGGCTGTCAGACCTTCTTAAGGACCCAATCCTAATCTCTCTTTAATTGAGCTCTTACAGAAGAGTGAAAATGCTCTTGTATTCTAGAAGGTTGTGGGTGTTATTGGATGTCAGAAGAAATGCATGCAATTCAAGTGTGTTTTAGTCTACATGTAGTGAATTGCATATGTAGCCAGATCGAGAGATGTTGATGCTGCTGTACTGGAGCAACTACCTGATAATTCCCTCTCTACAGTTTATCGGTGTACTGTCATTGCCCAACCCTTCCCCTTCTTCCCAGCCTGTTAGGAGTCACCACTGCTGCTGGACCTGGGCACCTCTGGGGAGCCACCCCTGAACCTTTCCCTCCCTCCAAGCTAGTGCCTGTAGAGGCAGCTCCCAGAAGAAGGGAACCAACCTCCCACTCTGCAGGTGTGTGGAGGTGGTGCCCTCAAAGTCAGAGGGCTCAACAGGCAGACCAGCTCTCTTCCCCAGTACTGCAGGCTCCCGTGCTGTAGCCCATAGCTGCTATTACCAGATGTAATAATAGCTACACACAGTTGCCTGTTGCATGAAAGCAGCATGATGTGTCTGCACATACAGACACATAGTCAAGCTATGGGGCAGCAGCCAAAAGCCTAATGTCTGCTAACACCCTTTAGTACAGATAGCAATGCAAATGAGTTGTTAGATCCAAAGCTCATGTTTTGAGTCCTGGGTTTATTCCTTCCTGAGAACTTTCTATTGAGATTTATGAACAACCAAATATTTTCCTTAGGGACCTGGTCACCTGAGAAACTGCCCATGCTTGGCCCTTTTTGCATGGATGCACACTTCTCGCCCACGTGTGCGGGGGGCGTCCATGTGAGCGCTGTGGGTGCATCCGTAGGGTGGGAGGGGCCATGTGTGCTCCACCCATCACCCACGCATGGAGCAATGGGTGCCAAAGGCGGTTGCTCGATGGGTGGAAGTGGGTGGGTGTCTGTGCAACTGGCTGCCCACACACCGCTCATCCCACTATGGCCTCCATCCATCCCCCTCACACAGCCAGCCTGTTTGGAAAGAGCCCTTGTAACATCAGCAGAGGCTCTTGGGCCAGGGTTCACTAAATATTGAATTGAGGAAGAGCTTCTGGTTGGGTGTGTCTAGGAGAGCTGTCTTCTTTGGAACTCGTTCATTTCACTTGATCTATCGGCAGCGTCCATTCTTTAACCTTTTAGGCATATTGCAAAGCCTATTTCTCATGTCCTATTCTGTTCAGAATGCTGTGGGCTGAGGGGAATATATTGCCGCTCCTTTCTAATTTTTAATGTATGGAATGGATACCTACAATTACAAATTTGAAAGAATAAGTACAATGTTTCTTAATAGGAAACATTAAATAATGAACTACTTGTCTTAGTTAACATTTAGACGCGTTTCAGTTTGCTAATATATAGATTTAGATTTGTTGTTAGTGACTGGTATTTAATTGCATTTTTCAGGGGAATAAGAACCAGCGGTGTCGGTGTAACAAAATGACGAAACATCCACCAAATAGAAGAGGTATCAACTTTGAGGTGGGAGCCCAGTTGGAAGCCCGTGACCGATTAAAAAACTGGTATTTTAAAAAAATTCATATTAACTCAAGCTTTTTGTGGTGATATCTTTGTATTAGTAACACAATATTTTATTTTAATCCCAAATGCTCACAGACTTGGTCCCCACCCTTCAGTATTTAAAACTGCTGGTTTGTAAGGTTAGTTATTAAACTGCTATGCCTTGTACTGAGTTTCTGAAAATGGCCAAACGTTACAGCTGGTGGGTTGAAGTTAAACATAAATTCCTGAGATTAGTGGCTGGGAATGTCTTGTTTCCTGCCTTTTGAAATCTAGCACGGAGGATGAATATTTCAGTGCATTATAATCTAAGACCCATATTCACTGCATTTCCCCCACTATTGTCAATAGGGAAAACACAGTGAACATAGTTCTCTGATCATAACTGTCATAGTGGGGAAAAGGAGACACCAACTCGACATTCAGGCCTCGGCAACTTGAACTGTACCTCAAGAACGCAAGATCTTCCATACTGGGTCATACCAAAGGTCCATTGAGTCTTAATATATTTTCTCTGTCATTTGCTAGTACCAGATACACAACATAACAAAATGCTATATAAAGATATTTATATAGTAAACCCAAATATGTGCAAAAATATAAATTTCAAAGTCAAAACTGAAGAGTGACTCCTTTGGCCAATGAAACTATTACCTCCACCGCCTTGTGACTCCAGGGTTGATCAGCATTTTGGAGTCACAAGGCGGTGGAGGTAATAGTTTATTTTTTACCAGCCACTGAGAGTCATATATTTTTCAAACTTGGAAAAGTGCCCATTGGGATTTCATTGGCCAAAGGAGTCACTCTTCAGTTTTGACTTTGAAATGTACTTCTACACCCCGAAGAAGGGTTTTTGTACCCGAAATGCGTCGGGCGGTAGGGTGTTTTTAATGATTGTTTTGTAGTTTTTATATATTTTTGCACATATTTGGTTTACTATATAAATATCTTTATACGGCATTTTGTTTTGTTGTTTGTCAGCTTTGTGCTGTTCCCCCTCCCCCCCTCCCTTTTTTGGGCTTTCCTAGTACCAGATATCTCAGAGGAAGGTATGAGAAACATTTGTGGAATGATCCATATTTTTACTTTCTGTTCTTAACATTTAGAGACCACTTGAGCATCAGGTTGACTAATAGACAGTGATGGACCTTGTAGCAGGGGGGTCTCCCAGGGCCACACAGGGTGCTGGGTTCTCACTCTGGGGAATTAGCTCACCCCTGTGCTACACCTTTTCAGCCTGAACCTCGGCTGAAAACCCTGCTGAGACAAGGGGGGGTACCCTCTGCTAGGACACAACACACAGTCCAGAGGGTATTAGTCCACAGTCCTTTATTAGACTCTGCGTCCAATGTACCTGAGGCTGCCGGCTCAATCGCCTCCACCCTGCAGACCCAGGACAGTCTCTCCAGGCTCAGGAGCAACACAGACCATCAACCCCCGAAGTCCATCCATCCAGGCCCCTAAGCCCCCAGGCTCTGGCCAAGCCTTCCCCAGGGCAGAGAGGAAGTCTCTCCCATCTGCCTGGGTCCCTGCTGGTTCTTAAACCATCAGTACCTTGGAGAGCATAGAGCAGGAAGGCTTCTTCAGGGCGATGTTGCTCCTCCAACTCCCTAGCAGAGACCCTCTCCTCTCTGCCTTGTCCCTCCTTACATACAGGCAGAGTGGGCGTGGCCAGGCTTCCTCTCCACAGCCTTAAAGGGCCAGTAACCTGCCCACTCTGTCCCAGGGTTTCTCAGCCTGTTTTCCTCACAGACCCCCTCAGACTCCTTCTTAAAGGGGCAGCAGCCCCACAGGACTGCTCCCTGCTACGGACGTATTCACGTATTTGTAAAATCCTTTCTTATCCTGTCAGCCTGCATAGTGTCCATTGACAATGGGTTCTACAGGTCAGCACGTGTTATGTTTAAAAGCTACTTCTTTGTGTTTTTAAATCAGCTGCCTGTTTTACTTGTTATGCCAAAAGGTAAAAAGGTTATTCTTCATATTTTCAGAATAAATTTGCATTATTTAAAAATTGCCTTATCATGCAAAATTTATTTATGTAAACTTTCTTCCCAGTATGTAGTTACCAGCCAGCAAGAAGTACATGATAAAAAGAAATACACACACACACAGAGGGTATACTGACTTTGTATAATTCTTAAATCCGAATGCCATGTAGCATATTCAACACCTTGCAGAAATCCAGGTGTGCTACATGTCACTTTTCTCACCCAAATTTATAACCGTGTCAACAAAATTAATAAAATATTTTTGGTATGACTTCTTTCTAAAAAAACTATGTTGACTATTGCCAACTATATTACTGCCTTCTAGCCTATACACAAAATTGAAATTAAGTAACTAACTTTCCGAGCTCATCAAAGATAAGAGGAAACTTGATTGTAGTCTGGAATTTCTTTCAGAGGGTGAAGATAATTGATTTTTCAGAGGTTCTTTAGTCTAGTAGACAGAAGTTACCAGAATCCAGTGGGTAGAAGTTGGAAGTTGGAAAAATTCAAATTGAAAACTAGATGCCGATTCAATAATGAGAGTAACTAACTGTGTGAACAATAATCATAATCAAGATTCTTCTTAAATTAGAGATTGGATGTGCTTTTGAAAAGTTAAGTGATTGGTTTACTCTGGGCTCAAGAGTGTGTTCCTTGCATGTTATAGAAGAATAATCTGTATTACAGGGGTAAAATATAATTTGTTCTAAATCAGAAGTCAAACTAGAACATTCTGGTGTTTACCTTTTCATATTACCTTTTAGAGATGTTCTGGAGAGTGTGATTACAACCAGATCAGTAAAGCTTATGTTAGCACAGCTGTGGCTTTTGGGTAGTGTGTATGCTGATATAAGCCAGGAGGTTAGCATTACATCCTTGAGGTGGACAGTTATATACTTTACTATAGGACTGTAGTCACTGCAAAAGAAGAGATCTTTAACATATGTAGTTGTATAACATTTAAATGGATTGTAAGCTTCAGTGTGATCTTGAGTGTATTAAAATATTTTGTTCTAAAGAATGGAATGCTTTGTTGTTCAAACTAATTTTAATTTTGGAAAAGTCTATTGTACTGGTAAGTCAAGGCAGAGGTAGGAATAAGTTTTTTGAATTGCTCTTGGCAAGCTTTCCATAAAAGTCACTGGGTATAAACAAATGTGGCCACGCTGTGGCGGCAACCTGGCCTGACAGATCAGAAAGCCTCCGTGGACACAGTCTGGATCGGGTTTCAGAACAGACACTCACGTAGCTGTGGGAAGGGGAGACACAGGAACATGTGTCCAGCCCTGCTCAGCACTCCCTCTTTCTGCCATGATGGCTGGCCATGGGAGACCCAATCGCGCTGGCGGGAACAGACATTCCTAACACACTCTGTCCTGATTTGCCCCGATCAGGCAGGCAGGCAGTAGCCCAGGCTGTGAACTGGCCATTTGCCAAGGTGAGAGCCTGGGCTAGCCACCAAAACATCCGGGGGTCAGTCCTAATGAACATCTGGCAGACCGACAACACACGTGACTGGCCTGTGGGCCAGAGCAGGTTACTTACCCACTGTTACATTGAAAAGTGGGGAAGATGAGGATGAACTTGTTCTCAGACCTTTAGTTAATTTTACAATAGCTAGTTCCGTTTAAAAGGAGTGTCTGCAGAAACAGGATTACAAATTCACAATGTTAAAAAAAAGGCACGTTTTCAGCAGATGGGTAATACGTGTAGAAAGTCATTCTGAAAGTTGTGGGAATAGTAGCCTTGGAGAAGTGACAACTCTTTGGTCATTTATTCGAAGGGCAAAAATACTAGATAGTTAGAACATGCTTAGATGTTTTTGTGTGTTCTAAACTGCCCTGATCATTAATGGGAAGGGTGCGATACAAAGATGAATAAACAAAATAAATATTATAACAATAGAGAAATTATGAATCATTTGAATGTTAGTCTTTTCAGTTTTAGTGCTGACAGAATCACTGTGGAGAGGTATAGCTTTGTGTTATAGTAATTCTGTAGCTTTTTTAGACATTTGTAGGGGTTTTTGTCTGAATTATTTAAAAACACGAACACTTTCTTGGCATAGGTATCCAGCACACATTGAAGAAATTGATTATGATGAAGGAAAAGTGCTCATCCATTTCAAACGCTGGAACCATCGCTACGATGAATGGTTTTGTTGGGACAGTCCTTACTTGCGTCCCTTAGAAAAAATACAGCTAAGGAAAGAAGGGTTACATGAGGAAGACGGATCATCAGTAAGTAGAACATGAAATGTATCAAAGAATTACCATTATTTAGTAGATATATTCCCAACTGTTATAAACATCCAAGCCCCTAAGTGACCAGAATCCATCTTCTGGGCAGCTGCAGCCTTTTTATAATAAGGCCAGCAAAACTCAGCACCATGTTCTTGTTAGCAGTCGCACCAATTTTCTCTACAGTGGCAAAACTGCTTCCTGACTCCTCTTATTTCCATTATTAATACATCCAACGATCACGGTAGCTTTTTATGCTCTTCAGTTGGATTGAGTGGTTGAATTTATATTGCTGTTGGCATTGGCTGCAATCCCACGTGGAATCCGTGTCGTTTCCATGCAGCTCAATAAATCTCTATGGGGATGTGTATGTGCGCACATATGTGCGGGATGCACACGGCTCACGCAGGGCATGGGATCAGCCCCACTGTAGAATATATACTATTTTATGGCAAAGGGATGTTGTGGTATGTCACATTTGAAGAGTTTTATTTGTTTTCTCCAGTACTCTTAATGAAGCACGCTATTTCTGCACTCAAGTTTTATCTAATTCAGGTAGTGTAAATAATTTTGGTTTTAAACATTTCTTTCAGGGATTTCATATAAATGATCAGGTGTTGGCTTGCTGGTCTGATTGTCGTTTTTATCCAGCCAAAGTCACTTCTATTAACAAGGATGGTAAGGCATGACAGTTAATTAAGTTGTAGTTTGTAGTAAGATGACCTTAATTTTGTTAATTACTACTTACATTTCCAGGAATGATTCCAGAGGTATCTCATTGATGATGATTGAATTGTCAGTATGCTCATTTAAAATGAAAAAAATAGTTTTTGGGAAGCCTTTTCCCACTTGTAGACCACTTTGAAAATTAGCACAAGCTCCATGAGCAAAGTAGGAGTTGTGGATGTGTTATTTAAAGGTTGTGCTCAAGATGAGAGCGGGAAGAGGAGGGTCTAGATCAGGGATCTTTCCCATCAATCCATCCCCTATCCTTGTGTGCAGGCTCTCACCTTGACTCCCTTTTCCTCAGCTCACACTTTCAGCGCTTGTGAGTAAGGGCTAGATTTACATGCTGCAAACCTGGGTAACCAGAAGGGGCTAGATCCCCATCAGTGACAGGAGTCCCAATCCCCTTCAAGTCACAAGGTCGGCCACCCATCATCACTTCAGTCCTGTCTGGATTCAGCTTCAATTGCCTCGCCCTCATCCAGTCCCCAACAGCAGCCAGACACTGGGTAAGCACCAAGACTGCAGGACCTGGGTTGAATAAGAAAAAGAAGTAGAGCTGGGTGTCGTTGACATATTGATGGCACTTCACTCCAAAACTCTGAAGGGCAAATTTCTTGCCTGTAATGTTTCTTCTTCGAGTTGTATCCTCTCATCAAGTCCCACTAATGGTATTTAGTGCCCTCTGGTGCCCAAAGCCGGATATTTACTAATACGTGACTGCAACGTAGGTGCTGGTGAGAAAAACTCCACCCCCTCTCTAGGGGTATATATAGAGCCTTCTCACCAGCACTCCCTGTTCACCTGCTAACAAGTCCCTGCCAGCGGGGAGGAGGGAGAGAGTGGAACTTGATGAGAGGATACAACTCGAAGAAGAAACGTTACAGGCAAGAAACTTGCCCTTCTTCGTTATCCTCTCATTCAAGTCCCACTAATGGTAGATTAGCAAGCCCCACGAAGGAGGCGGGAAGCAGGGGAGACAAAAATTGAATCAGCGAACGTATTCCAAGTGCGCAGCGGACAGAACAGACTGTCCAAAATGTACATCTTCCCTTGCCATCACATCAATGACGTAGTGGCAAATGGAGGTGGAGCTCCACGTTGCCGATTTACAGAGGCAAATGCAGAAGCACATGCCTGAAGACTGCCATGGACGTGTCCATGACTCTAGTCGAGTGCGCAGTGACGCCCTCTGGGAGGGGGAGACCGGCTTCCTGGTAGCACCGAGCAATACAGGCCCTGACCCACCTGGAAAGGGTCTGCTTAGAGGCCGGGCTCCCTTTCTTTCCCGGTCCCAATAGGACAAAGGTGGGCTGTCTGGTGGAAGACAGAAGTATGCTCGAAGTAAATGAGGAGAACCCTTTGTACATCCAGATTATGTAAGGATGTATCCTCCTCCGAGACATGCGGAGGGGGCATAAAGGTAGGGAGGGTGATCTCCTGCCGCATATGGAAGGAGGTGCCAACCTTAGGGAGAAACGTGGGTTGAGGCCTGAGGGTGATGCAGTGCTCCCTGACCTGTAGGAGGGGCATCTGTGAGATAGAGCCTGCAGCTCGCTCACCCTCCTAGCAGATGTTACTGCCACTAGGAAGAGCGTCTTCAGCGAGAGCAAGTTGAGAGAAATAGTGGTTAGGGGCTCGAAGGGGGGCCCCCTTAGAGCTCCAAGGACCAGCTATAAATCCCAGGAGGGAAACAGATAAGGCGTAGGGGGGAATAAACGGACAGTTCCCTTGAGGAAGCGGTCCACCAAGGGGAATCTGAACAGGGGAGTTCCCTTGTAACGGTTCCAGAAAGTCTAATCGCTGCTAGGTGCACCTTCAGCGAGGATACTGCTATACCTGAGTTGAGGAGGCTTGTAGCACACTCCAGTATAGTGTGCAATGAGACCTCGTGCAGGGTGAGACCCCGGTCTGCGACCCACCAAACAAAAAGCCCCATTTCCTGGACTAGGATAGTCTGGTAGAGGGCTTTCGGCTGGAGAGGAGAACATCCCTCACGGCCTGGGGTAGAGCGCTCTCTGCCTCATTCAGGAGCGCAGAGGGAGGCTAGGTTGGGATGGGTAAATCCTGCCCTGTTTCTGCGACAGGAGGTCTAGGGAGGCCCCTAGGGATGTAGGTGGGCAGCAGGACAGCTCCATCAGCTCCGGGAGCCAGTGTTGCCGCGGCCAGTATGGGGCAATCAGCACCATGTCTCCCCCTTGTTCCCTGAATCTCTCCAGGGTCCTGGGGATGAGTGGTATCGGCGGGTAAGCATACCTGAGGCCTGCCGGCCGAGGGGCTGCGAGAGCGTCCCCCAAGGAGATCACTCCTGAGCATCCCCTGGAACAATAGGAGGGCACTTTTGAGGTCGCGCCAGTGGCTCACAAGTCCACGGTAGGGGGCCCCCAGAGAGACATCAGCTCTAGGAAGGTCTCCTGGTTCAGTTCCCATTCGTGGGAAGTGAAGCCCTCCCTGGTGAGCCAATCTGCACGTTGGGTCTCGGAGCCCGCCAGGTGCATGGCTCCTGGGTGCACCCCCTTGGGGATGCACCAGTCCCGGATCCGCTGTGCTTCCCTCATCAGCTGTCAGGATCTGTCTCCCCTTGGTGGGTGAGGTAGTACATCACCACCATGTTGTCCGTGTATAAGAACACTCTGCGGCCCTTGACAATGGGAAGGAAGGCAACTAGTGCCAGTTTGATGGCCCACAGGTCCAGCACGCTTATGTGCAACCGAGAGTCCCCATAGATCCATAAGCCACTGGCGGAGAGCTCTCCCATGTGTGCTCTCCAACCCAGCAGCGAGGCGTTGGTCGTGATTGCCAACTGAGGGATCGGGCTTCAAAACGGGACACCCCTGCAGACATTCCCCTGGTCTAACCACCAGTGTAGCTTTCGGAGAACCCCTGAGGGGATAAGGAGCCGGAGCCCTGGGTCCGAGAGCCCTGGTAGGAGCCAGGGTTTCATCCACTACTGAAGCGGCCTTACCCTCAGTCGTGTGCGTGTGGGGTCGTGAAGGTGGTGGACGCCATCAGGCCCAGAAGCCTAGAAAAAGAGGTAGGGCTGAGAGGGGTTGTTCACGAGCCTGTGGCAGCCCTCTTGGATAGCCCTGAACCTCTCCTGTGGAGTGAAGGCTAGTCCTCGAGCTGAGTCGAAGACGGCCCCTAGAAAGCGGGTCTGCTGGGAAGGGGACAGCACAGACTTCTCTCAGTTGAGGAGAATCCCAAGGTTGGCAAAGGTGGCGCACACCATTGCCATTTGCTGGGACAGCTCTGTATCTGAGCGCCCCTGGAACAGCCAGACATCCAGGTAGGGGTACACAAAGCAGCCCCTTTCCCTGAAGAGGGCGGCTACGGGGGCCAGGCATTTGGTGAATACCCTGTGGGAGGTGGAGAGTCCAAATGGGAGGACTCTGAACTGGTAGTTTCT
>QEPC01003927.1:1303150-1331409 GCA_003113815.1 Sphenodon punctatus
CATGTCAAAGCAGGCAGAGGAATACATCCTCCTTCCCAGCCCATCAAGCCGCCTGCCCTCCTTGTCAGGGGGCGTGCATTGCGGCTTTTCCCCCTTTGGCCTTTTCAGCTGTCGCTGAGGTAATCAGGGAGTTAGGCACCGGGTGGGACCCCAGGAAGTCATGTCTGGTGACGGGCAGAGGGTACAGTCTCCGTGCCCTAGTGCCTACGGCCTGGCAGGTGGCAGGCTGGCTTGAGATCCAGTCATTCGCTGGTGCCGAGAGCCCCTCGGCCAGCGGAAGGGCAACTCTGCCCCTGTGACAGGTAGACCCTGTGGCGAACAGCTGGTCTTGCTGCCCAGGCTCAGTACTGCTGAGCGGGATGCCCTCGGTCTCAGCCATGTGGCTGGAGACCCCAGAGGGTTTCCCCGGAATCCCCAGGCAGAGAGTGCTCTGGGGAGGGCTGCCCCTGGGACTCACAGCCTGGATGCGGTGCTGGGGCTCCCAGGTGCAGAGTGGCGTATCGGGTCAAAGACGACGTCTCGTGCCCTGGCGCCGGTGAGCAGCAGCGGGCGACGGGGCAAGGTGTGCCCGGGGAGCTGCAGAGGCTGCTGCCGAGTGTGGCTTCTCAGCTGCTGGAACCAAGCTGCAATATCTGCCTGCGCCAGCAGGTGGCGCTCTCAGGCTGGGCTGAGCAGGGGAGCCGGCTGCGACGAGGCTCCCTGGGAGGTTGCTGATGCCGAGCGAGCTCAGCCCCCCCCCGGGGGTTCCCCGGCCAGGTGTTAGCGGGTTGGCTCTGCTGCTGCACGTGGGACTGGGCACCCAGCACCTCGGCCACGGATCCCTGGATGAGCCTGGGGTCCCAGGAGGGGCTGCAGGGGGCTCAGGATCTGCTCTGCTTGGCCTGAGTGCCCTCTCTGGGGCACTGCGGCTCCAGGTAGGCGCTGCGATCCCGGGGGAAGTCGGGCGCGCCGGGGACGGGACAGTCCGGTGCCTGCGCTTCTTTTCCTGGGGGCTTCTCGCGAGTGGAAGCGGGTGGAGCGCTCTGCCGAGCTCTCCCCACCTCGGGCTCCTGAGGTTTCCCTCTGGGGGCTCCTAATGGCGCCTCCCTGCACAGGGCACTGGCCAGAGTGGGGCAGCAGACTCCCGGGGGAAACTGGAAGCTGGGAGCAGATGTCCTTCTGCGGGGACAGAGCTGGCTCGAGCGGCAGGAGGATCCCGATGGCGCTTCCCTGCAGGGTAAGGCCAGAGCGAGGCAGCAGACTCCCGGGGGGAGCTGGAAGCTGGGAGCAGATGTCCCTCTGGGACAGAGCTGGCTCCAGCGGCAGGAGGATCCCGATGGCTCTCAGAGCGGGGCAGNGCAGGAGGATCCCGATGGCTCTCAGAGCGGGGCAGAGACTCCCCGGGGGGAGCTGGAAGCCGGGAGCAGATGTCCCTCTGGGACAGAGCTGGCTCGAGCGGCAGGAGGATCCCGATGGTGCTTCCCTGCAGGGTAAGGCCAGAGCGGGGCAGCAGACTCCCTGAGGGGCAGCTGCAAGCCGGGAGCGCTTGTCTCTGCACGGGGGCAGACATGGCTCAGACAGTGGGTGCTCGGGATAGAGGCTCGACACTGCGAGCAGGAGTGAAGAAATCCCTTCTTCTTGCAGCCACGATCTTGCATATCCGATCCCCGCGCTGCTTGGCGCGGAAAAAATTTGAACGGGGAGTGCTGGTGAGGAGGCTCTATATATACCCCTAGAGAGGGCACGGAGTTTTTCTCACCAGCACCTATGTTGCAGTCACGTATTAGTAAATATCCGGCTTTGGGCGCCAGAGGGCGCTAAATACCATTAGTGGGACTTGAATGAGAGGATAACGAAGAAGAATGATCTAGCCCAGTGGCCTCAGATATAGGTTGAACAAGAAGGGAGATGAGATGGAACCCTGCAGAACACAGGGTTCCATCTCATTATACCCATTCATTCATTATACCCATTCACAGGCATGTTGCTGGACTTCAGAAATATTTGCAGAATGCTTAAAATCCTCAAATCAAAGTGAGTTATAAAAAGTGACTTCTGTGCAAACGTTTACTTTTCAAGGTACTTCTGTGATTTAGAATTCCAGTGTAATAACAAGAACATACAACCTGGAGCAATAAAAAGTTGAATAAATAGTTCCTACTGTTGACAAGGTCCATATATCCAGGTCCCATTTATTCATTGCAGCAGCAATTTTCCTGTGATATACCTTCAATACTCAGACTTACTAAACTCCACTCACACGTATAAATCTAAAAATAATACTACTCTTCAAGTAAAATTAATTGCTAGTTTTGTTTGAAAGTTCATACAGCCTAGTATCCAGCTATCCAAAATTGTTATAATTCTGTGTGGAAACATTAGCCGCTTTAATGCAGTTTTAAAAGACTTTACAGACTTTCTCAGATGTAATGAAAAGTCAATACTTGGTTTTTAAATATTTATAGGAACATTTTCATAGCTCAGAGGAGATGCACCTAATAAAGCAACAGCAGAAACTTTAAGCAAAACTTGTTATCAATTGGGAACACTTCTTAAAGAGATGTAAAGCACACAATTCTTACAAATTTTACTGACTAAATTCCCAGAACCAAAGCCTGTTGTGCTCTTGACTTCAGTGCTGTTACCTATATAAGTAATGTGAGCAGGTGTTGCTCGTGTTCCCCTTTCATTTGAGTCACTTTTGTCTCTTAGGGTGTTTTTAAATGAGACGCGTCTATGCATGGCCCTCCAGAGTCCACGTTTCCAACTGCTCGTGTGATGATAGTGTGTGGGGAGGCACGCTCCAGTGACCCACGCACTGACCATCCAGGCCCCATCCACAGCACTGCCGCAAAATCCAGAGTGCCCTATGTGGGCCAGGGTGGCCACCTCCAAGGATGAGGTGGTCATGCTGGGAGCCGCCTGTGTGAAGTCCTCCTCACACACTTCCCGTGCGTGGGCTCCCCACACCCATCCACTGAGCGGCCAAGGACACCCCCCCACACACACTTGTTTAAAAACGCCTTTAGTTGCAAAGCCACTGTTGTGTTTGCTTATTAATTTGTATTCATGAAAAGTAAGATAGTTTTGTAGATCTCAGCAAACGTGCTAGATTTGAAAATGTTTTAACAAATCATTTATCTCATAGAAGTTAAACTCATACTTAGTAGAAGGTGGTAGAAAAACAAATTGTGTTTTTACATCTGCTCCATGCAAGTAGATCTGTAATGACTGAGGATATAAACTCTCTCAGTTCTGAAGAGGCAATTTTATTTATTGTTTAGAGCCAGATGTTTGTTTTTGTACTGAGGGCTTACCTATAGATGCCAGAGGTTGATTTTTTTACCATGAATATTAAGTGTAAATGAAATTAAACTGCTTTGGTTTTTTCCTCCCCCCCCCCATTTTTAGGTACTTATACTGTGAAGTTTTATGATGGAGTAATTCAGACAGTAAAAAATATTCATGTCAAAGCTTTTTCCAAAAATCGGGTAAGCAGTTTTGTTTTCTAATTTATTAGCTATTAATAAGTGTGTTCTGAAGCAAAGACTCTGGTTTGCTTTTTTTCTCTGTAATTGAGTACTTTCAGCATGTCAGTGGATCAGTTAGTGCATCATTGAAAGTCTTAAGAAAGGCAACAAGCTATCTTGATTTCCTTCAATCAGGATTCCACCTTTCAATCAGGATTCCACCTTCTCCACTTAACTGAGACTGCCCTCACTAAAATCACCAATGACCGTCTTTTAGCTAAGTCTAAGGGCCTCTACTCCATTCTTACACTCAATCTCTCTGCTGCCTTTGACGCTGTCAACTATGGTTGCCTTCTGGATTCGCTACGCTCTCTTGGTTTCCAGGACTCTGTTCTCGACTGGTTCTCCTCATATATCTCAAATTGCTCCTTCAATGTTTCTCTTGCTGGTCTACATCATTTCCCCTCTCTGTGGGAGTTCCCCAACGCTCTCTCCTGGGCCCTCTTCTCTTCTCCCTTTACAGTCTTTCTCTGGGTAAACTCAGTGACTCTCACGGCTTCCAGTTATCACCTGTATGGTGATGACACACAACTCTCCACTCCTGTGCTGCTCTCCTCCATCCAGTCTTGTATCACTGACTGTCTCTCTGACATCTCTGCTTGGATGTCCCGCTGCCAACTCAAACTTAATATGGCTAAGACCGAACTCCTCATCTTCCCCTCCAAAAACATTCCTTTTCTACTTCCTTCTCAATTTTCATGGAAGGTGTCACCATCCAGCCTGTCACTCAGGCACATAGCCTGGGATTCATCTTTGACTCCTTCCTCTCCTTTATGCCTCAGATTCAGGTTGTTGTCAAATCCTGTCACTTCTCTCTATAATATTGCTAAAATATGGCCTTACCTTACTGTTTCAACTGCAAAAACCCTCGTTTATGCTCTAGTCATCTCTCATTTTGACTACTGTAACTTCCTCCTTACTGGTCTCCTCTGCTTTGATTTCGCCCCCTCATCTCTGTTCAACGCTCTTCTGCCAAAGCCATCCACCTTACCCGTCGCTTTGACCACATTCAGCCCCTCTGTCCTACACTGGTTTCCTCTACGTGAATGCATCCAGCACAAGCTCCTGGTCTTCACCATCAAGGCTCTTCATGGCCTTGCTCCCCCATATCTCTCAGCTCTTGTATCCTGCCACACTCCTGCCCGGGCGCCTCACTCCTCCTCTGCTCCCACCCTCGCCTGCTTGCGACTCCATTGCTCCTCTGAACATCTTTGCCCCTTCTCTCTTGCTGCCTTCCGAAGGAAGGGGAACAAAGGGAGAGACAAGGAGTGCAACATTCCCAAAGATGCGAGGTCCCAGATGCGCACGTGCTTGGCTTGGTTACATCAAGAATGTGGCTGGTTGGTCCATGTGGTGAGGATATGACTACACAGATCTCAGGTAACAGATTGTACTGGATGGAGGGTATCAGCAGGAGTTAGGTGAGGGTAGTGAGGAGTCGGGGAGAGCAGAGCAGAAGAGGTGGGTCTTGAGGAGGGATTTGAAGGTATGAAGGGACGGGGGGGCGAGGCGAATGTGGGCAGGGAGGGAGTTCAAGGCGTGGGGGCAGCTAGGGAGATCCGGGGCTAACCGGGCCTCCACTGGGAGTTCCACAGCTGTGGTGTGACCCACGAGAATGCCCTGCGTGGCCCCCTGGAAGACTCGGGACCTCGAGCAGGGCGCCCCCAGATGACCGAACGGCTTGGTCCAACACCTGGGGAGTGAGGCGGTCCTGCAGATAGGTAGGGCCTAGGCCGTTTAGGACTTTATAGGCTAAAACCAACACCTTGAATCGGGCCCGGAAAACCACCGGCAGCCAGTGCAGAGAGCGAAGCACTGGTGTAATATGCTCCCGGCAACACAGTTCTACCAGAAAAATGGCCGTCACATTCTGCACCAGCTGCAGCTTCCAAGCCGTCGTCATGGGTATCCCCACGTAGAACACGTTACAATAGTCCAATCTAGAGGTGATGAAAGCCTGGATGATGGTGGCCAGGTCAGAGCCTGAAACAAACAGCCGAAGTCGTCGCACCAGATGTAGTTGGCGAAAGGCACTCCTTGCCACAGCCTCCACCTGGAAATCCAGGTGGAGCTGCTTGTCGAGGAGCACTCCCAGATTCCGTACCTGGGATACCAGTGGAGGACAGACCCTGCCAATAACGGGGGTCACCATCTCCAGCGCCTTACCCACCATCACCACCTCCCATCTTGTCGGGATTCAGCCTCAATCGGTTAGTCCTCATCCAGTCCTCCACAGCCATCAAACACCGAGTAAGCACCGAGACTGCAGGGCCTGGGTCTGTTGAAATAGAGAGATACAGCTGGGTGTCGTTAGCATATTGATGACACCGCATGCTGAATCTCCTGATCACATCCTGCACGTATACGTGGAACAGAATGGGGGACAACTGAACCCTGCGGGACTCCACATGAGAGGTCTTGGTATGATGAAAAAAACTTTCCAAGAACCACTCAAGATGTCCCTGTAGCTGCTGAGCTGAGCCACTACCCGTTCAATAACCTTCCCTAAAAAGGGAAGGTTAGAGACAGGCCGATAGCTGGCAAGGGAGTCAATGTCAAATGAAGGTTTCTTAAGCAGAGGCCAAACCACTGCCTCTTTGAGACTAGGGCTGATGTGGCAGCAGCTGTTACCGTGCCGCGATTCCATTCCGCCATTCCGGAAGTGCCTGCACCACACCGCGGCTTTTCTGCTGACATTCCGCTAATTCCGCCTGCATTCTGCAAATTTGGAAACTATCGGAAAAATTGCGGCATTGTCGGAAGCTGTTGGAAAACCACTGTTCCACTATTTTGTGGCAATGGCAGAAGTAGCGGAAATGTCATGTTTCCGCTGTTTTGCGAAGCCTGTGGAAGTAGCAGAATGAAATTAGCGGAAATGCGGAAGTAGCGGAACTAAACTAGCGGAATGAAAGCCTCTGCCATGCCATACCACTAATTGCAGAAACACTGTTTCCGGCGGAAATAGCTACCGCTGCGACATTCCGCTATAGCCCTATTTGAGACAGCCCGGCACGCTGCCCTCCCGAAGGGAGGCGTTGACCACCCCAGCCAGCAATGGCCCCATTGTCTCCCGGCAAGATTTAATCAGCCAGGATGGGCAAGGATCTAATTCACAAGATGTGTCCCTAACAGCCCCAAGAACACCAACCGTATCGGCAGGTGTGTCAGACTGAAATTGATCCCACAAAACCAGACAAGACGAGGCTTCCATAACTTCCAGTTCCCCATATGTATTAATTGCGGCATCGAAGTCATGGTGAATCTGAGTGATTTTATCCACAAAATAATTCACAAACATGCGAGCAGTAGATGACTCCACTCCAAGGTGGCGGGAGGCCAGACTGCACCACCAGAAAAGCTCTGCTGGACTGGATTTAGCGGATACTATGAGGGTAGCCAAAAACTCCTCTTTTTTTTCTGCCCGCATATCTACTCATGGGCCTGTAAACTGGCTCTATGACGCAATCTTGGTTTCAGCACGCGAACGACGCCACCGTTGCTCCAACCGCCGCCCTTCTTGCTTTAGCCCCCACGGTTCCTCGGAGAATCAAGGAGGCCTGTGGAGCTGTCGCCTGGGCAGCAGACGCCTAGGAGCTGTCTGATCAATGGCCTCTGTCAGAAAGGAATTCCATAACAAGACGAGGTCATCGATGGAACGGTCGTTAAGGTCCGAGGGAAACTCACCCCGAGCCTTCTGGAACCGATCTGCTTCCATTGGCCTCCAGGGGCGAACCATCCAAATTGGTTCTGCATCTTTCCAGGAGCAGACATGCTCCAAGAGCGAGGCCTGCAGGAGGTAATGATCCGTCCATGACAAGGATACAGCTGATAACTCCCCCACTAACGGAGCACCTGCTTCAAGGCCTGTGCAAAACACAAGATCGAAGGTATGTGCCCCCTGATGTCAGGCCGATAACTCTCTGGGACAGGTCCATGGTTGCCATGGCGGCAGTGAACTCATGCTCCACTCCCACAAGATCCGTGTCAGCGTGAATGTTGAAGTTCCCCGAGACTACTGACTTCAGGGACCACAACACAGCTCTAGATACCACTTCTGCCAAAGCATGTAGGGAGGCTGCTGCACAGGTAGGTGCACGGTATACAAACAGCACTCCCAAACTGTCATCCGCCAAATCAAACACAAGGTGAAGACCCTCAATACCGGATATGGATTGCACCAGATACTTCCTCACAGTCCAACCCTCTTATAAACCATGGCTACACCCCCCCCTTTGTCCCTCGGAATGCGGCTGGTGCTGCACGGAATACCTGGCCGGAACAAGGTCAGCCAGAATAGGCCCCGACTCATTGTCCAGCCAGGTTTCCGTGATACACACGAGATCGGCGGCATAGTCTAGGATTACCTCCTGGACAGTTGTTGCCTTATTTGCCACCAGTCTTGCATTTAACAGCATCAACACAGAGAATCATCTGCCTGTCCGCCTGGGGGGGTAGTGAGCGGGACTTGTAATAGACACCTGTCCCATCTCACTGATCTCACCTCCCCCTGATTGGGACCATATCTCATCTGGCCCGTCATGGCCCCCCCGGCCACGCCCCCCCCGGCTGCCCCACCCTGGCAGTGGGGGAGATCTTCCGTCCCCGTCATAAAAATTCCTCACCCCTCCTCCCTAACCCACTTACTCCCAATCTCTCCCCCTCCAAACATCCCTCCCTCTCCCAAAATAATAAAATATAATATGAAAGCCCCCACTCTCTCTACCCCCCCTTGCATAAAACCACAAAATAAACCCCTCTAATCCTCCCACCAAACTCCCACCTCCTCAGGCTTCCCAAAAGTTCCCAGCTTTCTGCCCCAGACCCTCGGGCTCCAATAAGAGCCCTTTGGTGCGTCCCTTAGGCACGTGCCTCTGGCACACGCCTGCGGTCGAGCCAACAGGCACGCCGCTCTTCAGCCCGAGGGGCTGGAAACCCCACCCTAAAGCCGCCGGGGGAAGTCCCTTTGGCCCAGTTTTTTTTCTGTTGTGCATTTGAGATTTTCATTTCAGTTGCTCATTTCTGTACCTTGTTGATTTCTTCATCCACTTCTTTGAGCTTGGTTAGCCAGAACTGTATGAGTATTCCAGGTGAGGGTATACGGTTGATATATTTAGGGAAGCTAATTTTTTTTAAACTGTTTTCCATAGCACTCCTTGTGCTTCCAAATGTTTTGTTGATGTTTTTGATTACTGTTGCACATTAAAGCAACGTTTTACATTACACTGGCCTCTGCGGTAAACTAATTATTTTTCTGACTTTTAACGTTCATTTTAGAACTTGGAGATGTGACTATTTTAAAACACTGCTTCTGATGTATACTACTCTGTAAAACACGCGAAAGGTCCAGTGTTTCTTGCTAAATATATTGAGGTAGATATGTGAAGTGTTCAAGAAGAGTTTGTAGGACGATGCTTAAAAACTAGAGAATCTTGAGGATTAGACTATAGAAACGTCACACCTGAGAGAGAGGGTGTTTTTACTGAGAGAACTAAACATTTTGTATGTTTTAGCATCTATTTAATGCATCAGTGTGAAACCTCAGGTCCAGGGGTCAAATGCAGCCCATGGCAATTTTATTTTACGTGACCCCTTTCCAGTTCCTGGATCTGGCCCCTGGATCCAGTTCCTAACCCCAAACATTAAAATAAAACTCAGCTCCGGGTAAGGGATCCGAGATGAGGGCACGCACACAAGGATATGGGAGAGATTCATGACACAGATCCATGATATAGACCCTCCTTTTCTTGGACACACCCCATAAGCATCTCCATCCCCAACTTCTATATTGCCCTCGGACCTTGTATCAATTTTCAAAGTTGACCCTGGGAAGCAAAAGCTTCCCCACCCTTGATTTAAAGCAAATTTGTGAAAAATCCTGTTTTTATTGAAAGACTTTTTCTAGTGATAGCTTACAGCAAGACTTGAAAAAAAGCTAGCGTAAAGGAAGTCTTTCTAAACATTGTGCTCCTTTCCTCTACTTCTTTGCTTGGAGCTAAAAAGTTTCCAATACAAAAGTCTTCAAGCAAAAATATAGACGATACCTGATACTCCAGAGATTTCAAAGGATAAAAATGAGTAGAATAAGTTTCCTAAGCCTTCTTGAATTTTCATAGTTGTGAAACAAATATACACATTTTCCCCTGCCCCTTTGTTAAGCTGCCTTTAAACGTGGATGGGAAACAGGACGATAGTGTGAGAATGAAAGAAAATCTGTACTAAAAGAACAAAGGAGGTGGGGAGGGTTAAGTACTTGAAACCAACACCAGATTTGCATAACACCATTTCTTAAAACATTCCTCATAAATGATGCTGTGCTTTGAAGGACCTTTCATTGCAGCTAGGTAGCATCTGCTTGGGTTAAATCACAAATACATGGGAAACACATTTCCACCTCTGAAATATAGTAAACTCTGTGCTCGGTAAATCTTGGAGTTAGCCCGGTGCTATAATCTTGGTACAGTTGGGTGTGACTAGCATGCACTGTTCTTTGGGTATACAGTTTTTTCAAAAATAAAGTCAAATACAAAGAGAAACAGAATTGCACGGGCTCATGCACTTTTCACTTCTCTCTTTGTCTGTTTTAGTCTGGTGTGAGTAATATTAGGCCTAAAGAAAGAGGTAACGAAATTCCTTCATCTCCTGAAAGATGGGAAAAGTTTAAAGAACAGAGGAAAGCAGCAGAAAATGCTAAGAAAGACAAGGACGAAAAGGCTTTAAAGACTGAAAAACGATCTAAACAACCTGATAAAGAAGGAAAAGTCATCTCTGAAAAAAACAAGGTATCTGAAAAGAACATACCTAAGAATGGGAAAGAAGACAAAGAGAATATATCAGAGAATGATATGGATTTTTCAATAGATAAACAAATTGAGAAGAAACCTGAAAATGACAATGTGAAGATTCCACCAGAAAACATAAAAGAAACTAAAAGAAAACGTGGTAGACCACCTATAGTAACCCCTGCAGGTTTGTACTTACTGTATGAAAGGACATACTTTAAATAATATTCTTGTGGGAGATACTGAGCAGCAAAGCACTTCATTTTTTCCCTTGTCTGATTTTGTTTCTGTGGATCCTGATGTTCCTTCTGTCCATGTAAGGAACAATGCTTGGTTCATATTGCTATTACATTGTGTGCTTCAGCAGACAGCATGCCAGTGCTAGAGACCATATAGCCATGCTTCCTGGAGTCATGATGACCTGCAGCAAAATTGTTTTTAAAGTAGTAAATACTCATAAGTAAGCTCATAATCAAGTTGGGAAATATGGGCTTGATGGTACTATTAGGAGGGATCTGAACTGGTTGAATAATCATACCCAGGGAACAGTAGTCAGTGGTACACGGTCAAATTGAAAACCCGTAACAAGTGGAGTCCCCCAAGGCTCTGTCCTGCATCTGATGCTATTTAACATTTTCATCAGTGGTTTGGATGAAGGGGTGGAGAGTATTTTTATCAGATTTGCTGATGACACAAAGGTGAGAGGAATGGCAAACACACTAGAGGGGTGGGATCAGAATCCAAAATTAAATTGATAAATCAGAGAACAGCTAAAAAAGAGACCAAATTCAATAAAAATGCAGAAGTATTACACACACCCCGAGAAATCAAAAGTACAAATACAAAATGGGAGGTGATTGGCTGGGCAGCAGTACTTCTGAAAAGGATCTGGTATTTATATAATGGTAGATGACATACTTTGAGTCATCAAAGCGATTCAGCAAGCAAAAAGGTGAAAGCTATTTTGAGTTGCAGTAATAGTATTGCTTATAAGATAAGGGAAGTGATTATTACTCTCTACTTGGACGTGGTCAGAGTTAGAGTACTTGCATTCTCTTTAAGAAGAATACTGACAAGCTTGAAAGGGTTCAGAGGAGAGCTACAAGGATGATAAAGGAGATGGAGGGAAAGACCTATGAGGAGAGGTTGAAGGAACTTCTCCGTAAGGGATGGAACTAAAGCATTTCCCATCCTGTTCCAAAAAGTCCATGCCTCCCAATAGAACATTGTGACATCATAGTGCTCCATTGTGGGCAGGGCCTCCTGCAGCTAGGGAGCAGAATAGCAGATGGGCAGATAGTAGAACCAGTCAGGGCCCATTGGGCTCCATTTGGGTCCCAGACCTCTAGAAGTGACAGATATAAAAAGACAATTTCTTGTATTGTTGAAGTTTATAGTGAATTGATGCACTGATATAGAAATAACTTAACATTATATGGTGTTGATAATTGGACTTTACAATTAAATAAATAGTTTTGCAATAAGAATGCATTATAATAGCAGAAAATAAATCATAACTGGAATGGATGAAGATAATATTGCAAATATTGAGGTCTCAATTAAATCATTCATAAACAAAATACCTGTGTTTCCTATTTATGTAAAATTAAAATTGGTGGGTTAGCTGATATTCTTGGTATATAGAGTCAACTTTGCTATTTATCTAAATTTGTAGAGCAAAGTTCTCAAACATTACAGCCAATAACTTTGGAATTAAGAAGGCGGAAAATACCTAAAGGAGGGGAAGTACCATCAAAAAGACCCAGGGTTCAGAAAAACATGTGTGAGTATTCTTTTTTTTTCTATTTAAATACTGTAATTATTTTTAAAGTCACTACTATAAATGGGAGAGGTATTCCAAAACACCCTGTAATACATTCCTGAATTTCAATTTTAGATGTTTAAATATCATAAGTGCTGTTATAGGCCAGGCAGGGTGCCTTGGTGGTATATTTATTATTAAAGTAGGGAGCCATGGGAGACCTGAAACAACATTTCGTAGCAGACTCTGTAAAGTTGCTGCCTTGGTTGAAGAAGCCAAGAAAGTGGGGAGCCCCAGCCAGTGCCTTGGGCTGCTAGGAGCTTAGAAGTAGGAGGTTCCAGGCAGCAACTCAGTGCAGAAACTGGAGTAACCTAGGGTCAAGAGAATGCTCAGAGGATGGGAAGCTCCAGCCAATATCCGTTGTGGGCAGCTGCTACCTATTGATGGAAGGAAAGAGGGTGAGTGACTGGGAGCAAGGGACCAAAGGGAGGTGGGTAAAACTTAGGTTGTGGAAGCTCCAGTGAGTTGCCAGCTGCCGAGAGCTGTGCCTGCGCACCTGACAGCGGATGAGCCTTGTGACTACAATAAGAGGAGCCTTAGCCCACCGAGCAGCAGGGAGAGGGATTCCTCTAAACAACAACTGGGTCTAGTGCAGATATGTGGAGGAGCACATGTGGGGAGGAACCAACTACGCTATCCTCGGCATTTAGAGAGCCTGAGGGCTGGTTGCTTCAGGGAACACAGGACTGGAAGGTAGGGGAAAAGGCTCAGTGTTGCCTCAGCAACAGAACTAGGAATTAGTACCTATTGTTGTAATGAGCAGCAGCAGAAAGGAAATGTAGGAGGGATTCCCCCAACTAGGAAGTCCTGTGTGTTCTTTATTACTAACCTCCTTTGACTGCATTTACCCAAAGCAAGCTCATCTCACCCCAGCCTGAGCCATCATGTCTACACAGTCATCCCAGCTTGAACCAACAACCCAGACCCTTTTCTCTCCTTGACTGATATTGCAGTCTCCAGAGCGGTAGGGTGGCATGTGCTTCTATTAGACATATGATCTTGGTTAACCACAATTGATGGACAAGTGCACTCACCCCTTCCCTCCCCAAACAGTCCCAACCTAAAACGAGAGAATTATGCTGCCCTCATCTTCATATTCAAATCAAATCAAATTTTATTAACAGCTCTGACTTGTGCCATGAGTATCAATTTACAAATGAATAAAATTAATATCACATAATACATTAAATATATCACCAAAAGGACATAGAAACAAAATTGATTATCCAAATACAGCATAGCATAGCTAGCCCTAATCCCCTCATCCAAAAAGCAAACAAAACAACATTATGGATAACACAGGATTAGGTTTCTTAAGACTGCCATATCCTCTTCCTGTACGTGGTTGGGGAGCACCTTGATATTTTAATAAGAGCGATATCCCCTATGATCGCAGGGATCTTGTTTTTGTCATTACCCTAGGGCTAGTTATAGATAAAACTATATTCTCATAATTCCATTTATGCCCTCGGCTCTATTGGAGGGTAGATATAATGATATTCCTTACGAGTTAAGATTCTGTCCATGTGGTTTGAATCAAGTTGAGGAAAAGGGTTTTTAGACATGCAGACAAAAATGTCTTTTTTATTGGCAAATTCTAGTCAATCTGTTATGAAAGTAGCCAATTTTGTGCATGCTTTAGCAACACAGAGATGTAGCTATAGTTTGAAGCCTGATAAATCTTGTAATTGATCTTTATAACATCCTTTTTATTTGGATTCTTTTATTAGTTTGTGTATTGGACTGCTTTTAATTATTTATTAACTGGTATTTATTTTTGTTATAACCATTGGTTAAGACAAATAAAATATTTTTTGATTTGATAATTCTATTTCACAATTGACTTCAAGTTCTTTTTTCTTTTATCGCAGTCTACTCTAAATAGACAATCGCAAAAGCTGCTAACAGCAGCTTAGATTTGTGGGGGAAGAGATGGTAAAGGCATGTTAACGGGTCCTTGTCCTGGTGGTTAATGCTTCAGAGATATAGGGGCCTGGCCACATAATCTCTGCCACTACTGATATTGGGTTGAATGGGAGATAGAAGGTCTTAAAGGCCTACTTTTGCTGATCTCTGTGTCCGAAGTAGAGACCTGGCTGAGCTGTAGATGGTAGGATAATAGAATAACTTCTGATAACATAACACTCCCTTATGTTGTTGCCTTGATTGACCGTATATTATACAATTTAAATTATGTCCGTAATGTTTTTTTAAGCTCAAGAAAAGTTGAAAAAAATTACAAACAATATTGGAGACCAGAGAAGAAGACGATCATCACGGCTTTCTTCTAGTGGAAGTCAGGAGACTCTAAATACAGACTTGGTCATACCAACAGTAAATGAAATTGGGCCTTTGAAAGAACCAGAGTCTAGCACAAAGGAACCCAAAGAAGGTAAGTAGTTCTTGTACTCCCTCCCTCCCCTTTTTAAAAAAAAAAAAAAAAAAAAAAAAGAACTTTGATCAAATACTTTGTATTCCTTGGTGGTGACTCCTTGTACCAGTCTAGCTGCCCTGGAGTAATTTCTTACCCGAGAGTATAACTGATAAAGTGTTCATACTAAGCTAAGTAATTTGTCTACTACCCTGTGCTAATATTTGGTGTTAGCTGGATCCACCTCACATATTCTGGGCAAATTGGATTCCCTGGAGTGTTCATTCAGGCTGATACAAAATGCACTGTTGCAAAATGCAGGAGCCCATGTGAATACCAAAAGGTAGAATAACTTAATCACATTGTGAAGTGTCTGGCGTAATTTGAAAGCCTTAGGTGAACCGACCCGTGGTCTCTGCATTTTCCTCATTGGCAGCATTGGGGAAAACACCATATATATGGGTTCCTGAACATAGCCCTAGATAAAACTTCTCCATGTCTCAGGAAACTTCAACCCGTAGCCTCTCTGTTGCTGGATGTCCAACTTCTGGGAAACATTGTTGCAAGCTTGACAGACCTACAAACCTTTTCTGAGTTCCTTAGAAACAGTCTGAAATCCACTAGAGGTGATTCTCAAACTTTAGGGATAGCAGGAGGGTGTTTTACATTTTCTATTGCCTACATAAAGTAGAAAATAAACTCCTTTAATGTTTGTCTTAAGTCTTTAGCAGCTTGTAATGCAGAGTTTTTGTTAACGTTTTGCATACCTATGTATTTTGTCATCCTCAAACTTCCCTTTTTCTTTTAGTCCAGTTAGAAAATTGTGTTGAATCTGACCAAAACACTTGTGAACAGTCACCTCCGTCTTCTGGAGACGTACCGCAAACAACAGAGACTGATGTGAAGAGCATATTAAAGGAAGAAAAAGCTGCAGATTCTGAGTCTTCATCCACTCCTGAATCACAAGAGACGTCTGTTACAGGTTAATAGTTTAGATTTAACACATTTAAGTTTGGGTATCTTTTGGATTTTGGGATTATTTAAGACTGGAACACCAATACTGGCTTTTGTCTAGGGAAAAAGTCATTTAGCTTCTTAACAAGAAGGGGTTAAGATGATTTTAAGGATGTTTTTATTGGTTATAAGCTGCCCTGAGCCTTAATGGTAAGGGTGGCATATAAATTTGATTAAATAAATAAGAGAAAAATATCAATATAAACCTCATAACTTTGGTATTGTAAGTCAGCTTTAGAGTTCATCTTGTAAACAATTCTTTGCAAATGAAAAAATAATTCTTCAACTCAAATGGTTCATTTTTAGGTTCATTTTTACCACATTGAAAGGTAAAATAACTGAAAACACCATACATGCAAGTAATCATGAACTCAATTTTTCATCCATATTAGAGAATACCTGATATTTAGAGAGAGATGTTTGTCTTGAATTTTCCTAGCTTAATGTCTTTGGCTTTCCTTTAAGTTTAACCTTAACTCTGGATTTCCTAAGTTTATAAAACTTGTTCCATTATTTCTGTACCCTTATGAGGTTTTTACCCTAAATTACTGCTGTTACTTTCATCCTTAAATCCATTTGAAAATTACTTTTGTTCAGGAATTATTTTGGTTTCTTAAGTAAAGTTTTACATATGAGCAGTAAATCCAAAGTCATCCATGAAACTTGATTTATTTGAAGATACACAGTATTGAAACACTGCAGAATGCAAGGCTGTTGCTGTTGAGGCGCACCTGGACTACGAGCGGGAGGACAGACACTGGGTCTGCCTCTGGCAGCAGTTTGAGTGGTCAGACAGTGTGATTGAAAGGAGTTGAGTGAGATGTGGGCACAGCTTAAAGCAGCCTGTCCAAGTCCATTCAGCTCCAGAGCTCCCTGCTCAAGCATGTTGCTTCTGCAACCACAAACATTGTTTCTCTGGGGCAGGTGCCATTTCCTAACCCCTGTTGGCCATTCATACTCCTCCCCCCCCCCCCCCCCCCCCCCCCCCCCCCGGAACTTGGCTGTTTGTTTGAGCTGGTGGTTCTCACACTAAATCAGCAATGGCTTCCCGGATTGTTGTACGCCTTTCCTCTGTTCCCCTTTCTAAGCAAAATGATAAGCAAGCTTTGCAGGGAACGAGCAACGATAATCTTGGTGGCCCCCTTCTGGCCAAAAAGGCCCTAGTTCATGGACATTATCAATCTAAACGACAGCCAAACCGATCCAACTACAGCTGACCCTGGACTTGCTCTCCCAGGGCCCAATATACTACTAGAACCCAAAGTTTATCCAGTTGAGAGCCTGGCTTTTGAGTGCTTGGCAGTAAGAAGCCTAGGTAATTCCGAGCCACTACTACACACCCTAATGTCAGCAAAACACCAGTCCACAAGGAGAATATATCTGTGTAGCTTGTGAATTTTTGCACATATGGTGTCAAGGCAGGGGTACAAGCCCTCAAAAACCCCAAATAGAGGGCATTGTACAATTTTTGCAGGAAGGGATGGGTAAGGGCTTGCAGCCAAATACATTATCCAGACAGATGTCATTATTGGATAGCACACTGGGGATGATAAGAGGTATGAAGGTTTCTATGCACCCTCATATTTGGAGGTTCCTGTGAGCAGCTTGTCTTATTTCACCTCCAACAGTGCACAGATTTCCTACATGAAAATTAAATGTGGCTCTAAAATCTCTTAACTAAACCCTCATTTAAACTTCTTCAGGAATTATCTTATTTTCTTTCTGTTAAGGTGGCTTTCTCCTTCTGTCTCCTGTCAGTGCTCCGCACGGGTAATTCTGCGTATGGCCGACAGGAGGCAGAAGAAGAAAATTCCTCATGCGCATGCATGGAGCTGCCCATCCCCAGTCTTGTCTTCTGCCTTCGGCTGGTAGGAAGGCTTTCAGCATTCTCCCGAAATTTAAAAAAAAAAAAAAAAAAAAAGGAAGAAAGAAGAGACATAACTACTGAGTAGTCAGGGGGAGAAGGCTTGGTGCGTGCTCAACAACACTCAGGACAGCAGCACAAGTGGGGGCGGACTTCAGGCCACCCCCCCCCAAGAGATTGCCCCGCAAAGCGCCCAGGAACTGGGGGTCCAGTGCGGCGGAGGCGGGACCCCCCCCCCCCCAACTTGAACAGGCAGGGTGTTTGGCCGCAGAGGTTGCCGCGTAAACTGCTTGGGAACCTGAGATTCAGTGCGGTGGAGGCGGATTCCCCCCGCCCACCCAAACAATCAGTGTGGTTGCCGCGCAAGGTGTCCAGGAACCGGACACAGGAACTGTGAGTACAGCCCACCAAGGGCTAATTGGGCTCCCCTCTCCCTTCCACTCTATGGATCCCGGTTCGCGCTGCCGGCCACAGGACCCGTGAGCTCAGTCCGCCAAGGGCTAGTTAGGCTCCATCCCGAAGCCGCAAAATGCATCCCCTCCCCTCAGCCCCGGGCTACGGGGAAGGTAAAATGGAAGGAGCAGCTGATTCTGGAGCGCCTCAGGCGGCACTGAGGCAGGGGGATCCTCCTTCGCGGCGTCCATGGCACGAATCCAGCAATCCCTGGATCGCCTGTGGGAATTGCAGGGCAAGGGGGATAACAACCCGCCCCTCCCCCCACTATGGAGTCAAAGGCGGGAAAATCCTCGCACAAATCAACGAGGAAGTCCAAGCGGCCACTAGGGGGCCCCATGGCCAGGCTCCTTAGATCTCCTCACCACTCGGCTGAGGAAAGTGGGGGTGGGGGGGTGGGGAGTCTCAGTCAAAGAGACATAGGGAGCAGGCCCAGGCAGATCTGGCCTCAGAATCAGAGATGGACTCAGCCCAGGAGTGGGACGACCTAGAGCACTCTGTCCCCCAGGACCTACAAGACCCAAGGGACAGAGAGAGGCAATTTCCCCTGCCATGCAGGAGTGAATTCATGTCCCAGGTTACTAAGACCCTGAAACTGTTGGAGAATCCTTTAAAAGAAGCCTCCTCTGACTCCCAGGAGGATGAGGAGTGGGATTATATTCCCTCTTATCATGGCAAAGAAATGGACGTTCCCCTAGACAAGGCATTTGAAAAGCTGATTTTGGGTGAATGGAAGCATCCAGAGAAAAATCAGAGAATGAACAAAACCCAGGCCACCTTTGTATTCTCTTTCCCGAAAGAAGGAGCCTCTGTTAAAAAACCCTAAAGTAGATGCAGCGGTTTCGCTAGCAAAGCAGACAGTTTTTCACACAGAAGGGGACTGTTTACCCAAGGACCCCTCAGATAGAGGAATAGTCTTCCCTACGTAGGGGTTTGGATTACTCGACCACCTCTATGAGGGTCAGCCTAGTGTTGTCTTATGTGGCAAGGGCCTTACTGGCATAGACTTAGGAGGCCCAGAGTGCCGCGATATCTGACAATAGAGCACAGGTGTTTGCTGCCCGGATTAACTTGGCTACGGCCTTCTTGGCAGATTCCACTATGGACGCTATGCTATGGTCTGCTAGAGCTGTGGCTTTGTCAGTCTCAGGAAGGCGCAAACTATGGCTTAGATCGTGGCAGGGGGACTCCACCGCCAAGAAACTTCTCGCAGCAGCCCCCTATAAAGGGCTGAAGTTGTTTGGAGTCTGCCTAGACACTGTCTTGGCAGATGCGAATGACAAAACGAAGCAGAAGACTCTGCAGCAGATAGGGGTAAAGAAGAATCTTTTTTGTGCCCCCTCATTTAGACCCAGGGGAGGCTTTAGCTCGTTTTGGGATTTTCAGAAGGTAGGATCAGTATAGGTTTGACTAGTCTAATCGATTCCATCCCCGTAGGGGAGGTAGAAGCCAAGGGTTCAGGCAGGACAAACAGAGGCCTATAGGCTTCTCCCAAACCCAGAAAAAAGCAGAGGCATGACTATCCAGAGTCTCTGGAAGTGGGAGGCAGGCTTCAACATTTCTCAGCAGGCTGGGAACAGTCAGTCTCCGATGCCTGGGCTCTGGACTGTGTCACACATGGTTATCGGATAGAACTAAAAAGCTCCCCCTCCCAGGGCTTCATTTCCTCTCCAAGGTCAGCAAACTAGTCAAGCACTCAGGGATGCTGGGGGAAATTCAGAGACTCATGACTATCAGAGCCATAGAACGAGTGCCCTTGGAACAAAAGGGCCTAGGCCTGTACTCGATTCTATTCCTGGTGCCCAAGAAATCCGGAGGCTGGAGAGCAGTTCTGGATTTAAAGAGGTTGAACAAGTCGGTTCAGTACCATCGCTTCAAGATGGAGACAGTATCCTCCATTTGCCAAGCCATCAGTTCCAAGGATTGGCTGGCATCCCTAGACCTCAGGGATGCATACCTCCATGTCCCAATATGGGAACCACACCGATCTTACCTCCGTTTCTGTTACCAGGGGAATCATTACCAGTTCCAGGCCCTACCATTTGGCCTCTTGCGGGCACCAAGGACCTTCACCAAGATCCTGGTACCATTAATGGCGAATTTCAGGAAGGAAGGGATATACGTCTGTCCATATCTCGACGATCTTCTACTACGGTCAAATTCCCGAGAAAGTCTACTGGAAGACCTGGACAGGGCGATGAGGTACCTCAAGGAACACGGCTTTCTCATCAACAGAGAGAAGTCACCCTAGTACCCTCTCACAGATTAGAGCACCTGGGGGTACTAATTGATACTGTCTCAGGCAACGCGTACATTCCAACAACCAGACAACAGCGCATCAGGACATTACTACTGAACCTCCAACACAAGCACCGGGCAAGACTAAAGCACCTAGTCCAGTTACTAGGTCTATTGGTTTCCTGCACCAGACAGGTCCAATGGGCACGATTCCACCTTCGCCCCTCACAATAGCTGTTGAGACCTATGCAACTAGAGCTCACCAGAGGGCTCAATTCCTGGGTCATCATTCCACGGGGATTCATAAGATCAATGTCCTGGTGGTTAGACCCAGAAACCTTCAAAACAGGAGTCCCTCTCTCTGAGCCAAATCGCGTAATCCTAACAATGGATGCCAGCTTGACGGGATGGGGAGCTCAGATGGGAACCACATCGGTGCAAGGTCTATGGTCCCAGTCAGATCAAAACAGAACATCAATGTGCTAGAGCTCAGAGCAATCCGCCTAGCTCTGCAACAGCTGACCCATCTAATCGGATTTGCTCATGTACTGGTCTACACAGACAATATGTCCGCGAAAGCTTATATCAATCACCAAGGGGGGTCCAGGGCTCTTGCACTCCAGCGCGAGGTGATGAGGCTATTCACATGGGCCCAGTACAACCTACAATCCTTGAAGGCACTACATATCAAAGGGATAGAGACTCTCTAGGTGGACTGGCTGAGGAGTCAGACGTTGGATCCGCACGAGTGGCAATTACACCCGGAGGTATTCGAGTCACTGGTAAAACGTTTCGGCCAACCAGTAATGGACCTGCTTGCAAGCAAGAGCAACAGACAGGTGCAAAAGTATATGGCAAGGACCGCGGATGGCGCAGCAGAAGCAGTGGATGCCCTCAATCAAGACTGGCTGAGAGGTCTACTCTACGCTTTTCCCCCATTCCTGCTCATATCGAGGACAATAGCCAAGGTCCTCAAGGAACGGGCACAGGTGATCATGGTGACTCCTTGTTGGCCAAGGAGACCCTGGTTCTCTGACTTAGTCCAGTTAAGTCAGACATGTCCGGTACACCTGCCATTAAGACAGGACCTACTAGAGCAAGGGCTCCTTTTATGCAGCAACATTCCCATCCTAAATCTGACAGCATGGCTCTTGAGCACTCGGCTTTAAGAGTATAGGGTTATTTGGAGGAGGTTCTGGCCACCTTACAACAGGCTAGACGTCCGGCCACCAGGAAAGCTTACAGCTCTTCCTGGAAGACGTTTGCCAGGTGGGCAGGGGAAAGAGGATTAGATCCCTCACGAGCAAGGGTGGGCATAATCCTACATTCCTCCAAGATGGGTTGGAAAAGGGTTTGAGGCCAAACACGCTGGCTCGCCAGTCGGCAGCCTTTGCTTCTGTTTTACAATCAATTTCCCATAAGCTTTTTTTGCCCCATAGACATATTAGACAATTCCTGAGAGTGGCTCGTAACATCTGCCTGCCAGTGTCACACAGGTGCCCGTCATGGAGCCTTAGTCTCGTCTTAGATGCCCTTACCAGGGCCCCATTTGAGCCACTTTGGCATGTATCCTTATATATGCTTACCCTTAAGGTAGTATTTCTAGTGGCGGTGACTTCGGCCCTCAGGGTGTCCGAGTTGGGGGCTTTATTGATGGATGACAATTACTACTGCTTTTGGAGTCGGATCAGTTACACTCAGGGTTGATGAGGCCTTTATCCCCGAGGTGAACTCAACCTTTCATAGGTCTCAGGAGCTAGTCCTTCCATCCTTCTGCCCCAGACCCTCCCATCCTCAGGAAAAGATTTGGCACACCCTTGATGTCAGGAGGGTCCTGAAGATTTATCTTAAAAGGACCCAGGGCTTAAGGTCTACTTCGGCCTTATTCATTAATATCAGACCCAGCTACGGTGGTAGAAAGGTTTCAAAGGCCTTAATCTCTAAATGGGTAAAACAATGTATAGTTGAGGCCTATAAGGCAAAGAACAAGGTGCCTCCCTTACAGATTTGGGCGTACTCCGTTAGAGGCGCAGCCATGTCTTATGCCTTCAAAGCCAGGGCCTCTTATGACGAAATTTGTAGGGTAACGACTTGGTCTTCCTTACATACGTTCATGAAGCATTACAAATTAGACCTGTTCAAGTCCGCTGACACGGCGTTTGGCAGGAGGGTCTTGCAGACAGTTCTGGAGATTCCCAGGGCTGTTTGCACCCACCCATAAATTGGAGCTCGGGTACATCCCTTGTGGAGCACTGACAGGAGACAGAAGAAGAAACAAAAATTGGTCACCTACCTCAGTGAATTTGTTTGTTCTGTCGTACTGTCAGTGCTCCAGCCCTCCCTGTCAAACAGCACTGATATAGATGGGGTGAGCATAGGGATGCCAGTTAATTCCAGTTGTAGTTGTTAAATGTTTGGTTCTTAGGTTAAAGGATTAAGTTAAATACCGTAAGATCCCCGGAATGGGGGGTTTGTGCACTGAGTGTGAATAAGAATTGCAGGAGTGTGGACACGATCCTTGGCTTGGTCATGGACTGGGGATGGGCAGCTCCACGCATGCGCATGAGGAATTTTCTTCTTCTGCCTCCTGTCGGCCCATACGCAGAACTGCCCGTGCGGAGCACTGACAGTACGACAGAACAGAAACAAATTCACTGAGGTAGGTGACCAATTTTTGTTTCCTTATTGCTGTCACATCAGCAAGGAGAGTCTCAGCATTAGGGAACCCTATCTGACCCCGCTTTTGTCCCTAAAGTCAACACCGTTTATCATAGATTTCAGGAGTTGATTCTCCCCTCTTCCTGTCCTAGGCCACAACACCCTTTGGAGTTTTCATGGCATACTTTCGATGTTCGCAGGGTACTTAAAGTTTATCTTCATAGGACAGCTATCTTAGGAGAACATCTACTCTATTTGTGAACTATGGAATTCGTAGGAGAGGCCAGAAAGTTTCCAAGGCAGTGTGATAGCTAGATGGGTTTTCCAACTGTATTAGAGCAGCAGATTTGATGCTGCTCCACAGGGTGGCTCTACACTCCACCAGAGCAGCAGCCACTTCCTGGACATTTAGAACCAGGCCACCTTACACTGAGATTTGCAAGGTGGCCTCTTGGTCTAGTCTACACACTTTCACAAAGCATTATCAGATTGATATATTTGATTCGGCTGATGTGACTTTTGGTGTTATCCTTTATTTCCCACCCAGAAAACATTGGGGGTACTGCTTTGGAACTTCCTCAGTGTCTCAAATACCTGTCCTGTGGAGCTGAGGAAAAAGGACAGTTGGGTCCCATACCTTTAGGAATTGTCCTTTTTGAAAGCTCCGCAGAGGACACATTCATTCCTCCTTGTTTATATTGGTTTCGGAAGGGAGCGGAGGTTGCATTAAAAAAGAAAAGAGTTTTTTAATAGGATTAAGTTTAGGTTAGGGTTTCTAAGTTTTTTTGCAGTGTACAAATATGGAACAACTGGAAGATGGCAGTAGCGACCCCTCGGAGCATGCCCAATCGAGTCTGCCTCCTACTGGT
Organism: Sphenodon punctatus; assembly: GCA_003113815.1. NCBI lineage: Eukaryota > Metazoa > Chordata > Lepidosauria > Sphenodontia > Sphenodontidae > Sphenodon > Sphenodon punctatus. The sequence continues at coordinate 1,326,728 of QEPC01003927.1, forward strand.
AGTGGTAGTGATCGCTTCCTAGTGTCATGAATACCTGTCCTGTGGAGCTCTCAAGAAGTACAAATGCCAAAGGGTAAGGGACCCAATTGTCATATCCTGGCCAGAGATCGAGGGGAGAGCCTTTCTGTGCCTCACATTGCACCAATAACAGTAGTAGGCTTGGATACATTGGATTGCTCGCAGGTTCCAGAAAGTATATCACTATGATTATTCATGAAGCTAACTATCCTTATGCCACCTTCATCTAAATAAGGTTAAAATCTCTATTTCAACCAATCGGAGTCTTATCTGCCTTCTGCTTAGCCAATGCCTGTCAATTTTTGACCCCTTCCTTCAGAGAGCTCTTGTTCTTTTGACATGCTTTAACTAACAAATGTGAAGTTAACAGACCAGACTTGCCATTTCCTAGGCTTTAATGTATTATGCCAACCCAAGCAATTCCTCTTAATTAAACAGATAACCATTAAACTTAACCCTATAGCTAAAGGTAACCTATGGGTTCCAGAGTGTCTGAACTCTGTTGACCACGCACCAAATGTTTTGAACAGCAATCTAGAACTGGGCTGATACATAGCCAGGATTGGCTGCACATCGCAGACGAGTTGCAATTGCCTGATTTTAGTCATGTGGCAATAGGAGAACAGAGGCGTGCCATGCATGTGCTCTTACTCGCTGCTGTTGGTCACATGGCATTACAAGCTGGCTGTTGGGTGAAAAATGTTTCACCAAGTCTCTGGTATGTATGTGTGTGTGTGTTGATGCACCTGCACTGTCAATCCAGGTGGTAGTTAAAATGCACAGATAATTCTGCCGCAAGTACGTCCATGCACAAGCAAACTCATTACAGAATATTTCAATTTTTAGCACCATGGAAGCATGCCATTTGTCATTGGGGTGGGTGTAACCACTGCATGTTAAGTGATGGAGGGAAGGTGGGAGGGGATCTGTAAGGTCATTGTGCTTGGAATAAACATAGGGACAGAACCATAACACTATTGCCCATTGGTTGAAAGTTACTCATAATTCTTACCTTTGAAAAGTAACCATTTTTTCTTGAAATGGCCATGAGGGGTCATAACACCATAGAAACTCATTCCAACATGCTGTGGCCAGTCAGGGTCCCCTTGACTGAAAAACGGGGGGGTCATGGATACGCTGACCTTTGACACTTTGGACGAGGTCAGATGTGCAGATAAAATTATCAGACTCATCCTTTGAGTTCAGCTATGCTTCCATAGTGTGCCACATGCATACAACGGTGTATACATAGAGTGTAGACAACGCGCAACCATGCTGCAGTTGCAATTTCTGCAGAAAACAGTGGGAGTCCCAGATGAAGTGAGAGAGTGGGATCCAAATGAGCAAGTGTTTGCTCAACATTTATGCAGTGCCAGAAGTAAGGCTGTCAATAGCTGTTTCTCATTGCTAACATGATGACATTGAGAGGATACCAGAGGTGCCATGGTGAGTGCCTCGAGTGGATCAAAAAGATGAATATCTTTGGAAAAAACTAGTGCTTCGGCCTACAGGGAATATGAAGTGACCAAAGGGAAGCCTGTTCTATGGAAGGTTAAGACGCTTGAAGAAGTGCAGAAAACCATCGCAAATAGGGATGTTTTCTGCCCCCACTGTATGTTGATGCAGGAGAGAGAGAGAGAGAGGAGTATGAGGCACATACTTGGGTTTTTATGTGAATCAAGAGGGATTTCCAACACCATGGAGTGAGAAACCCCAATAAAACTGTTGGCTGCTTCCTGCCAGTGCATCACTGTTTGCCGTCAATGCAAGAAACTGGATGACAGAACTGAAAGACTGATTGCTTTCAATTTCATGTTTTACTTTCGTTTTCACTATAGGTGCTCAATAAAGTATGCGATTTGCTCCTTAAACTCAGCGTTCTGTGCATAGCAACTGGTTAATTAGACACCCAAGTGGTGGCAGGTGTGTGGGGATAGCAGGCCCTGGACTGCCTCCCAGAGTAATAATAGCCTGGAAGAAAGGAAGAAATAGCTGGGGGCTGCTTCTTGTTCCCATAGTTTGCCATGACAATGAGTCATGATGGGCTGGAATAGTGAGGAGATGGGGATTGGTGGGTGGAGCAAGGTGGGGACGAACGCTTATCCATGTGTTAGGCTGGTCATGCTAAACCTGTGAGTGGGGGGCTGCACAAATGCATATGAAATACATGGGGGCTGCCTGCCTGTTAGGCTCTACGTGCTAAAGATGTGAGGGGGACTGCAGAGAATGAACCCGAAATCTAGTGGGCTACGGTCTTGTCTGTTAACATCCTAAAACTTTCTTTTTTCCTAACAGTGTTTCTACAATAGGTTATGTTTAGCCCACGCATTGAAGGGTTTGATGGCTTGCCCCTGTGATCTGTATTTTTTAAGACTTCTGTCATTTTGCTCTTGGGTTTGACTTTCAGTTAACAGCTTGGTGATTTCAAAAAGAAGTCTTTTCTCAGTGGACAAGATAGCCCAATATTTAAGCAGCCAAGTGGACCGTAGTTCTTAAAGTACTATAAAGTTATCAGACTAATGGATCAAGAGCTTGTTTAGAAGAGAGCAGAGATCATCAAAATTGGTGAGCTCTACTCTATCAACCCCAGAGTTCTGACAGTGTCTTGTCTCCCTGTTAGATAATGGTGACGCAGATAAACTTGGCGGGCTCTACGCAAGACAAGTAAAAGGTTCTGGGTCAAGAGAACGCTGCTTCAGTGACCCCCAAAGCTTCCAATGCCATATGACTGGCCATCCCACACCTAGTCCCTGGCAGAGTGCCCCCTCCAGATACTTATTTTTTCTCCTTCCTTTCCACTTCCGTTGGGGTGCTGCCGCCGTCCAACTTTCCCCCCCTCGCTCTGGGTCATCTTCATCATCTTGCTCTTGCTAGCTCCTACTCTGTGCTATTCAGATGGTGTTTAAGCAGAAAGAAGGGGTTTGTAGCCACAGCAACAGACTCAAATTTTAAAAGAGCTACTTCACGTCAGGAGAACGGAGGTGGGAGATCAGTTTCATCACACCCCTGGCAGCAGTGTGTCTCCCTTCATCACGTAACTTCAGCTAAATTGGGCATCATGCTCTTTTTCAATGGGCAAACTATTGAAGTTCTGAGGGTATTTAGAATTGTGCAGACTAGGGAGAAGTTGATTTATATTAAGAATGCTGACATTTTTACTCCAAGTACCGACGTAGATAACTGAAAATGGCAGAAAACTATAGTGCACAAGTGATCTGAATGGCTGACACAGTTTTACAGGTTTAACATTTATTAAATCTTGAAAATAGAATAATAGAAAATGTATTTGTGTAGGTTTGCCTCTCAATATAACAGATATAAAAGATAAGACATAATTGACTTCTGCAAGGTGTTTAATATAAATGATGCAGGATATTCTGATTTTGCAGATCACCCTGTAATAAATGAATCTGTAATCTCTGGTAGTTTTGGGTGTGAAAAAGGACCAGGAGCCATTGTTGATAGCCATCTGGACTTGGCCTCCCAGTGTAATATCAGAATAAAAGGGGCTAGCATGATACTTGAAAGATTTAATCAGGAGACTATTGAGGAAGAATAGGAATACATAGTTTCAGAAAAAAGTCATGCAAGAAGAATGAACGCAGTGTTAGAATTTACCACAGGTGTGGGCAATGTTTTCCATCCTGTGGGCCACTTTGTAAAGTAATCAAGCTCTGAGGGTTGCATACAAGTTGCAGGTAAGGGTAGTTAAGGAGTATACTCAAGAAAAGGAGGGCACAGGTCATGGATTTGTGTCATGGATCTCCCCCCTATCCTTGTGTGCATGTCCTCTTCTTTGCTCCCTTTTCCCTGAACTTACTTTTTCAGTGGTTGGAGGTAGAAACTGTATCCTAGGGGCCAGGAACCGGTAGTGGAACACACAAAAAACTTGCCGTGGGTCACATTTGGCTCGCGGGCATGACATTCCACATCCGTGATTTACCAGAACCCACAACAAGCTGTTCTAACAGTTCCTCACCCACATCTGTCAAAAGTGAAAGTATTATTATTAGCATTTATATAGCGCCAGCGATGTACCAGGTGCTTTACAGAGAATAAGATAGTTTGTCTGGTCCCTGTCCGAGAGCTTACAATCTAAAGACGGGAGAGGGGACAGGGAAGGAGGAACAGAGGGAGAGACAAGGGATACAACATTCATGAGGATGTGGGAGCTCAGGTACCTGTTCTTTATTATTATTATTATTAAACATTTATAAAGCGCCAGCAACAACCTGGCGCTGTACAGAACATATAATCAGCTGCGGTCCCTACCTGTGGCTTACAATCTAAAAGACAAGGAGGGGGAGACAAGGAGAGGGGACAGTGGGAGAGACATGGGAGAAGACAAACAAACATTCAGGCGGATGCGAAGTCTCAGGCGCGTGTACTTGGCTTGGTTACAAGGTGGTCGGTAGCAGCAGTCAGCAGAGGAGGGCCGACAGTAAGAGCAAGGGGAAAGACTAGAGGGCATTGGGAAAGGCAGCATGGAAAAGGTGGGTCTTGAGGAGGGATTTGAAGGAGCGGAGGGAGGAGGCGAGGCGGACGTCGGCAGGGAGGGAGTTCCAGGCATGCGGGGCAGCGAGGGAGAAGGGACGAAGGCGGTTGGGCGAGCAGGAGAAGCGAGGGAGAGCGAGGGAGGGGACAGCGGAAGAGCGGAGAGCGCG
>QEPC01003927.1:1348071-1395897 GCA_003113815.1 Sphenodon punctatus
GGAACCAGATCCGCCAAAGTTGGACCGGCCAGATCATCCAGCCAGGTCTCCGTGATGCATGCGAGGTCCACGGCCCCATCCACGATCAAATCGTGGATAATCGGGGCCTTGTTGACCACGGACCTCACATTCATCAGCACCAGCCCCCCACGCGCGGACCCTGGACTGAGATGACTCAGACGGCTAGATCTACAGGGGCATACGTACAAAATTCTATCCTACAGAGCCCGTATTTCTTCTCACCCAGAATACCCACCTATCCCTCATATAGTTATAACACTGGAAAGCGTTTTCAACAGAATACTATGCAGTACGAACCTCCACAAGGGCCTCAGCAGCACAAGACCTTCAATAGGCAAAGAGGGCGTGGTAAACCATCCCCCAACCCGTCCTCGGGGCAACAAACAAAGTCCCGTTTTTTACGAGAACCTGATCAAGGGTGTACATGAGGACTATCCCTCATGCCACGATCGCCTGCTACCCTTCCTACCCCAATGGGAAGCCATTTCCTCTGACCGTTGGGTATGGGAGATTGTCTAATTTGACTATGCTATACAGTTTCGATTTCTTCCCGCCCCCCTAGGGCCCCTCCCTCAACTCAAATACTAGTCAAAATACAGAAACTACTTCAGAAAGGAACCATTGAAACTGTTCCCGTAGCTGAACTTAATATCGGTTTCTATTCAAACTTCCGTGGTCCCCAAAAAGGACAAGGGATTTCGCCCTATCCTAGACTTGAGACAACTTAACAAGTTTGTCCGTAGATTTAAGTTTTGTATGACTTCCCTCCCCATTATCTTTATGGGTCTTCAGCAGGGCGACTGGCTAGCATCCCTTGATCTACAAGATGCATATTTTCATATTTCCATCCGCCCTTCTCATCGCAAATACTTACGATTTGTTGCAGGAAACTGGCAGTTCCAATACAAAGTCCTCCCATTCGGACTGTCTACGGCCCCACGTATTTTCACCAAATGCGTAGCGGTGGTGGCCGCCCACCTCCGAAGACTAGGGATCAGGATATTTCCATATTTGGACGATTGGTTACTCGCAGCTGCATTGCAACACGACCTGCACAGACACTTGGAAACAGCGTCACTGCTCAAGGAGCTAGGCTTCTTGATCAACCTTACCAAGTCACATCTATGCCCCTCCCAGCACCTACACTTCATAGGGGCAATACTAGATACTTGCCAGGCAAGAGCATATCTACCTACAGACAGATTCCTTGCCATAGGAAAGTTTCTGGAGGATCTGCTATTGTGACGAACAAGATCGGTGCCCTACTTCCTCCAGTTACAAGGGCTGATGGCTTCCACTACCATGGTAACGCCGTACGCACGCCTTCACATCAGACCACTCCAACAATGGCTGGCACAGAACTATACTCCCACCCTCCAACCACTCAACATGAAACTGACATTACCACAGAGGGTACATGGAAGTCTACTGTGGTGGAGGGATGCAGACCAAGTAGCCAAAGGGATGCCATTTGATCCCCTGAACATGCATGCATCCATCACTTCAGATGCCTCCCTAACTGGTTGGGGCGCTCACATGGGAGACATACAAGTGCACGGTCTATGGTCCTTAGAAGAAGCAGAGTTTCACATCAATATGTTGGAACTCAGGGCCATACGCTGGGCTCTGAAATCTCTACTACCCCATATCAGAGAAAAGAATGTTTTGATTATAACAGACAACACCACAGCGATGTGGTATGTGAACAAACAAGGGGGGGGCAAGGCCAACACTTCTGTCCAGAGAAGCAGAAGCCATATGGCATTGGTGCATATCTCTCAAAATTCACGTTCAAGCAATTCATCTGGCGGGTCAAGACAACTCCATGGCAGATCTTCTCAGCCGCAAGATGTCGGACCAACATGAGTGGTCAATGAACGACAACGTACTTCAGGATATTTTTCAAGAATGAGGGACACCGACGATAAACCTTTTCGCGTTTTAAGGAAACGCGAAGTTACCGGAATACTGCAGCCGCACAGGGGTTGTTCTGGGCTCAATTTCAGATGCCTTTGTGATATCCTGGCACGGGACCTTCCTCTATGCTTTTCCCCCAGTCCACCTCCTTCAGAGTCCTGTGAAAGGCCAGAGCGGACAAGACTCGTCTAATCCTAATTGCACCCTTCTGGCCTCGCCAAGCATGGTTCCAAACATTACAGATAGTGTCATTGCGTGTCAAGACTCTTCCTCTCATACCTGACCTGTTGTCACATGCTCAAGGGACAATCCTGCACCACGATTTACAGATGCTCTACCTCTCCACATGGTTGATCCTGTTCTCATAGGGAACGTTCCACCTGAGATCTCGGAGATTATGCTAAATTCTCGACTTCCCTCTACACGTAGGTGCTACGAGGCAAAGTGGTTGTATTTCTCTAAGTGGTGCGAGGCACAGTCTATCCCCCTGCACGCCCTTACTATGAATCACATTTGTATGTACCTCTTGACTTTGCAGAAATCTCCTCTGTCTCTCTCGTCCATAAAGGTGCAACTGGTGGCGTTATCATCGCGCCTACAGCCAGAGGGTCAGGGAAAACTCTGTGTTCTCATTTTTTGATGAGATCCTTCTGAAAGGAACTGGTGAACACTTTCTCACCGATATCTCACCCTGTCCCTCAGTGGGACCTGAATCTTGTGCTATCAAGACTGATGGGCCATCCCTTTGAACCCTTGCTTTCCTGTACCATGGAAAATCTGTATTAAAATGGCGTTTTTGGTAGCAATTACTTTGGCACGAAGAGAGTGAGTTGACAGCCCTTAGGGCCTCAACACCTTATACCTCATTCCATAGGGATAAGGTTGATTTAAGAACCGATCCAACATTTGTGCCTAAAGTTGCTTCACCCTTCCATCTGAATCAGACGATTTCACTGCCAGTGTTCTTCCCAAAACCTCATGCCTCGCATGCAGAACGAACACGTTACACTTTGGATGTTAAGAGAGTACTGATTATTTATATCTTATGGAGGCCAAAGGATTGGGGTTAAGATTTCTTCGCAACGACTATCTAAATGGATTACTATATGCATACAGAGATGTTATGCTTTAGCTCGCAGGTCTCCACCATTAGGCTTGAGAGCGCACTCCACCAGAACTGCTGCTACGTCCATTGCAAATTTCTATGGGATACCGATCTCAGACATATGCAGAGCCGCTACATGGGCGTCAGTGCATACCTTTACGAAGCACTACTTGTTGGACCTCGCAGCTAGGTCAGACTCCCAGGTGGGGAAGGCGGTTCTGAATTCGCTATTTGATTGACTTCCTCGACTCCCTCCTCCTAGAGATAGGTGTCCCAACTGCTTATTACTCTCCCATGAGAGAGAATTGTGGAGATCCTCGAAGAAGAAATAGAGGTTACGTACCAGTAACTCTGTTCTTTGAGAGAGCTCCCCGTAGTCTCACAGTCCCGCCCTCCTTCGCCTCAGTCTCGGTTGACATTGCTCGGTCTTCCGAACCAGGGTTGGAAGGAACTGAGGCGGCGAGGGCTCCTCCCCCCCTATTTATACTAGACCATCCCTCGTGATGTGAGCCCACGTTTTTCTCAGGATGGGAGGGAGTTGGAGGGGCGGAACCCTCACCATGTTATAGCTTTTTTCAGGCTAATTCTGCCTGGATACTGCTGACAGAAAAGGTTTTCCGGTACCTGCTGAGCAGGAAGTGAATTCCATGAGTGAGAATACGTGGAGCTCTCTCGAAGAACAGAGTTACTGGTAAGTAACCTCTATTTCTGATTGTTAGAGTGTCCTGGGAAAAGGCTTCTTGTAGAAACAACTAAGGTAGTGCTTGATGGTGTAAAAAAGCCATAACTATCAAATTACCTATAAAAGGATTATAAAACCAGGCATAAAATACTATTCTCTTGTCCCAACCAGCACCAAAGTATTCAGAGAATAACATTTAATGGAGGTAAGTCCAGTTAAACTTACAGATAAGACAAAAAACTTGTCTTATCTTCTTCTGTATATAAAATAACCAAGATAAAAATGTGTCTTCTACTGGACCTATGTCTGAGATGGATCTATACCACATTTCAGTTGACATTTTGAGATAATGTAACTCAGTATGCTTTGGAACTCCAACTCCAATTCAAATTCTGTTTGCTTTTTTGACGGCCGCTGCACACTGAGCTGAGGATTTCAATGTATTGTCCACATTGGGTATTTTCAGATGTTATTAGAATGCCGTTCACCACAGTGAATCACAGTGGCTCCCGTGTGGTGGCGGCGATCTTGTGAACGTCTGTTTGCTCCCCACCAGATATTCACCAGAGCGAACACCTGGCGGGGATCAAATTGACCACAGTTCTGGAGGTGAGGCCAGCCTCACCTCCAGAATTGTGGTTAGGTTGGCTACGATCTGGGATGGGGCTGACAATGGTCACGGTGAACATGTGCTTGCCAGCCCCGTCCCAGAATCGGGTCCCTACCACAGGACGGGATCGGGCGCAGCGGCCTCATTGGCTGCTACGCCTGCCTGTCTCCCCGTGGGTGGGCGGCTGAGGGAGTGGGGGGGGGGGGGCGGGACTGAGCGACCACACATCGCGCTGAGCAGCACCTTCCCAATCCCCCTCAGAGCTCAGGCCGGCGCATTTAAAGAACGGACGGCCTGATCACGGACCGGGTGTCCAGGGTTTAGCGTGGCGGGCCAAGAGGCCCGTCACGTCGGAAATTACTCATTGATTCCCAAGGTCCTTTTCCAGAGTGGTTACTCCTACTTTAGAACCCAGCATTATTTATATAAAGTTTGCATTGTTTTTCCCTATATGCACCACTGCACTTGTCCACATTAAATTTCATCTGCCATTTAGATGCCTAGTCACCCAGTCTCTCAAGATCTCCCTGCAATTCTTCACAGTCTGCTCATGTTTTAACTACCTTGAATAACTTGGTATTGTCTACTTTAGCAATTACTCTGAAATGATAGAGTAGATCGAGCTGGTGTTGGGTGGCTCTATATGTTAAAGACAACATTGAATCAAGTAGAACTAAAATTTTACTGGAAGGGTGTACTCTGGAATCTCTATGGATAGAAATTCCATGTGTAACAGGGAACTTTATAGCAGCGGGGCTATACTATCGCCCCCCCCCCCGACCAGGATGACGAGACTGATTATGAAATGCTAGCAGAGAATAGACAGGCTATTAAAATCAGTAACACAATAATAATGGGCGATTTCAATTATCCTAATATTGACTGGGTGAATGTCTCCTCCAGGTTTGATACGGAGGTAAAGTTTCTAGATGCCATAAATGACTGCTTCTTGGAGCAGCTGGTCCTGGAACCAGCGAGAGTAGGAACGACTTTAAATCTAGTCCTAAGTGGAGTGCAGGACCTGGTGCAAGGGGTAACGGTGGTGGAGCCACTTGTTAATAGTGATCATAATATAATCAGACTTGACATAATTACTGGAGGGAGAATGGTAAATAAAACTACCACAGTATCATTTAACTTTAAAAAGGGAGACTGTGCTAAAATGAGGAAACTAGTTAGAAGGAAACTAAAAGGAGCAATACCAAGGTTTAAATGTCTGCAAGAGGCATGGAAACTATTTTAAAACACCATCTTGGAAGCCCAGTTTAAATGTATTCCTTGGGTTAAAAAAGGTAGCAAGGGGACTAAACACCTGCCAGCGTGGCTAAATGGTGAGGTGAAGGAGGCTATTAGAGCCAAAAAGGCATCCTTTAAAAAATGGAAAGCTAGTTCTAATGAGGAAAACAGGAAAGAGCATAAGCCCTGACAAATTACATGTAAAATGCTAATAAGGCAGGCCAAGAGAGAATTTGAAGAGAGCGTCACTAAAGAGGCAAAAACTAATAATAAAAAACTTTTATAATACATCAGAAGCAAGTGGCCTGGGAAAGAGTCAGTGGGGCCATTAGATGACCAGGGGGTAAAAGGGGGCATTCAGGGGAGGATAAGGCCATTGCAGAGAAGCTGAATGAATTCTTTGGTTCGGTCTTCACTGCAGAGGGTGTTGGGGAAGATACCCATGTCAGAGCTACTCTTTGTAAGTGATGAATCGGAACAGCTGTCTCAGATCAACGTGACTGTGGAAGAGACTCAAGCAAATTGACAAGCTGAACAGTAACAAATCATGGGGACCAGATGGTTTACACCCCAGAGTTCTGAAGGAACTCAAATATGAAATTGCAGACCTACTATTGGTAATTTCTAACCTATCGCTAAAATCTGCTGCTGTACTTGAGGACTGGAGGGTAGCAAATGTAACGCCGTCGCCAATAATTAAAAAGGGCTGCAGAGGCAATCCTGGAGACTACATACTGGTGACTCTGACATCTGTGCCGGGCAAAACGGTAGAGACTATTATTAAAAACAGGATCATGGGGCATATTGATAAACATGAGTTAGTGGGGGAAAGTCAACATGGATTTAGCAAAGGAAAGTCATGCCTCACTAATCGATTTGGAATTTTTTGAGGGTGTGACAGAGCATGTGGATAAGGGGGAGCCATTTGATATAGTGTGTCTGGATTTTCAGAAAGCATTTGATGAGCTCCTTCGTGAGAGAGACTTGAGGAGATTAAAAAGTCATGGGATAAGAGGCAGTGTCCTATTGTGTATTGGTAACTGGCTGAAGGATACCAACATGGTGACCTGTTGGGTGCGTCTCCCAGGCCCCCGCGACTGGCTATTGTCGGAGGCAGGATGTTGGGCTCGATGGACCATTGGTTTGATCCAGTATGGCACTTCTTGTGTTCTTATAGAAAGCAAAGAGGTATGGCTAAATGGTCAGTTTTCAATCTCCTTTTTCAGATTTGCTCATTACTCTATAAATCATGATGCCGCTCCACTACAAAGATTAATGTTAAAATTATGACATTCCTCAGTATTCATTACAGCAAGCTTACTGCTGTACCCCAGCAACAGAAATAGTTAATTGATGGACAGAAACAGAAAAGCTACCATGTTACCAAGAGAGGTAAAACGAAGATAAAAATCCTGTTTCTATGGGAGGATGAAAATACTGAAATTAAAATTCCTCCTATCCCTCCCTCCCTACTTTTAATTTGCTTGCTAAATGCGAGCACTGTGATTTGGTGGTGCCACTACTCTTCTAGAACAGATGTTTTCTCATAATTTTCTGTGACCATCTCTATTACTTTTGACTTACCAAGTTTATTAAGTAACTGAAGTTATGACTTTTGAATGATAGTCTAATGTACTATGTTAGTGTTAACTTGACAAAGAGCAGAGTCTAATGTTGCTAACGTTTTCCCCTCATTTTTAAATGCTGCAGAGTTCTTTGAGAATTGCCTAATCTTGTTTTTTGTGTGGAAGTAGTATACAAGAGTTCTGTTTGTCGTTTTCTTTCTCGTGTCCTCTGTACTTAGATTGTGAACTCTTTGGAGCTGTGTTTGTCTTAGAGTTCTTGGAAGCATCTAGTACATAGTGGGGGTGTCTGCAATTAATACACAAGAACTCATTTGGACCACATGTATGCGTTTAATGATTTTAAAAATGTGTTTATATCCTGAAGTTCAAGAATTCCTAACCACATAAGGGCTCTGAGCAATTAAAGTTTCCTGATCTGGCCACCTATGTTCAAGTAAATGAATAAAAAGTGGGACCAGGTGCTAAGAGACGCTACTAGGATGATCAGGAAAATGAGAATTCTATCTTGCAAGAAGTTAACGCTCAACTGATTTAGACTGGGGTTGGGGTAGGTTAAGAGGAGGCGTGTTTGTGCTCTACAAACATCATGTGTGAACACAAGGAGAGGCTCTTGTTTAAGTTAAAGAAAAATGTGGGCACAAGAACAAATGGGTATTAAGTGGACATAAATAATCTTAGGCTGGAAATAAAAAAAGGTTCTTCAAGAGTCTCTACATACTCATGCTTACAGTAAATAGCACCACCTGGCACTGAGATCAGGCATAGATTAGCCATTCATCTTCGCACTTAAAAAGTTCATAGTGCTAATCTGGCACTGACAATAGGCATAGATTTGCTGACATCTTCATCTGGGAACATGAACATAACAGCAATGACATCACTGTCCATAATATATATATAATAATGGACAGTGGTGTCATCGCTGTTATGCTCATGTTCCCAGATGAAGATGCCAGCTAATCATTGCCCATTGTCAGTGCCAGATTAGCACTATGAACCTTTTAAGTGTGAAGATAGTCCTATCTTGAAGAAACCAAGCTACAGATAAGTAACGTGGCCTTTTTTAATTACCAAAGGATCAAAGTCCATTAATTCCTAATGAGAATCTTGGGAGCAAAGAACCTGATTACTCTTAAGATGGAGCTTGATAGATTTATAAGTGGCATCATATAATGGGTTATATGTCTGCAGAGTTTAGGAAAGATTTTTTTTCCCCCTATGAGGTATTGTGAGTTTTGAGTCCTTCCTTTTTGAGCACCAGCAATGGCCATGGCTGGAGAATAGGATTGTCTGCTGCCGAGCTGGTAATGAGAAATTTATCTTGGATAAGTGCCTTTTGGGTCTTGGGGCTGGGAAGGAATTTTACCTTGGGTCAGATTGGAATTTCTCCTGCAGCATGGGTACAGCTTTCTTTTTTTTTTTTTTAGTCATCTGGGTATATTTAGGTATGTCAGCCACCATACTGACTCTCTCCCATTGCAGGGCTCTGGCATTAAGGCAGTTCGCTTTTTGAGAGAAGTATTTTATCTTATGCAGGGTTTGGATTTTTTTTATGGGGATGGCAGTGTGGCTTGCCATATGCAGGGGTCAGATTAGATTAGTCTCTTCAGGTTTTGGACTTTATTTTTAAAATAACAGAAAAAAGGCATTAATGATAATGAACAATTTTTTCATTCAGAGACTTTGAATCTACACCCAACTCTTCCCACATAGTTACAAAAGATTTGTTTAACTTTAATCCAGTAGTATGGGGTCCTGGTGTCCCTCTCCAGCAGCAGTTATGTAATAGCTCGAAAGTTAGTGGCCCTCTCACCATATCTATTTAGGACATTGTCACCGGCACCCCAGTACACAATACCCTCCAAGGACAGTCAGCTACCACTAACAGTTTGTCTTCTGTGGATGAAAAACTACCCAAGACAAGCTGGACCCCACTTGCAAATGGGTTTTCCCTATTGGGGCTCAAAAGTACCCCAGCCTATGTTAACAGTTGGGGTATTTTTGGACCCCATTTAAATGTTCTGTTATTTTGCTACTCCAGTTAGCTTTCTATAATAACAAAAGTCAAACTTTGTCTAATATAACGTGTGTCAAAAATATATAACACTCTTGTGTCACTTGGAGTCCTTCAGCTTCCCGATGGATGATACAGGGCTGTTTCTGGGTTGATACAGGGCAGTTTCTGAAAGACTGCTTGCACAAACTCCTTAGCAGGTTCAGTTAGCAGGTTCACACCCACTCATGTCTCCAGGGTAACAAATATCATGCCTCTGACCTTTGCACAGCCTTTTGACCGTTGCACTCCAAACCAGTTCAGTTGGTTGCAAGCAGGAGTACACTCCCTAGTACACTCTATTAAAACCCACGTCGAAAACCGATTCTACAAAAATAAGAGGATGTTGTGCCTTTGCCTTTTGTGAAAGGTCAGTTGACTGGAAAACTCACAGGCAGTGTGAGGAGTGTCAAAAATTTGTTTTACTGATCATGCATATATGGGGTAAAAACATACCCCATAAGACACACTCTTTCACAGTTGTGTGTATGGTTTTTGGTGTGGGATGGGGTGGGGGAGTGTATTGTAACACATACTGACTTCTGCTCTCACGTGAACTGAAATATCATTTGGGTATGTTTGTACCTCACAGTAATCTTGCGGGGTCCAAAGTTACCCCACGATAACGTCGTTCTTTTTATAAAATTGGATTGAAGGTTAAGTATGGTGTAATTCTGTTTGTCGCTCTTCAATGGAGGGGTTGTGGAATGGCTGTTCAGAGGAACTTGAGTGTCTATGCTGTGGTATAGTACAGAGGCAATATTGTTGAAATGGGTTGAAACCAAGTGAGCCTGAGCTATAGAAATTCACTTTGACAAAGCCACTGCAACAGTACTGTGGTCTTGAGACTGCACAGAACGTTGCTGTGCACCTTGTCATCAGGTTGAAGGGAGAGGATTATCCTCTCCAACCCGTTGCAAAGATTGCTTACTTAAGATTTATACAGAAGGAAGAATTTAACCCTACATCAGTCTCAAACCATTGCATTACTTTTGTATTGGGGTCTACGTGACCTCATGTTAGTTTAAACTGAGACTTAAAACAGGCAAGATGTTAGCCTGCTGCAATCTAGATTTGGTCTGTGCGGCCCCTACTATGTTTTGGCTGCCCATTCTAATAAATGGGCAACCCCAGGCAAGTCTTCTATGCGCTTGCAGGCAGCCCCCACTGTCAGTGCAGGTGAGAGAGCGGAAAGAGGAACAAGAAGCGGTTGCTCCTCGGATGCTCTAGGATTTCCACCCATGATTCTATGGTGCTGGCGTACCTGTACGTCCCGAGGCACTGCCCACAACCTAATTGATGGGATGCGGACACACGGGCACACGTTAGCCAGCATCACAGCAGGCTCCACGTTCTCTGAGACCATGTTGTGAGTGGGGGCTGTGGGTTCAGTGGGTGTGAATATCTAATAAACAAGCAGGTGTACACCCACCTGCTGGGGGCTGTAGCGGGCTAGTGTCTTGTTAACACCTTAAAAAATAAAAAACCTGTGGGAATGCATTCAGAATGAAGTTTGTGTATTTAACTTCAGACTTATTTAACTATTAAAACATTCTTATATGTAAAGGCACTACACACACTAACTATATGCAGGATCTAACAACCAAATTGACAAAACATCATGACAAGCTTTATCGGGGGTTTCTCAGACCCCAACACATCTTAGACACATTTTATTTCAAAATGAAAACCATTAATGGTTCCATGCTGAAACTAATGTTGAGAATTGTACCATCTTATCATAATTGCTACATCAAAATAAAAACAAATTTGATCCTGAAAACTTGCTCAGTCACTTTGTGGGTCTAATTAACTGCAATATTATTATGGCTATATTTTTTCACTACTCAAGAACTACAACAGATACAGCCTTGATGGCCTTTCTGTCAATGGCCTGGTTGATTTGTGGTATGTTATGCTGACCCGGGCCATCAACACTGGCTGTGGCAGCAGTGAAGAAAGCTGCCTTTCCTGCTGCCATAGTGTCTTCAAAGTGCTGTCCAGCAGAACTAATTACAGATGGTGTATAGTTTATTAAATCCTAGCTGTAGCTACCTGGAGTTAGCCATTAGCTGCCCACTGTGATGGGTTTGCCAACTACTTTGCAGATGAAGTCGCTCATATTTGGCCCGACTTGGAAACTGCCAGTTTGGGAGTCAGAGTTTAGGGTTGGGGAGGCTCGGTCCTGTCTGGTTTGCTTGGATCAGTGTCAGTTAACGTTTCCCACCAATGGAGAGGCTGACTGTGGAGTTGGGGGGCGACCAGTGGTGAACTAGATCCATGCCTGCCCTGACTGGTGAAAGCTAGCCAGGAGACATTGGGGCTGTTGCTGGCTTGTGGTGTTGCTGCCCTTTGGGGAGGGGAGGGTGCCCAATGGTCTTACAACTGCAGTCGTCCAACCCTTGTTAAAGAAACCGTTTCTTGATGGCGACTCCCTTGCCGGCTATCGCCCTGTCCCTAATCTTCCTTTGCCAGTCCCTTATCGGTGATTGGCATTTCATGCAAAGGAGCATCTTTGTACATCTCAATGCAGACTCTGTGATGGGCATAAATATGTTCATCAGCTTGAATTTCCCCTTTCTTTTGTTGAGTTATGGTCATAGTGTACAATTGAGATGACGCTAATAAGGGAAATATGAAACAAACGTTGACTCACAGGAGAAAGTGATGCAAAGGTTGCTTTTACAATAATGCAATAATCTGTCTAATAAGCTGAAAATTGGAAGCTGTCATTTGATGGAAAGAAATTTAAACATAACCAGTATTACCCAAATCACCTGGGATGGTTCACATGATTGTTGTATTACTGAGTGTGACATTTTTAGGAAGAAAGAAGTGAGCAAAAAGTAAAATGGGGATGTCACTCTAGATTTAAAGATACTGTTAGCAATTTCAGGGTTATTGATAACTCTGATCTTGGATACAAATCGATCAGTGTTCTAGTAATGTGCAACAAAGTACTGATGGGCGGTCTGTACAAACAAGTGAATCAAAGTAGAGAACAGGATGACCTTCCCCCCACAAGGTATGAAGAGGAAAATGGTGTTCTTATGGATAATTTTGTTGTGGGACAAAGACACAGGAAGTCTTTTAGGGTGAGCTCATGACTGGAACTGTGCAGAAGCTCAACTCAGAGCTACTGATACAGGTGAATAGCTGTTATATGTGAAAAAATTGAATTTGTACATTGTGTGAAAGTTCCTTATTGTCATCCAGTGCTTAAAAATGGTCAGAATTGACGGATCTACTAGGGATGGCAGCATAATCCTTGGCTCCTGCTGACTCCATGGCTAGCCTTGCACAAGAAACTTGTGCAGAATGCATTCAGGTAGAGGGAGCCAGTGGGGAAAGGAGAGGAGGGACTGCACGTAATCAAAGCGGCAGAAAAGGTGGATGATCTTGGCAGCAGTTTTGAATAGACGAGCAGGGCAAGGTGAGAGTGGGGGAAGGCCAATGAGAAGGAGGTTGTAAGAGTCAAGGCGAGAGATAACCAGTGCATGTACTAGATAGAGTTGAGTATTGTCAGCATAGAGGTGATATTGGAAGCCATGGAATTCAATGAGTTTGCTCAGCGACAGAATGTCGAGGGAGAAAAGTGATAGCTTAAAAGTGATGCTTATCAATGTTAAGGGGTAAATGGCCCAATAAAACAAGAGGAGGGGTCTTTCAAACTTTGAAAAAGGATCACCGAGGTATAATTTTGATGCAAGGAACACATTTAAAGGTGAACAATGAAAAGTGTCTTAGGACATTCTGAACACAACCACCCATTTGCTCCCCTGGAGAGCCTAAAAAAAAGGGGATTGCTATTTTGTTTGCTAAGTACCTTCCCTTTGTGCTTTTGAATAAGCTGCAGGTGGGGAAGGGAGAGAGATCATGGTTAAAGGAATATTAAATAGTCCTTTTATTAAACAATAGTTTAATTATATGTGCCTAACTGGGGGTGATCCCATATGTATGAATTAATTTTTTTAAAGATTTGGATGATTCAGAGAAGGTGATGTGATCATAGTAAAGACATGAATCCCATGTTAGATCGGTGCTTCATATAAATTAGAGTTCCTTCTGGGGGAAGGATCTGGTGGATATATTGAGTCTCCAGCACCATATACCCAGGAGGTTAGAAATTATACTGGATACTTACGTCTATTTACACCCTGGAGTCAGGTAAACAAGGTTTACGTGGCTATGTGATCTTAAGTGTATAAAAATCAGAAGCTTGTATTTGTCTCCAGTCCAGTCTCCTCTGAAGCCTGAATCAGGCTGCTATATATTCTGTACAGTGGTTTGAACATAGACGATGTCCTGTACTATTACATGCGGGATTCTAATAAAGACAACTTCACTGTATGGCCTGTCTCCTTGGCACTGATCTGAGAGGAGAGATAGTTGTGCACAGAATCCCCATAGTATATAGCCCATGCATGGAAGAGGTTTCACTTTCCATTGCTAAACCAGCGGTATGCAAAAATTTAAGTTTTCCCTTTATTTGTTGTAGACTAACAGAATGATTGTATTACAGATATTGCAGATTGTGATACTGATGATGTCTAATAAAAACCTTTTTAAAAAGAAAATAAATTCTTAAGCTTCTACATTGTAGCTCTGTGGAAACAGTGAACCAAAGGGATTAAATTGCATAATTCATTTTTATTTTCTTTGTAGATTCTCCGCTACACATAGCCCTGAGAAGTACCCTACATAGAGATGAGAAAGCAGAAAAGAAAAAAACATCAACTGCTGCTTCTGGCAATACGCTGAACTCACACCGACCTTTCCTTAGAGAGCAAAGCAAAGAGAATCATATAGATAAATCACACCGGAAATATCAAGAAAAGGAAAGAACTGACAATGGTATGGCTTCCTAGCCTGTCTACAGTGGATGTTGTTGGAACATCTAAAGCAATTTTGGGAATTTTTATATTCAGTGCTATGAATACTCTACAAGAGTGTTGTACTGGAATACCCGTGAGAAAAAAAACAAGATATAGGGGTATTTTTCACTATTTCATGGCTGCTTTTTTAGATATTATTTATCCAGCATCACTTGTCCAACATTCACTGATTTTTTTCATGTGTGCTCTACAACACAGTATTCCTTGTGTAAAAATCACTATTCTAAAGAAGTTCCACAGACATACATGAGAGAGTCCCGCATGCCAGTAGTCCTGGTAAGATTGAAGAGTAAATCGTTTAGGTAAGGCTTTCCTTTAGGGGCTGTAGCTAGGTTGGAATTAGCCCCAGTGCAGAAGATGGAATGCCCTACCCTCCCAGCAGCATGGGGCACAACTGCACCAGGGTGCGTGGGCCCAAGTGTAGCGGCACCACCTGTCCCTAATCATAGCTATGACCGTGCTTTCTTAATGTAGTTGTAGGAGTGTGTTTGATAAGTGAATTCCATGTATTGAGTAGTATGTTGTAGAATATAGATGTGGAAAATTGGTGACTGCTAGAGAATTGGTGTTGAATAGCAACCTAATTTTAATGAATTGGGGGGAAAATGAATACTTTCACACTAGAGCTGGACCGAGTACCCCGAAAGAATACTTGTGAGTCTCCGAGTAGCGGGCCTAAGTTTTCAGTCTGGTACTTGGAGACTGGGTGAATATATGGCAGACTCCTTGGTCCTCAGAAGGTTAGGGAGGGCAGCAGTGGCCAGGGGAAATGGCAGGGAAGGGTAAGGGGCAGGGAAGCAGGGGGCAACACACTTGTTGCAAATAGGCTCCGGCGCTCCTCTGCTGTGCAGGACTGCCGTGTCTGGGAAACAACTCTAGTGCACCTCTGTACTGAGGAGCACCTCTGCACATGCTGTCGAGGAGCAGCTACATCTCCCAGCAGCTCCGTAGCCGCTTCCTGAGCAGGGTAGTGTGCACCCACCCCCCGCATGCTTGCTGGACAGCATGGACAGAGGAGCACCGGATCCAATTCCCGGTGAGTTTGCCGGCCCCTCTCTTCGCTTCCCTTCCCTGCTGTTTTCCCTGACCACTGCTGCCCTCTCTCCCCCTTTCCAAGTACCAAGAAGTTTGCCAAGTACCAGGACAATTCCTCGGTCACTCAAAACTCGGCAAACCCAAGTTGAGGATGGAGAAACTCGGGGAAAACCTGAGAGTAATCTGAGTACCGAATTGCAGCACTATTTCACACCCAGGTCTCTTTAACTATAGCTTCTTAACTAAATCAGTGATATAGATAAATGACTTGGTCTCATATAGTGGGGCTGAATTCATGCCTGCTGTAATTCCTGTGGCAGCCTGTGACTTCAGTGTGAATATTCTTATTTCGATTCAAAAACAGTGGCAGAAATGGCTGTCCAGATCTAAGATTTTCAGTCTGTTGAAATACAGTATTCCTAAAACATCAAAATATAGGTTTTATTAGTTAGTTACCCAAAAAAAATGGATATCAGTTGCTTTTTGAAAGCTTTTAAAGATTTTTCTGAGAAGTGTTTTTGTTTCTGTTGTATATAGTAAGAGCTTTTGCTATTAGCTATCAAAGCCATCCCAGTACACCTTGAGTGATCAGAAGAATAAAAATTGAGCTTTTGTCCCCCTTCTCCCGGGAGACCCTCCTGGATGTCCAGTCAGGACAGTAGGGTAGATCCCCGCCACTAGCAGTAGCGGGCAGACATTCTGATTTTGTGGAGCATGCACTGTGGGGTCTGTCTTTAGCCCTCCAGTGTTTTGTCTGCCTCCACATCAGCAGGAAGCAGGCTGGCTGCCTCCATAGAGATAAGGCAGCCCTCAGTTTATTTAAGGATATTAGAAAATCCCCTAGGTGCCGGAGGGGAGGGGAGGATTCCCCTCCCTGTTATCCCCCTCAGGAGGAGGGGTGGGGAAGACTTACTGGGTGTCCCCTCCCCCATCTGGTGCAGGGACCCCGAAGAGCGGGTCTAGCAGTCCCCCGAGGGGTGCTCGCTACAGGTCTCCTTAGACCCAAACCCCGCTGGAGGTGGCGGAGGTGGGAAAGCGAAGTCGCGACGGCAAGGCAAACCCCCAACTCGCCCCTCCCCCTACAGACCATGTGACAGCAAGGGGCAGCGGCGGTGGGAGAGCCAGATCCAAAATGGCAACTACGAGGAGAACGGCGGCGGCAGCAGTGGACGCAGAGACAGAGGCGGACGTAGCAACTGTAAGTCCCCGTGCCCCCCTCCCCCGTCCGAGGACCCTCATATGGAAGTCCTCAGGGAGATTCTTTCTGAACTAAAAAGGAAGAGACCTCCACAAAAGAATAAAGTCCAGGGGTGTGGGGAAAGGCAAGCACCCCTTGGCAAAGAGGCCCCGCAAGACTCATGGGCCTGTTGACTCCCCAGTCTCATCGGGGTCTGCCTCAGAGGAGGTGATGTCCACCCAGTCCTCCGAAGAGGAGCGAACCCCGAGACTGAGAGGAAAAACAACTTGACATCCATCAAGGCGATCCACATCAAGGGCCAAACGAACACTCAAGCTGACTGGCTCAGTCGGGTGGTGATCGACCTGGGAGATTGGTCCCTACACCTGGCAGCATTTGAGACCATAGCCTATTGCTTTGGAGGTCTGGAGGTCAACCTGTTCGCAGCCCCAGACAACGCAAAGACAGTAATCTTCGTGTCTCGATTCCCGGATCGTCAAGCAACAGATTTCGACGTGCTAAACCTGACCTGGCCCCCGGGGCTACTATATGCCTTCCACCCATTCCCCCTCATTCACAGAACCGTGGCAAAGATCAAGCAAGAATGGACAACCATCATCTTAGTGACTCCCTTCTGGCCACGGCGCCGGTGGTTCGCGGATGTCCAGGAGCTAAGCTCAGAGCCTGCGCTCAGGATTCCAAGCAGGCCCGACCTACTGTCACAGGGTTCGGTCCTGAACAACAACCCGGAAACCCTGAAGCTGACTGCGTGGAAATTGAAAGGAGAGCACTGAGAAAACTGGGATACTCCCATCAAGTCTTGGACACATTGCGTCAGGCTAGACGTCCATCAACAAAGCGCATCTACCAGAGCACTTGGGCTACCTTGGCTAGGTGGTGCGAGTGTAGGGAAATCAGGGCAGCTAAAGCTCCCATTAGGGCGATACTAGATTTCCTTCAGGAAGATTTGAATAAGGGGTTGAAGCCAAACACTCTCCAGAGACAGGTAGTAGCCCAGAATAGCGTTCTGGGTACAGTTAAGGGACGCAGGGCAGCAAGGCATCCCCATATTGTCCGTTTTCTCGAGTGGCACGAGTCATATCTCCCCCGGTGGTACACCAGTTTCCCACGTGGAACCTAAAATTGCTTCTCAAGGCTCCATTTGAACCCCTTAGGGAAGTTTCTCTTTACTACCTATCCCTAAAGCTGGCCTTCCTCGTAGCCATTACCTCGGCTAGGAGGGTCTCCCGAGCTCAGCGCTCTATCTGTGGATCCTACCCTATGCTCCTTTAAGGAGTCGGCAGTGATCCTGAGACTAGACCCGTAATTTTATCCTAACGTGGACACGCCCTTTCATAGGGAACAGGAACTGATCCTCCCTTCCTTTTGTCCAAAGCCAGCGCGCGCACAGGAACGTGTCTGGCATTCCCTGGATGTCACGAGAACATTTAGGATTTACATTCATAGGATGGCTCCCTTTTAGGAAATCGTCGGCCCTTTTCAAGGCCTACAGTCCTCAGAGAAAGAGTATGAGGGCGTCCAAGGCAGTAATCGCTTGTTGGATGACTCTTTGCATTACAGAAGCCTATAGGGCGGAGGGCAAGCCTCCCCCTTTAGGAGTCTTTGCCCATTTCCTTAGGGGAGCAGCAACTTCTCAGGCCTTTAAAAATACTGCCTCCTACAGGGAAATTTGTCATGCAATGGCTTGGTCTTTGATGCACTCCTTTACAAGACACTACAGGATCCTGCTGCATGAATCGGCCGAAGCGGCTTTTGGGAGGCGGGTCCTTCAGGCAGTTCTTTAGGGGAGTTTTTCCCTGCCTCTGCCTTACAATCTCCCTCCGTTTTTGCCCTCCCACAGTATTAGGTCTGGGACACGGCTTTGGTACGTTCCTACTGTCCTGATTGGATGTCCAGGAGGGTCTCCTGGGAGAAAGGAAAATTGGGCTCTTACCTCTGAATTTTCCTTCTACGGGAGATCCTCCTGGACGGCCAGTCCCCAGCCGGAGTGAGGTATAACTCTGAGGTGTACGGACCACGGACTGTTAACTTGGTCCCGGTCGACTCCAATTTTTCCCTCCCTGTTGGATGGGTGTTCAAGGAGTCTGTTCGTCCTGGTTAGAATTTATTTCTCCAATCATAAGGATTAGTTAGAGTAGTTTAAGAAGTTCTGTATAGGGTGAGCAATGTGTAGAAGGACTGGGAACTACTGGAGGGCTAAGGATACATCCCACAGTGCATGCTCCAAAAAATCAGAATGTCTGCCTCCTACTGGTAGTGGCGGCGATCTTCCCTACTGTCCTGACTGTCCGTCCAGGAGGATCTCCCATAGAAGGAAAATTCAGAGGTAAGAGCCCACTTTTCCTTTCTCTGCAATGCCTAAGGTGGTGCCTTCACTTTTAAAAAAAAAAGTGATACGAGGTGTGAATTTTGCTAGGATCAGGCATGAGATATGGCTTTCAAGTTTCCTCAGTGCTTGGTAGAATTGATTAAGATGCTTGAATATTTAATGAGGCTTTAAGTGTGAATAAAAATTCACTTCCTCTCTCCATTATGATGATAGTAATAATAATAGATTTTATGTTACTTTTGTATAGTCTTCCAGAGTGAAGAAATTGAAAGGACCTGCATTTCTTAATGTGTGTTTATTTTTTAGAAACCTTTAAAAAGTATTCCAGATTGCCATTAAAGGAAACAAAAATGCTTTCTCAGAAAGTGGTTTGTTTGGTTTAGGGAGTGACCTTTCTTTTATGGTCAGCACATAGTGTAATTTTCATGTGTGTTTGTAAGGTACTACTGTAATATAAATTCACTAAGGAAAACTTTGTTAAAAGAGAGTTAAGGTTGCTGAGACTGGTGAAGTCTGCAGCCATAAAACGGAACCCAGCAACAAGAAGGAAAAGTTCTCAACTACACAAAACACACATTAGAAAGACAGGAAACGTACAGTTAGGGTAAATGTAGTTGTCATAACTTCATAGCACACCACTCTTAGCTCCTCCTCCTTCTGATTGTTGCCCTCTGATGTCCCTCAAGCACATCATGGTATATCTGATGATTTGGGAGGTCAATGAGGGGTCTGAAGAAGAGCAGTGCTGGAGTAACTACTCAAGTTCTCAGAACATATAGCCCTTTTACCTCTGCTCTAAAGAGTTCTTAGGGAGATTGCATTATTTTTGCTACTTGTTTAATAATACTGGTCTGAATAATCAAGGACCGCATGCTGTTGTGCGCTTAATTTGGAGTGCGTTGATTTAGAAAACTGCTGTAGATGGGTTAATGATGATGTGTAGAAGATGCCTATCTGTTGGCTTTATGGTCTCTGGGTTTTGCAGCTTTGCATTAGTTGCAAAATACTCAAAGGTTTCTTTTGAAAGTGTTTAGTGTGAGGGAGGGGGAATACATAAACTTTGGCCATAGTAATTTTGGTGGTGGTTATATAATAGATAGTAATTAGGTTATTAAGGAAAGGGTTTCTCAGATTACATTATTTATTATTATTATTATTATTATTATTTATTATTATTATTCTGCCAGCGGTGTACCTGGCACTGTATAATCAATAGTTGTTATAGACAGTCTCTACGCCATGAGCTTACATTCTAAGTGAGACAAGGAAGGGGGACTCAATGGGGAGGTGAACATCAGGAGAGACCAGGGTACATTCATGAGATTGAGAAGTTGCAGTTGCATGTTCTTAACTTGGGGTACTTTCAGACGTTACGGGCGGCCGGTTCACCACAGCGAACCACGAGGGGGGGCGAACAGCGCAACCACGCCCGGGGGTTGGAAAACGACCCAAACAGACGTGCCGGGAATGGGACCACGGGCCGGAACCGGGCCGCACCATCGCGGCCCGTGGCAGCACAACAGACGTGCAGCCGAATCCCCGGCGGGCGCTAAACCCCCACAAGGCACCGGGCAGGGGCGGGACACAGACATGGCCGACTGAGGGCAAACGAAGCCACAAGGCACACAAGGGAACGCCCACACAAGGGAAACGGGAAGGGAGGGGGGAAGAGCGAGAACAGGCTGACAGCCGGCTCACACAGCGGTCCCGCAGCAGGGCACAATGCACGGCCACACGCCCGGGCACACACACTCACACCAGGGAAAGGCCGGGAAGGGGGGAAGGGGCGCCCGGAACGCCCCACCCGGAACACCGGCAGGGGGGGGGGGGGCACCACCACGGGGCAAGGCACGGACAGCAGCAACCCCCACCCCCACACCACCCCAGTCCAGTCCAGTCCAAGGAGGTGCCCCCACAGGAACAGAGGCAGTCACGGTCGGGGGGGGGGGGCGGACCCCCGGAGCAAGGCACGTTGGGGGCCCCCAAAGCACAGCGAGGCCGGCGGAGGGGCGCCAGGAGGAGGAGGAAGGGGGCCCCACAGTCAAAGGCTGGCACAGGCAGGGCAGCCGGGTCCAGCGGTGCTCCTCCGCAGCACCAGCGACGCTCAGGCAGCACCCACGGAGTCACGGGGATGGAGGGGGCCCAGGACCACGGCCAGGGGCAGCAGCAAGCAGCGAGGCGGGCGGGAGCTCACCGAGGTGGGGTCCGCAGGTCGGGAGCGGCCAGCGGGGACCAGGGCCCCCCCCCGGGCCGGGGCGGGAGCCCACACGGGGGCACCACGCCGGGGGGGGCAGGCCAGCGACGCGGGGCTCACGGGCCGCTGCCGGGGGCCCCGCTGGCCCGAGGGCCCGGGTGGCCCGCCCGGTGGACCAGGTGGGGCCAGTGCAGCATGCCCCGGCGGTACCCCTGCAAGGACATGTAGTGGGCGATCAGGTAGTAGGCCTCGAAGGGATCGGGCATGGTGAGGGCCAGCTGCACATCCACACGCGCCCACACCGCCAACAGGGATGACATCTCCACCGCGGAGGGCTCCGGCACACAGCAGGCAGCAGAAGGGGGCCACGGAAGATGCCCCAGCTCCAGAAGCCGCTGGAACGCCGCCCCACGGGTGCGCTGGTACCCACGGGCCCCGTGAACACAGGAGAAGTAGCTCACGGCCAAGGCAGGGCCACCCTCGGCCAGGCACTCCGAGTAGGCGCCCAGACCACACACCACCAGCGCTGACACGGTCTCCGAGGCGCTCCAGGGCACATGGGCGCACAGCACCTCCGGGATGCGCCCCTCGGGGAAACGAGCCAGCCCCAGGGCCTCCGCATGCAGCCGGCAATCACGGGCGCTCACCACATGGCCAAAGTAACGGAGCCCGGAGCTCAGGCTCTCGTAGGCACCTGCACGGCTCCCCGGCCCGGCCAGGAGCAGCTGCACGGCAGGGGTGTGCCACAGGTCGCACAGAGACATGGTCTCGCGGAAGGCCCAGATATGGGGGGCCCCTTGGGGGCCGGACAGCGGGAGCCCCATGGATGGGCAGCCAGCCATGGTCCAGCACAACAGGGAATGGGACACGGAGCCCGGAGGGCACACAGACTGCCCAGGGCCGGGAGAGGCTCGGCCCGGCCCCCGGGACAGGGAACACGGGCCCGCACCGCAACATTGTAGCACAACAGAGCGAGGCGTGGGGTGCGGGCCCGGCACAGCTGCAGAGAACAACAGCGAGCTCTCTGTCTGCCTAATCGCACCTTCAAGGCCATCCCGCTACAAACAGCGAGGGGAGGGGGCCCGGGGTGCTGGGGGCGGGAGCAGCCGGAACGCACCGGCACAGGGCGCGCGCAGGCCCGCGAGGCCGACCCCCGGGCGGAGCCACCAGCACCGGGCCGCCATAAGCGCTCCCAGCCCCCACCGGGGCCCCAGCACCATGGAGCGCGATAGGGCAGGTGGGAACTGGATGTTCCTCGCGCTCGCGGCTGAGTGGCACCGTGACCACACTGAGCAGCTGTGCCTCCTGACCGAGAGGGTGCACCTGGCCGTCCGCCTGCGCTATGTCCTGGCCCTGCGGGCTGGCGTGCGCCTCCGGGGCCAGCAGGCCCGCAGGAGAGTCCGTGCCCGGCTCAGGGCTCGGCGCCGGGCCTGGGGGGCGTGGCTGGCCGCCTGCCGGAGCCTCACCCGGCCCGCTGCGCTCCGAGGGGCCGCGAGGCGGTTCCGCTGGGCAACGCAGACCCTCCGCCGGGCAGCGCTGCTGGCTATGCCCATAGCGCGGAGCCTATGGGTCACGGAGCGGCCCCAGGCCTGGTGGGAGCGGGCCCAGGCCCACTGGGGGGAGGCCGAGTGGGGGTCCCACTTCCGGATGGGCAAGGCCACCCTGCTGCGCCTAGCGGAGCTCCTCACGCCCTGGCTGGAGCGGCAGCACACCTCCATGCGGGAGCCCATCCCCATGGTCCAGCGGGTGGCCATAGGGGTCTGGGCCCTCGCAACGCCCGACTCCTGCCGCTCCGTGTCCCAGCACTTCGGGGTGGGGCTCAGCACGGTCGCCTGCATCGTGCGGGATGTGTGCGAGGCTGTGGAGGGCGTGCTCCTCGACAGGACCATCCAGCTCCTGGACCAGGGCGCTGTGATGGCTGGCTTCGCGGCCGGGGGCTTCCCGAACTGCATCGGAGCCGTGGACGGCACACACATCGAGATCCTGCGCCCGGCCGCGGGGGAGGCCCTGGAGTATGTGAACCGGCACGGATACTACTCCCTGCACCTGCAGGGGGTGGTGGACCACCGGGCCCGCTTCATAGACATCTACACGGGCAACTCCGGCCGGAGTCACGACGCCAGGATCATGACCATCTCCCCCTTCTATGCCCGCATGTACCGGGGGGACTTCGCGGACATGGGCATGAGGTGGATCGAGGGTGTTCCCATGCCCCCCTGCATCCTGGGGGACCCCGCCTACCCCCTGACCCGCTGGCTGATGAAGGTCTACCCTGTCCCGAGCACCCCTGCGGAGCAGGTATACAATACCCGCCTGTGTGCGAGCCGGACCGTGGTGGAGCGTGCCTTCGGGGCCCTGAAGCAGCGCTGGAGGAGTATAGCTGGCCGCCTGGACTTCACCGTCCCCACCTCCGCCCTGGTGATCGGTGCCTGCTGCGTTCTGCACAATGTGTGCGAGACCGAGGGGGCGGCCCTGGAGTACCCCGAGCCCCACCGGCCCCCCGGTCCTGTTCCCCTGTACGTGAACGCAGGGAACCCCCGGGAGTACCGGTATGCCAAAAGGATCCGGAACGCCCTTGCAACCCACATCGCCCGGGGGGGCCCGCTGTGAGGGCCTTCCCGCCCCTGGGGGCCCCACCCCCCCTTCCGTGCCAATGCCCCTGTACACGCGGTCCCACAGCCCTGTCCCCCCCACAAACGGGCCGGGGACAACTGTCTCTTTACAACACTTTATTGCCCACACAGTTCACACAATCACCCTGTGCCCCCTCCCCACCCCCGTGCCCGTGACCCCGTCCACCACCCGCCCTCATGTGGCCCTCCCCCTCCCCCCCCTTCCCACCATCCCCCCGCGTTTCCTGGGCCGACCCCTCGTGCGGCCGCTTGGGCCCACCGAGCTCTGGGAGCTCCCCTCCCCCCCACTGTCCGTGTCCCCTGCCGTGTCCTGGGCCGGTCCCGGCCCCGGCAGGGGGCCGGGCGGCGGATGGGCAGCTGTGCCCGGTGCCCCGGTCGCGCCCCGGGGGGGCTGGACCCTCCGGAGGCCCGGGGGCACTGGGAGGCGCATGCGAGGGCCCTGGGGCCGGGGGGGCGCCAGGGGCGGCAGGGCTGGGCCCGGGGGCGCCGAGGGGCCCGGCATGGGGACCTGGGCGGGCAGGGCGCCCGGAGGTGCGCCGGCCATCACGTAGGCACACATGGTGCCCGCATGCAGGAGCAGGGAGGTCCCAATGTCGTGGGACCTGTCCATCTTTGCACTGTGCTCCCGCACCATGCCCTGTATGTCCTGCCGGAGGCCCCTGAGCAGCCCCTGCTGCCGCTGGTGCTCCCGGCGCTCCCGCCTCCGCTCCAGGCGCACCTCCGCCTCCAGCCGGCGGTCTGTCTCCAGGGCCTTCTCCATGGACCGCTCTATGGCCGCCTCCATGCGGTCCACGGAGGCGATCATGCGCTCCCCCTGTTCCTCCGCCCTGCGGACGATGTCCTCCGCTTGCTCCTCCCTGCGCCTGCGGACCCGCGCCCGGTACTCCCGCATCCGCTGGGCTGGGGCCGCGGCCGGCGGAGGCGCCGCGCGCGGGGGCTGCCCTGTGGAAATGGGCGGGTGGGTCAGTGCAGGGCCCTGTCCCCTAGCGGGGTCGGGTCCCGGGGCCCCCTGCCCCCCCTCCCCCACTGAGGCCAGAGGCCCCCCTGGGCTGGCGCCCGGGGGGCCCTCCCGCAATCCCAGCCCTCCCGCC
Organism: Sphenodon punctatus; assembly: GCA_003113815.1. Taxonomy (NCBI): domain Eukaryota; kingdom Metazoa; phylum Chordata; class Lepidosauria; order Sphenodontia; family Sphenodontidae; genus Sphenodon; species Sphenodon punctatus. Next base: position 1,372,657 of record QEPC01003927.1, read on the forward strand.
TTACCTGGGTCCGGCACCTGCTCTCCTGTGCCCTCCGCGGGGGCCTGCACCGTCTCGCTGGCCCGGTCCTGGGGCTCCCCATGTCCTGCGGGCGGGAGAGGGGGGAGCGGGTGAAGGGGGCTGGTTGTGGCCCCTGCAGCAGGGCCCCCACCCCCGCCCCTGCCACCGGCCCCCTGGTCGTGCCCCCCCCTGCCCTGGGGGCCCGCTTACCCTCTATGTCCGTCTCCGAGCCTTCGGAGCCCGGCGCCTCACCCTGGGAGTGCTCCCCCTGGGACCACTGGCTGAGGGTGGTGAAGGTGCCGACCTCCGACTCCGCCTGGCCGGCCCGGCGTTGGGATGTCTCCGGGCTGCTGCTGGGGGGGGGCCTTGGGGCTTCTGCGGGTCCCGGGTGGTCCTCCTGGGGGTGGGGGTCCCCTGAGCTCGTGTCTACCGGGCGGGCGGCGAGGGGAGGGGGTACCTCGGCCCGCTCCCTGCCCTGGACCACAGCGCTGCCCACCAGGCGTGGGGCAACTATGGAGCCCTTCATGTGAAGGATGCGGTCCAGGGCATCGTAGTAGGGGGCGGTGCGGGCCCCGTGGCCGGAGCGGCTGTTATTGTCCTTGAGGGCCTTGTACCCCCTCTTGAGCTCCTTGGCCTTTGAGCGACACTGGTTGACAGTGCGCTCGTGCCCCGCCGCCTCCATGTCGCGCACGATGTCCCGGTAGACATGCTCGTTGCGCTGGTTTATTGCGAGCTCCAGCTGGTACTCTAGGGTCCCCCAGATCCGTATGAAGTCCCGGGTCTCCTGGAGGCCCCACTGTCCCCCTCTGTGATAGGCCTTCCTCCGGCTGGGCCCCTGCTGTTCCTCCTCCCGGTCCAGCTCTTGCTGCACCTGCCTCTGCTCCTCCTCCACCTCCTCCTCCTGGGGGTGCGCCTCCGGGCGCCCGGGGCCGGCCTCGTCCTGGGGCTCGTCCGCCCGGGCCGACTTTCGTGTCTGGGGGGGGGGGAAGGGGGGTGGTTGGTTGCTGGGTGGGGGTGTGGCCCCTCTCGGGGGCCCCCTGCCCTCCGCCCGGGGTCCCCCCGGCCCCCCCCGGCGGTCCACCCGTGCCCCCTGTTCCCCTCCCGGTGGGTGCCCTTACCCGTTTCCTGGGTGCCTCCTGTGGTCCCGTTCCGGCCGCTGTCCCCGGGGCGGTGCGACCTGGCTTCAGCTGTGGGTGTTGTTCTCCTTTCTTGTGTGTAGAAATAGTGGGAATCCTCCTGTAAATCAGACAACTGGTAGTAACATCAGTGTTAGCCATTCATTCCATGGGAAGTGAAGGATGATCCATGGTACTATGAGAGGACTAGGGCTAGATGTGACGTTCATGGCTTTGTCATACGCTTCCTATGTGATCTGGAAAACCTGGTTTAACTGCCTGCTTTCCCTTCCATAAAATATCTTTCTCCTTCATTTTTGTCTGTTTTCTATTTAGATTGTATGGTCACTTTATGTATAAAACACAACACAATGGGGAGTGGTTTCTCAACAGTAGAATCTTAGAGTTGGAAGAAACCTCAAGATTCATCTAGTCGGACCCCTTTCTTCGGTGACGGATTAGAACTACAACATCCATGACCAATGGCTGTCCAGCCTCTTTTTGAAATCCCCCAGTGATGGAGAGCCCACAACCTCCCTAGGCAACTTGTTCCATTGCCACACAGCTCTTAGCATTAGGGATTTCCCCCTGATATTTAAATAAAATCTACCTTTCAGTAAAGCCCATTATTTCTAGCCCTGTCCTTTGTCGCGACACAGAAGAGTTCCTTGCCATTTTCTGGGTGGCTGCCCGTTAGATAATTGAAGACTGCTATCATGTCTCCCCTTACTCTCTGTGCTAGGCTGAATATATCCAGTTCTTTCAACCTTTCTTCATGAGACTTGCTTTCCAGATCCTTTTATCATTTTTGTTACTGTCCTCTGAATCCATTCCAATTTATCATTGTCCTTCTTAAAATGTGGTAGCCAAAACTAGACACAGTTGAGGTCTGACCAGTGACGAATAGAGTGGAATTGAACAATTATTCTGCATCCACATCACATAACTGACTCATGTTCATTTTGTGATCAATCACAATCCCCACAGTTATCTTATACTTGTGCATTTGTTTTTTCTTTCCTAAATGCAGAACTTTACATTTATCTTGGTTGAATTTCATTTTGTCCATTCCAGCCCAGATTTCCAACATATCAAGAGTTTTTTGAATTCTAATTCTATCTTCCAAGGTGTGTCAGCTACTCCTCCCAAGTTTTGCATTATTTGCAGGCTTGATAAATATTCCCTCCACCCAAGTCATTAAGTATCTTGAACAGCATCAAACCCAGGACAGGGCTCTTTGAGACCCCACTCGATACCTTCCTTCAGTTTGATGATGACTAGGGTGGCCAGATATGCAAATTTTAGAGGACACATGAGAAATACAGGTTGCAGGACTGTATTGGAGCCAGTGCAACCCTGCACCTGTATTTCTCATAAGTGTTCTCTAAAATTTGCATATCCAGCCACCCTAATGATGACCACTTTGAGTATGGTTCTTCAACCACCAGCCCACACTTTGCAAGCTTGTCAGTGAGTAAAAATTTGTATTAATTTGGAACTCCTCTTTAAAAGCTAGGTAAAGCTATTTGCATACATAATACCTATAAATCCCACCACTGTTTTTTTAAAAGTGCTATGTATCTAATTGCATTACTTAAAACATATCCAAGTTAAAAGTTACAAGCTGCAGGCTAACTTTGAGAAATGTATCCAATTTTAGCTGTTAAAGACAAGGAAAAGAACAAGGAGAAGAAATCTAAAGATACCATAAAGTTGAAGTCAAAGAAAAAGAAGAAAAAGAAAAAGAAACCAAAGTCAGGTATTATATTAATTTTTATGATTAAAGCGTATTCACTTGTCTTTCCCTGTCCACTCCCCATCAATATTTGTAATTCACTCCTGGAAGATAGGACAGATTATATTGTTCTCGTATTAACCGCCAGTAGGTAGCCACCCTGAACTGCTGTGAGGCTGGATGGGCCGGGGTATAAATCATTGAATGAATTTAGTAATTAAATGTGAAGTGAGAATGAAATAGCATTTCCTTTCCATAGGTTCAATGTGGAAATTTTCTCTGAAATCACTTGTAAAACCTCACCAATTGCTGTAGAGCACAGCTGTAGCCAGTGAGCAGAATTGCTGTTAAAAATTTGATATGGATAACGGCAAGGAATACATGTTACTACAACTGTCAACCTGTAGTATGTCTGTTTATCATATTCAGTCTAGCATATTTTTACTTCTAATTTGAATACAATTAAAGAGGGTTCAGCCATTTTTGTCTAAAGGAAAAAGAGTGACTCCCCTCCCCCCAAAAGTAGGACACTGCAGCTCTGTGTATCCTCAAATAGTAGTGGTGTGGAAATGGTGGTATTTCTCTCTCTCTCTCTCCCCCCCCCCCCCCCCCCCCCCCCCAGGATACATTGTTCAGTATCCAACAGCTTTCATTGGGAGCACTTCTGAAAATTTGATCCCGTGTTACCTGTTTTGGCAGTTGAAGCTGATACCTGTCAGAATTTTTGTTCCATGTCTGCTTTGGAGTTGGGCAGATGTCCGTGCATTGATAGTGTTTCCACTCATTTACCACATTTATCATTTAGGAAGGGAGTGGAGAGCAACTCTTGTGAACTCCTCTAACAAGAATTAACACATGCTGCCAATGTGTGGGATTAGTCAGAGCTCTACTGGTGGCAGTCCTTGCTGCTTCTTGGCTGGAACAGCACTCTCCGTACACTGGCCCACAGCCCCAGCTTGGGGAAGAACGAGGATGCTGCTGGCAGATCAGGATAGCTCTTTACGTCAGTCCCCTGCAGAAATTAGTACCACTTGTCAAACTGACTGCACAGACCAATACTCGAGGAGACTGCTCTGGTGTTTTTCTCTGTTGTTTTTAATCTTAAATTTATATAAAATTCATGAGGAAATGTTTTTAAAATAACCCTCTCCTTTGTCTGCATCAGGTGGTGGCTATAGGCTACCTATGTCCCTGTAATCTGTGCATATAAACACATGTTGTCCCAACCTGGAAGGCCACCATTTCTGCACATCAGGGTAGTAGGATCATAATGCTGTTGCCATCTATATATCATTCCAGAATTGGTCAGAGTTGTATTAGTTAAAAATGTACAACTAGTTACTTGACACAGATACTTGACATCAAGTAGTGAGTACAGCACACACAATCCTTTTGCCAGAGGGAAAGACATTGCATCAGAGAATCAAGAATGGGTCTTGTTTGGAATTGCAATGCTCCTCCGCCCTGGCTATTTTGTGAATGCGCACTTACTGTTGTGTTTTTCCCTCCAATTTTAATGCATTTGTAATTTTTACAGAATATTCTGGCAGCGAAGAAAATGTTGACACTTCCCAGGACCTTTCCCCTCCAAAATCACTCATCACAACCAGATACAGTTCTGCAAATAGATCTTGTGCACATTTAAGTACACCACTACATGGCTCTGATTCTGGGCACCATAAAGACAAATCAAAAATTAATGGTAAGATTGATACAGTTTTATATTTTAAGAGCTAGTAAATAGGAGGTGTCTTTTAGCTTTGTTTGTTTTTGCTTAGAGACAGTAACAGATACATCCTAAGAAATAACATTCTAAAGAAGAATTCTGAAGGCTTTGGTAATAGATATTTTAGAATAGCTACTAACTAGGAGATATGACTTCACAAATTAGTCAATTTCACCAATAAAACTCAACAATTTTCTAAACCTTACTAGTATGGTATTAATTAAAACACAGATTCTTTAATGTATTTTAAGGTGCCTGTAGTGGGTGAAGCCAGACTTGCAGTATAGAATGACGAACCACACACTTCGTAAAATTTTGTGACCATTCTTAAAGATTTTATCCAATTTCCCTTTTTGACACAGAGGAAGATACCATGAGTGAGTCATCTACAGAGAGTTTGCTTTGGAGTGATGATGACTGCAGTCAGGACATTGATGTAACAACTAATCCTGATGAGGAGCTTGATGAAGATGACAGTGATTTTGAGATTGTTCGGTGTATTTGTGAAGTAGAAGAAGAAAATGACTTTATGATTCAGGTATATGATTGTATACTGTGGCTGTGAAGTTAGGTAAAGGCAAATACAGTAACAGATATCTAAAACCCAACTGTACAGGAACCTATGGGAGCACATGGGTGTTGAGAATCATTAATTGATTGATTGATTTTATTGCGTTTATCTGCCGCCCCCCTCATCTTGTGGAGGCTTCCAACACGACATAAAACAATTTACCACAATCTAAAAACCAATCTACAGTGTTATTGTTAAAACAAGTTTAAAACACCCCCCACACACAGGTTTAACCCACCCTCCCCTCCCCACCTCCGAAGGCCTGGGAGAACAGCCATGTCTTACAGGCCCGACGGAAAGCCAACAGACTCGGGGCCAGCCGTGCTTCCTCTGGGAGGGAGTTCCACAGCCGAGGCCCAGCCACCGAGAACGCCCTCTCCATTGTAGCCCCCTGCTTTACATAAATGTATGTGAAATATTAAAACTGTTCTAATCTGCAACAGGTGAACAAAATGCATTTTTAGTACATGCACCTAAAATTTTGGTCTCCCATATAATCAGATCTCCATGTATTCTGTGTCCAGAATAAATACACAATTTATGAAAATGTGTAGAGATTATTCTAGTCTCAGAATTTGTGTTGCCTTGGAGGGAGATGGGGGTGGGTTTAGTGCAGAATTTCTGAATTAGCCCACATGGTCTGCAAGGGAGGGCAAGGAGCATAGGCATTGGGTTTCTTAAACTTGCCAAATCTTTAAATATTTTTTGACCTTCTGAGGCGCATGTATTTTTGTCAGAAGATCTTCCCCAAAGTTTGCTCCAGCTAAAAGACTTTTCCATTCAGTTCTTTGTTGACCTTAATCAGCAAGAATCCCACTGAATGGTTTAATCATTGTTGCTCCAGTTTCATTCACATGCTTGTCATTTTGCCAGGTATCGTTTTGATTACTTCCCAGACTTTTTTAATCAATGCTGAAAATAAGTTGAGCTAGTTCTGTGGTGTGGTTTTGGATGGTGTTACCTTGGACTGTGGGCCTGGAATGCCAGCTACTAAAGGCCTCTTGTCTATTTTTTGGAAATGGATTGTTTTGGAAATGTTCTCGAAAAGGTTTGAGCTTGTAATCAAAGTCTCATCCATATTCTCCAGTTGCTTCTACTTGGTTGTGAGGCTTCCATTAACCTAATTTGTGTTTCCTGTTGTCATGCACTCAGTGAAGACTTATCTTTATGTTTCAATGCTGTGTGAAGAGATCCACTGCTACTTTATAGTTCAGCTTTCCTTTAAAAAAAATTTAAAAATGGAATATATCAGAATATACTCCATCTCTTACTTATGGACAAGGTTTGTGTGTTTCATCCAGAACTGGCAAGTTTGATGGCATCACCTGAAATCTCTTCTGGAAGTCACCATCCCAGAATCCCACAACTCTGGCATAAAGCTTTCTTAGTTAGAAAACCAGCAGATTACTGGCTGTATCAAAGTAGTCTGCACCATTCACACTGAAGTAGAGTTCTCTATAGTATAGTGAATGGTTTCACACTCCTGACGTGTTGATACATGGAGCCAGGGTTCATCTAAGGAATCCACTTCATGTGAAATAGTGAGCTCAGGAGTTGTAGAGAGAGCCACCGTTTTTCTGATTTAGTTGTGAATCCTGGGTCTGGGTATCTCCAAATCAAAGCCTTCATATACCCCTTTCTCCATATTAGGAGCACCATTTGAAGGGAAATTTAGAAATGTGAACAGAAATACTGAAGTCTTTCAGGTTAGTCAAGGCTGCTATGAATATATATAACTGTAGTTGTCAGCACCTAGCACCAGGTGAATACCCACCTGAACTGGACTAATGTAGGTTATTGTCTAGTTTATTTTCACCCAGTGGGGCAGGGTTCAGTTCCTGTTCTCAAATGCCAAGTTTTATAACATAACTTGACCTGCCACCAGTTTAATTGGTGAAGATGTGGAAGATAGATCTTGCTTTTCTCCCCTTATCCCATGTTGCCAAAAAGAAAATTGACCTTGTGATGCCAATAGCTACAACTTGGCATAAAGTGTGGTGTCAGACCCCCTAGGCAATCTTGGATAGGTCTTCTCATGTACTGAGTTGGTAAAAGTAAATGTTTCTGAATTAATGAGCACTGTCTTCCAGGCAGCCATTCTGAGTTGAGGAGGGAATCTTGTATGCCATAATTAATTCCTGAAGAAAGACTATCTTTAGTTACATCAGATGTTCAGGACAGCTATTCATGCAGCCCCCATAGAGCCTGCTTTCTATGACCCCTGAAGCTCAGGAGTGCCACAGGGTATATTCCAGGGTAGATTTGAATACACAGGAATTCTATTGGGAAAATATACAGCTACTACTAAGTTACTTTTCTATTTTAACAAATGTGAAATTTAATCAATAGAGTAGCCCTTCTTTTTAGTTAGGTATTGTAGCAGAGGCCGACCTTGCAGTGGTTGAGTGTTGACAGGATCCAGCCCAAGAGTCTGAGTCACTTTAGGGATTAACCATCCTCGGTTCATCGACACAGTCTTCTCATATCTAGTCTATACAATGAGCCCCCCAAGCCTGGCCAGTCAACATTCCCCTGGCTGGCTACTCACACATCTAACCCCCATCTAGGAACCAGTCTCCTCAGGTCAACTCCATGGCCTCCTTTGGCTTGGAGCAGAAAAGTGTTTTCTCTGGTGTCCAGGCAGCTTCTGCCTTCCTCTTCCTGTTCCCTCTTTATATGTAGCCATGAGTGGGCGTGGCTTCCACCAACTTTAACTCTTAAAGGGCCAGAGCCCTTATGTTTCTCAGCTCTGCAACACTTATTTAAATTTAATGCATCTTATGCAGAGCCAACAGTTTCTATCTTTGATATGCAGCGTACTTTTTTTGTTAACATGTAACTGCATGGTAGAAGTCATTGGAGGGACAGGAAACCTACGGTTATACAAGCTACATAGTCAGTTAGCACTTGAGATGGTATAACAGGATGTTTGGGGGGGTAAACACATTACCTTTTTGGTTTTCCTTAGATTAGCGATAAAATTGAGAATTGCAAGTTGACTATATTGTTATGGTTAAGAAGCCGATTTAACAACCTGCTGAGATTAATTGGGTACATTTTCCCCTTTTTGAGTTTTCAGTGTCTCAGCATAAGATATCGCCACAGTCATGAGCCAAAAACATTCCTTTTTTTAAAGGGAAAAAAAGTAAATCTAAAACAGTTTTGTTTGACAAGACAAATTCTATGATTGCCAAATACCAGGGGCGTTATCTGCAAGGTCTTTAGTACATTTATTATTCTGTTGGAGTGGTGCTGTCTTCCAGGGTCTTCTAAATCGACCTTCCAGGGCTTTCAGGATCAAGATTTTGTAACATTGAACTGATTTGACTGGAAGAACTTCTTTGAAAATGCCATAGTGTATTCAAAACCCACTGAAGAAGGATAAATCTTCCCTCTTTGTCCTTTAAGCTTTTTCCTAATGCAAAATTTATATTTTTGGCAAAGCCTATAATCACCCCCGCTTTTGTTTTTGGGCTGCATGCTGCATAGACTTCCCCCACATTCATTTGCTTTTAAATCTATGCACATCTTTATTGAGTAAGTGTATTTCCTGAATAAAGAAAACATCTATTGCCTGGTCCTCCAGGATGTTCATTACCTTTTTCCTTTTTATCGTGTGGTTTAAGCCTTTTACATTTAGAGATAAGAATTTTAACTTGGGGCTATTAATGCCAGTTAGGTATTAATGCCATAATTTTATTGTACAATTTTTTGCCTCAATATTTATTTATTCATCTATCTTGTGGTGTGATGTAGTACTCCTAGGCTGAATTTCTGTGATGCCTATGGCTGAGCAAAGCTCTGGGATTTGCAATTGTCTGGCATAATTTACGAACTCTATAACTTCAAACAAAATTATAAACAAACATGCTAACATCAAGTGTCTTAACCTTGCAATGGCTCTTGAATATTTTGGGGAGGTTCTTCCAATCATTCTTCCTTTTTCTCATCACCCCCTCCCATTAACCCTTGCTATGCTTTCGGTCTTGCATATTAAGAGTAATATTTCCTCTCTCTGTTACCTATTGTAAGCGTAAGCGCCCTTGTCACTATTTTTCTACAAACAAGTGAATGAAGAATAAAGCAGATGATATAATTCACAACAAATGGATAAAACTTATCTGATAGTCCTGGTTTAGTGCGTCTAAGATTTTCATGAGGTTCATGATCATCTTTTTCAGGACTTGTTGCAAAAACTGATTGTTTTGTCTTGTTGGTGTTCTTGTTGTCTGGGTTTGTGGGCTTGAATGAAGATTTCTAGGTCTTGTTGCTCCTCAAATAGTTTGTTTTTCCATTGGTCAGGATGGTCAGTTTGGCTGGATGCCAAATTTGTGGCTTTAAGCCTCTTGTAGTTTTGCAATATATTTTGACCATGCTTTGCGTTTTTTCATTGTTTCAGGGGCATAGTTAGGCAGGAATTTCAGTTTGTATCCCTGGTGTTCAGTCTGCTGGGGTTTATTCCTCGCCAGAGCCAGCACTCTTCCTTTTCTCTATGTTTCAGGAATGTAATAATAATGGCTCTGGGGGCTTCTGTTTCTTTTGGTTTAGCTCTTAAGGCCCTATGAGCCCTTTCTGTTTCAGCATTGCGTAAGTGTTGCTGTTCACGGAAATTTTGGCTGAATATTTCGTTCAGGAGTTTTTGCATTCCTCCTGATTCAGCTTCATCTTTAATGCCCATTATTCTTAAGTTATTTTTTCTTGATCTGTTTTCTAGATCCTCAGTTTTCATGAGGAAAAATGTCATTGCTGCTTTCACTTTGGCAAGCTGCTGAACTGTGCTGAGGGCTTGGTCTTCCACTGCAGAGATATGTTCCTCTGCTGTGTCAATTCTCTTTTCTAATGCCACCAATTTTTTATTCCTTGCCTGTACAGCATTTTTTACTTTGTTGAATTCAGCTGCCAGATTAGTTCTTTCTGTTTGGGCTTCTGCTCTAACCGCCCTTATCTCTGCCAGAATGAGAGCCAAATCACTCTGATCATTATCTATTCCCCCCAAGGCAGATTGCTGGGATATGGTCGCCATCTTATCTCCTCTTACCGTGTCTGGAATGACCCTGGGGTGGATTTTTGCTTGCAGTAAGTGGTCGTTAGACCTTTTCCAGCAGTTGAGCTGATAGAGCTCATCTTTTGTTTGGGAACCCCTTTGTTTTTATTAATTGCTGTGACTAACCTTGTATCAGTTCTTCCAAAAAATCCTTCCTTGTAATCTCATGAACAGTGAAGGGTTCCTGGTCATACTAGGACACTTTAACACACGCCTCACCAGTCTAGACCACTCCTCTGGTCGCCTCCTGAAAAGGGAACCCATAAACATATCTAAACTGATCCGGATGGTTGGAGATTCCTTTACCCATCTTCAAGGGGTTACACATTCCACTCCCAGGTGCACAACACCTACACAAAAATAGACCATATACTAATTGAATGAGATAAATTATTTAAATGCCTTAAATGCGACATTCTACCCATAACATTATCAGATCATTAATGCATTAATTTCACAGTTTTTATGCTCTGACACCAAACATTTAGGCCCACAAAAATGGCAATTAGATAGGGGGCTGCTTAAATGTGACTGGATAAAAGACCAATTGGCAACAGACATCAAGGAATAGTTTGATTTCAATTCGACCTCAGTCTCACCACCACAAACGGTATGGGAGGCTGCTAAAGCAGTAATCAGAGGCAAACTGATAGCCATTAAGCTCTACTCAACAAAAAAAAGAAGGGAAAGAAATTTAGAACTATACACACATCTTAAAACAGCTGGAAAATACCAATAAAAAATTCCCAAAGAAAAAAAGTCAAATTGAAATTCAAAAGATGAAAAGTGAAATAGATGCAATAAGCACACGAAAAAATTACACAACTCAGAAAAAAAAATTAAAAGTATTTTCAGCAAGGCAGGTAAAATCTTAAAACAAATGACTAAAATACAAAAAATTGTATTAATAATTACAAAATACCAAAGTTAAATAGAGATCAGATTAGTTTTCTAAATGTTCCCATATCCACAGACAAAATTAAAACAACAATAAAGGAGCTTATTAAAAACAAGTCCTGCGGCCCAAATGGATTCCCTGCTGAATTCTACAAAACGTTCAGGGAATTGTTAATTTCCCAACTTGTTACAACATGCAATGATCATACAAACACAATTAATGTCCCCCTCATTCTATGAAACAACAATTGTTCTTATAGCGAAACCAGGTAGAAACTTTGAAGAATGTGGCCAAATTCACTTCTAAATGCAGATGACAACATTTTTGCAAAAACCCTAGCAAATAGATTGATAGTGATAATTGGTGAAGTCATCCACCCTGACCAAACAGGATTTACCCCAAATAGATTGAGAATACACAATATCAGGCAAACTGTCTATTTAATTTTGGCAGTCCATAAAGAAAATATCCCAACCCCTCATTATTTCAGCTGATGCTGAAAAGGTATTTGACAGATGAGAACCGGAATGTTTATACCAAATTCTGGGAGAGATGGGTCTAAAAGAAGGCATCCTCCAAGCAATTAAAGCAATAAATGTCAAACCCAGCTCTAGATCGCTGATTAATGGTAGCCTTTTTAAACCATTTCACTTCACAAGAGAAACCCGGCAGGGTTGCCCCTTATCCCCCCTTTTATTTAATATAACTTTAGAATTACTGGCTTGTGCAATTCGTCAAGACTCACAAATCACTGGAATCCAAATAGGACAAACCCAACAGAAATTGTAATTATTTGCAGATATGTTAATCTAGCACAGCTCACCAAAACCATCACCCCACTCTTAACCTTAATTGAAAAATTTAGTGTAATTGCCAAATATAAAATCAATTACCATGAACCCCAAGCATTAATAATAGCAAAAAGGACAGATTAGAAATAGAAAAACAAATCCCATTCGCCATAGCTACTTCTCAGTTCAAGTACTTGGGGGTAAATATCACCAAAGATCCAAAAGACTTAGGGTGAAAACAGACATGACGCTAACCACCCTTGGTGGTTATTTATGCATGTTGCAGGGCTGTATTGGTGCCCTATGCAGCCCTGAAACATGCATAAATAACCACCAAGGGTGGTTAGCGTCATGTCTGTTTTCACCCTTATTCAAGAAAAACTTGCCAAGCATCCTAAACCAAATCAGAATGGAGGCCTCCACTTGGAGACGCTTGATGACCTCCTGGTTGGGAAACAGCAATTTATTTAAGGTGATTGCACTCCCTAAAATACTTTACAAGGCTATGGCATTACAAATATAAGAACATAAGTAGTGCCATACTGGGTCAGACCAGTGGTCCATCTAGCCCAGCATCCTGTCTCCGACAGTGGCCAATCATAGTGGCTTGGGAGAAGCACCCAACAGGTCACAATGGGGGATCCATTCCCTGTTGTTTTCCCCCAGCTCCCATCATGTTCACTGATAATGTCTGGCTAATAGCTGCTAATAGATATATCTTCCAGAAACTTGTCCAAACCTCTTTTAAACTCAGCTATAGTACTGGCCCTTACCACAGCCTCTGGCAGTAGATTCCACAACCCAATTATACGCTGAGTGAAAAAATATTTTCTTTTGTTTTAAACTTGCCACGTATGAGTTTCATGGAGTGTCCCCTAGTTCTAGTACTAGCTGAGAGGGTAAATAACTGCTCCTTGTTTATTAGTTCCACACCACTCATGATTTTATAGACCTCTATCATATCTCCTCTGTCATCTCTTTGGCAAGCACTTACCTATCTCCTTTGTGAATCAGTGCAAGAGAGTTCTTATGGATGTGGTCTGGAAAGGAAAAAAACAGAATCGGCAAAGCCACTCTAAATAGGAAGAAAGACAAAGGTGGGGTCAGTATGCGAATATGCTCAATCTTAAACTTTACTTTAAAGCGACATCACTAAGGACAATCAAGTACTGGTATCAAAACCCCAGACAGGTCAGTTGGGTGGAAATTGAAAAGCAGATCCTCCAGGTAACTAGCTTCCAGGACTTATTAACTGATAAACATGCCACTGAAACAAACAAATGTGCGTTTCACCCTTTTGCCCACACAGCTTTCCAGCATTGGAACCAGACATTACAACAACTAAAACTTCCCCCTTAGCCTCCCCATTCTATAGCCTTCAGTCTGTTTATTTTGACTCTGGGAGCGTTCTCCCTCGCATCCACTAGGAGGCAGCAGAGACTTTCAGCTGGGCATGCGTAGGTAGCACTCCCTTGCTTCCCCAGTCGAAAGTCTGCCTCTGCTTCAGTAGGTTGTGCAGCTGGGGTGCTCTTCACCCCCACTGGACTTTCCTCATTTCACCCTCCGGGGTCTCTAGCTTCAACGTCAGAAGCCCTTAGGGGCAGTCAACGGGCTCTTGTACTTTCCCGGTGTCAGCCCCAGGGTACTGCCCAGGGATCCAACTGCGCACGGTTCGGCCTCCAGGTACGACCCAACCAGCAGCGTGCTTTGGATGGCGGAAACCGCCAAGACCCGCCGAGCCACCGCCCTCTGAGCTGCAGCATGCCACGAGACTTCAGCTTCCCTGAGGCGCGAAAGTGAAACCATGCCAGGGATCCCTGCCCAGGCTGAAATCCCCGCCCCTCGAGTAGAGGAGGCGCGCGAAGGCGCCCAGGGACAAGCGGCCAGGAATTGAACCGGAGGAGATGGAAGGACTGGAGGAGGGAGGCAGAATCCTCTGCCTCCTTGCAAGTAAGGGGGAAACAGGCTGCCATTCTCCCCAATAAATGAACTATATACAACAGACAACAGTTTAGCTGCTGATCTATGCAAAAAGGAATCCGCGAAGCAGAAAAGCTGTTCTCAAATAAGAAATTCCTGGAGCTACCAGAGCTAGAGGAAAAAATAAAATACGCATTTTCCCATTATCTCCAACTAAAAAGTATATTCACGGACAACAACAAAAATAAAATATTACAGCAGACCACCTGCTGAGTTAGAAAAAATACTATTGAACTATTTCTCAAACAAAGGAATGATAGCCAGAATCTACGGAGAGTTGACCTGGATAGAAACAAACACAGAAACAGAAGCAAACAGCATAAACACAAACAATCTGGCAACACATGCACTCCTGTGCCAATACACTTGAGGTCAAAAAACCACAAATTGGGGGTCACATGGGCATACAAAGGCACAGGACATGAGAAGCCTGGGCTCCGTCCCCACTGCGACCTAATTACGGTCAGACAAAGAATTTAAAACTTTTCTTGGGACCTAGGAACCTCCCATGGCCCAAGGCATGGGAAGGAACAAACAAAAGACACCAAAAGCTGCTGCTGTTAACTTTTATCCACCCCGAAGAACATCTGAGGCCCCTCCGGGCAAAATGGCTGACGACCTGACAGACTCTGAGGAACTGTCGCAAGAGGATCCACTTCAAATACTCAGTATGCTTCAGGCCAATCAGGGGGATTTAAAATGTAATAAAGAGGGAATAGCTAAAGTGGTAGCATCAATGGAGAACCTAGATAAAAATTTTGACTCTAAAGGCTAGAGTGGAAGCCTTGGAAAAAAAGATTAGTGATCAGGAAGCTAAGGGGACCACGTGGGACGACAGGCTCTCAAGGCTGGAAAGCTCTAACACATATCTTATCCTCTAAAGTTGAAGATTTAGAGAACCGTTACCAGCAAAACAACCTTTGATTTATTGGTATCCCTGAAGGAAGGGAGAGAGAAGGGGCTGCTAAGCTGATTTTGCATGTTTTGAGTGCTTTGTTTCCAGACAGGCCTGAGTTTACATGCCATAGAAATTGAAAGAGCACACAGAGATCTCCATCCCTGCCCAAGGGCTTCAGAGCTGCCAAGAGCAGTTATAATTAAGTGTTTGAGATACAGAGATAAGGAGGCTATCTTGGATGCTGCTCGCAATCTGTCTGAGCTCAAATTTGAAGGACAGCGGCTATCTATGTATGTGGATCTTTCTGCTGAGACAGTAAGGAAAAGAAGATGATGGCGGGATAAGTTGCTCAGATTTAAAGCGACTGGAATTCAAGCACAGATTTGCTACCCTGCAAGGTTTTCATTTGTCAACAATGGAGAGAGATTATTTTTCACAGAAGAGAAGGACTTGAAAAGTTATAACTGGAGCAACACATGCAGCATCTCTTGGATTCTGAAAAAAGGGTGACAGACACTTGAGCTGAGGCTAAAAAGAAGTCCCTTGCAGGACTTATACGTTTAATTGGGCCCATAGTTTAAAGGTAATCTCACAACAATGTATAATTGGAATATATGTGGGTTCAAATGCCAATTTTATAACAGTGTAGAACTGCTGTCTGACTGTTCAGATCTTTATTTTTTGTTTAATGTGACATGCTTTTGCAGTGGTTGCTATTGGGGACGGGGGGGTAATAGGTGGAATATTCACGTCTCTCCATGGGGCTCCAGCCTTGGAGCTAGCCTCCATATGTTGTGTGGTAAAGTTGAGGGGGGGACGGATAGTTGGTTGGGTGTTTCGGGGGCGCTGCAATGCCAAGAGGAGGGCACAGGGACCTAGCAGGGATGGGAGACGTTCTCCTGAAAAAAAGAAAGTACAGAGTGATTAATGGAGGCATTGGGTTGAGAAAAGATTGGAAACCTGACAGCTATGGATAATAAGGGAGATTTAAAAATAACAACACTGAATGCCTGTGGGCTAAACAATCTAAGGAAGAGAGCCAGGGTATGGAAATTGTTTAAGACTGCTGCTCCACAAATATGTGTTTTTACAATAATCTCACTTACTACAGGTTGATAATTAGAGATTTGCTAACCCTAAGTACAAGCCATATTTTTCGAACCATAGGGGGAAAAAAGACTGGGGTGATTGTTGGAATTGCCTCTTCCCTTGCCCTGCAAGTTAAAAGAGTTGAGGTAGACAGGGATGGAAGGTCGGTCCTAATTGGGGGGGAATGGGAGGAGGATGCAATATCTTTGCTAGGATTATATGCCCCAAATAAGCACACGAGTAAATACATAATGCAGGAAATAAGAAAGTTTAAGGATAAGCTTGTGGGTAAGGTTATTATTGGGGCAGATTTGAACTTTCCTCTATCTGAATTAGACACCTCAAATAAAACCGCTCTGAATAGGCTACAAAGGAAGGCAATTAAAACATTAGAGGAAGCTAATCTTTTGGAGCTGTGGCGTGCAATGCATCCAAGGGAACAGGATTTTACCTTTTTCTCTCAAGTGCATGGGACCGCATCAAAAATAGATCATATTTTAGTTAGTAAGGATTTAGTACCCCTTTGCCAAAAGTGTTTTGTTCAGGTTCTTGCTTTTTCAGATCACAATGCGCTGGTCGCTATTCTGGGCAAAGCAAACAAGCAACAGGGAAGGGGTCACAATAATAAATTTTATTTTAAGAAGTTTTATATTAATATCCCATGGGTAAAAAAAAAAATACAAGAAGAATTTCAGGAATATATAAAAATAAATGATAATGGGGAGTTCTCCCTGGAGATCCTCCTGGATGGCCAGTCTGCAAAGTAGGGTAGATTCCTGCTACTACCAATAGGAGGCAGACATATCAGTTTTTTGGAGCCTGCCCAGGGGATCTCACCCCGTTAGACTCCAGTTCATTGTCTGCCTCCACACTGATGGGAAGCAGAAGGGGCTGTCTCCCAGAAATGACAGCCCAGGGGGGGGGAAAAAAAGGAACTAAGAGGAGAGAGTGCGGGAGAATGAGACAGGATTTATTCCTGGACCAGCTGCTGAGCAATCGGCCTGAGTACCCAGGACAAGGGCTCCGTTGTACACAGAATGTCATGGAGACGAACAGCAGCGGCAGGAGAGCCAGCGGGGGCATCTGGAACCGTGGCTGCAGCATCAGAACCTGTAAGCCCCCCACGCCCTGTTCCCCCTGCCCAAGACCCCCATGTGGAGGTCCTCAAGGAGATCCTCCTGGAGCTAAAGAGGAAAAGGTCCCCACCCAGATCCAAGAAGCTCCGGGAACACAATACCAAACCCAAGGGAAAGGGGAAAGTTACTCTCCCCCCTGTCCAAGAGATCCCAAAGGGCCCATAGGCTTCTGGATTCCCGTGAATCAGAAGGGTCAGACTCGGAGGAGGCTGGCTCTGTTCACTCATCTCAGGAGGATCAGGCCCCAGGGAAAAGCGGAACAAAGAAAGGGAAAGGACCTATGGCCCAGCTGGTTAACGAAGGGGAGGACAAGGAGGAGCATGAAAGTCTCACCTCAGAACAGGCCTCCGAAGAAGAGACCAGGGTCCTACGCCCTTGAGGACGGGGAGCTGGAGGAACCAGAACTAGAGGCATCCGCTGACCCTGATAGGCAGTTCCCAGCTAAATATAGGGACTAGATCTTTGATCTGGTGACTAAGGCCCGCCATCTTCAGCAACAAAAAAAGGACAAGCATGTCACCTCTGGTTCTTCAGAGGAGGAAGGGCGCGAGTACATCCCTAGAGCAGACTCCAGGGATAGGGGAATGGTCCTGGACAGGGCCTACGAGAAGATTATAAGAAAGGAGTGGCAACAGCCTAATAAACTACGCAAGTTAAACAAGACACAGCTCTCTATATACTTGCTGTCTAAGTCTAAGGAGCCCCTCCTGGTGATACCCAAGGTCAATGCGCAGCAGCGTCTCTAGCCAGGAACTCAATGTTCCCAACAGAAGGGGAATGCTACCCTCGTAATCTCACAGACGAGGGTATCGAGTGTAGCCTAAGACGAAACTTTGAGGAGGTTCATCAGTCATTAAGATGACTACCATTACCTCATACTTTTCCAGGGCATTAATGACCTGGATCAAGCGGGCGGGGGACCCCAGCAACTCAGAAAAAATGACTAGAGTGCTGTCAATGCGTATTTACCTGGCTTATGCATTCATTGCAGATTCATCCACAGACATGCTCCGCTGGGCCTCCAGAGCGGTGGCCTTCAATGTGGCGGCCAGACGTAGACTATGACTCCGATCCTGGAAGGGGGATAATGTGGCAAAGAACACACTGGTAAACAGCCCCTTTCAGGGTTCAAAGCTGTTCGGGGTCTGCCTGGACAAGGTCCTGACGGATGCAGCCGATAAATCAAACATACAGACCCTTCAGAGCATAGGGGCTCCCAAAAAATGTTTTCGTCCCTTCACAGCTTACCAACCTGCGGGGAATTCCAGAAGCCCCTTCTATCCTCATGGTGGCAACCAACAGAGGTACTGGAACAGGTGGAACAACCAGAGAGGAGCAGGACAAAGGCCCAAGCAGCCTCAAGGACCAAGATGCCCCAAGAAGGAAGCATGACTCCGGGGAGATCAGTCTTTGGACCTGGCTGGGGGGAAGACTCAGAGAGTTCACACACCAGTGGGAAGGCTCCTCCACAGATGCCTGGGTTTTGCGAACCATAACACGGGTACTCAGTAGAATTCTCCAGCTTCCAAGACAGTTCGATTGTGCCTCGCCCGTGTTCAACAACACTTAAAAGCACCAAGCGATGATGATGGAGATAAGCAGGCTCAGAAGCATCAGCACAATAGAACCCGTCCCAGATCACGAGATTGGAACCGGACTCTACTCGATATTGTTTCTAGGCCCCCAAAAATCAGGGGAATGGAGGGCCATGCTCGACCTCAAGACACTAAACAGGGGAGTCAAGACCCAAAAATTCAAGATGGAGACACTTCAATCCATCCGAGTGGTAATAACACAGGGCGAGTGGCTCACCTCACTCGATCTAAAAGAAGCATATCTACACGTGCCCATCCATCCATCACACAGAAAGTGGCTCAGGTTCTCGTACACCCATACACATTGACAGTACTCGGCCCTTCCTTTCGGGCTAGCCACACCACCCAGGACTTTCACAAAGGTGCTGATTCCACTAATTGCAATTTTGAGAAAAGAGGGCATCAAGATTCGTCCGTACCTGGACGGACCTGCTCATCAGGTTACCCGATCGGGGGAAAGCAGAATCCGATGTTCAAAGAACCATTCAATATCTCCAGAAACACGGGTTCCTCATCAACCTAGAGAAAAGCCAGTGCACCCCATCACAGTCGATAGAATATCTTGGGGTAATCCTGGATACCCTCAACTTCAAAATATTTCTCACACGCTGGAGGCAAACGGACCTCCTTCAGCTGATCAGCAAGGTGTCAATAGCCCGCAGAACCAGACTAAAGACACTGGCCAGCCTGCTAGGACACATGACATCCTGAACTGGGCCAGATTTCATGCCAGGACGCTACAGCGCTTTCTACGTCCATGGCAGGGTCTTCTGATTCAGGACGCAAACCTTCTCATCACAGTCACAGACATGGTCAAGACATCCCTCCGTTGGTGGATACAGGAGGAGAGATTCTCCGAGGGGGTACCGCTCTCAGAACCAGACAGAATCTCAGTGACAACCGATGTGAGCCTCTCAGGCTGGGGAGCACACTCGCTTGACAGAACCACGCAGGGCACCTGGCTCAGATGGGAAAAGCAGCACCACATAAATTGGTTGGAACTTGGAGCAATATATCTAGCTCTCCAGAACCTGACCATGATACTATGGGACAAACATGTCCTGGTATACACCGACAATATGGTAGCAAAAGCTTACATCAATCACCAGGGAGGTTCAAGGTCGGAGTCCCTGCATCTCCAAGCCACAGCACTCATGAGGTGGGCAGAGAGCAATCTAGGATTCCTCAGAGCAATCCATATATCGAGAGTGTACAATGCGCGGGCCGACTGACTGAACAGGGAGAAGATCGATCCAGGGGAATGGGCTCTTCATCACTCAGCATTCCAGAAGATAGGTCTACACTTCGGACAGCTGAAGGTGGACCTCTTTGCGTCCCGGACAACGCGAAAACTCCGGACTTCATGACCTGACTCTCAGACCATTGGGCAGTAGCATTTGACGCTCTAAACGCAAGGTGGCCCACGAACCTACTATATGCATTTCCACTCTTCCCACTCATCCACAGGACAGTGGCAAAGATCAGATGGGACCGAACACAGGTTATCTTAGTGACCCCGTACTCGCCTCGGCACCCATAGTTCGTAGATGTTTTAGAACTCTCCAGGCTCCTTCCGTTCAGCTTACCGGACATACAAGATCTGTTCCAGCAGGGCCCAATCAGCCACAGCAACCCAGGGGCGCTGAAGTTAACAGCGTGGCTATTGAAAGGAGGGCCCTTAGGAAGTTAGGATACTTCAATCGAGTTTTGGACACCTTAATGCAATCTAGGCGTCCAACTACCAAGAGGATATATCCGAGCACCTGGACCTTCTTTGCCAGATGGTGTAGGGAGAGGGGTGTCACACCAGCAAAAGCTCCTATCAAGACTGTTCTAGATTTCTTACAGAAGGGTCTAGAGAGGGGTCTAAAACCCAACACCCTTCAGAGACAGGTAGTAGCTTTAAATAGCGTGCTTAGTACTACCAAGGGTTATGGGATTTCTAGGCATGCCCCACATTCTCCAGTTCCTCAGAGCATCCAGAGTTTTCTCTCCTCCGGTGGTTCATCGGTTCCCGTCATGGAACCTGAATCTAGTCCTCGGGGCATTAACCAAAGTACCATTCGAGCCTCTTACCGAGGCTTCGTTATACTACTTATCCCTAAAGACGGCCTTCGTCATAGGGTATCTGAGCGAGATTCTCTCTCTATAGACCCAAACCGTTGCCAATTCAGACCTTCCATAGTAGTCCTTCGTCTGGACTCCGCTTTTTGCCCTAAGGTGGACACACGTTTTCACAGAGAGCAGGAGTTAAATCTCCCCTCTTTTTGCCCTAATCCTTCCCATCTGCAGGAAAGGGAGTGGCATACCCTGGATGTCACTAGGGCATTAAGGACATACATAGAGCACACCTCTAATTTTAGAAGGACCTCAGCTCTATTAGTAAATTACAGCATCCAGAGACGAGGTCTGAAGGCCTCTAAGGCAGTCATTGCAAAATGGATGTCACTTTGTATCATAGAAGCATATAAGGCGCAAGGGAAACCTCCTCCTCAAGGAGTCTTCGCACATTCCCTCTGGGGAGCCGTGACCTCTCAGGCCTTTAGGAATTTGGCCTCGTATGGGGAAATTTGTAGAGCAGCCACATCAGCCTTCATACACTCTTTCACAAGACACTATAAAATTCCGCTATTAGACTCTGCGGAAGCAGCATTTGGAAGGAGGGTACTACAGGCAGTGCTGTAGAAGGTCCTGTCACAGGCACCTCAAGGGACTTATCTCCTATCCTTTCCTCCCTCAGATGATAATGATGGGGACACCGCTATGGTATGTTCCTACTTTGCAGACTGGCCATCCAGGAGGATCTCCAGGGAGAAAGGAAAATTGGGTTCTTACCTGCTGAATTTTCCTTCTGTTGGAGATCCTCCTGGATGGCCAGATCCACCCGGAGTGAGGAGTAACTCGGAAGTGTTGGAGGTTCAACCTTCAGGGCTTAGTTTCAAGTTTGGGTTTTCAAATTTCCCAGTTGGGTCTAAGGGCTTAAAAGAGTTAACTCTCCCTATTAAGTTTGATAGTTTGTTCTCCTAGTTAAGTGTGAAAAATATATTCTCCAGGACACGATTTGCAGTGTGGACGAGAGCTGAGAACTTCTGGAGTCTAACGGGGTGAGATTCCCTGGGCAAAAAACTGATAAGTCTGCCTCCTGTTGGTAGTGGTGGGGATCTACCCTACTTTGCAGACTGACCATCCAGGAGGATCTCCAGCAGAAGGAAAATTCAGCAGGTAAAAACCTAATTTTCCTGTCTCTCCATTATCAGTATGGGAAGCTGCAAAGGCAGTATTGAGAGGGAAATACATTTCATTAGGATCCCATTTATGGAAGAAAAAGCAACAAGACCTCTCAGAGTTATATTTGAAACTTAAATTGCTGAACAGACAAACTAAAAAGAATGTGAAAGAAATAACCAAAGTGTGAGGCCAAATTAATTTAATTGAAGGTGATGCGGTGGCTAAAAAAATTAAATACACTAAGGCCTATTACTTTGAAAAAGCAAATAAAGCCGTTAAGATACTTGCATGGCAATTAAAAAAGAAAAGAACCAAGACAACTATAAACTTTATCTGTCAGGAGAAGGATGGGAAAATATTAACTGATTCAGAAATGGTTACCGGGTTTCAGAACTTCTATAATAAGCTCTATGAATCTGAGGGCTTTAAAAACCCAGACATAATTGGTTTTTTTAGACAAGGTATAATTGCCACAGCTCTCAGAACAACAGACTAACTATTTAAGCTGTCCTTTTTCCACTAAGGAGGTAGAGGCGACAATTGATAGTCTCCCACACAATAAAGCAGCGGGCCCCGATTGGTTCCCTGCGGAATTTTATAAAAAATATAAAACATTAATAGCCCCATTATTGACTAAGATGTTTAATGTTTTTGTTTAAAAAAGGGGAACTCCCTAGATATTTTTTTTAAGCTAATGTAGCCCTTATTCCAAAACCCGGGGAAAATTTGGGAATATATAGTGGGTACCGCCCCATCTCTTTGATGAATGCTGACACTAAAATATTTACCAAAACAATGACTAATAGATTGTATGAAGTCACCTGCCTGCCTTGCTGCTGCGGGGGGGCTCGTAGAGCTCTGCCGCCGGCGGGGTGTGAGTCCTGCGCCTCATCAAGATCGCCGCTGCCGCTGCTCCGTTGCCGCTGGGACCTGCGGGGACAAAACCATCTGACAGTGAGCTTTGGGGGATAGGGGGGGAACGCAGAGGCCAGCCACGTGGGCTGACCTATCCCCTCCTCCCCCACCCGGAAGTAGCAGGGGGCTTAAAGCCCCAGGGACAGCTGCTGAGCCGCGGGAGCCTGCAAGGATCGTTACACTCACCTGCCTGCCTTGCTGCTGCGGGGGGCTCGTAGAGCTCTGCCGCCGGCGGGGGGGGGTGTCCTGTGCCTCATCAAGATTGCCACTGCCGCTGCTCCATTGCCGCTGGGACCTGCGGGGACAAAACCATCTGACAGTGAGCTTTGGGGGATAGGGGGGGAACGCAGAGGCCAGCCACGTGGGCTGACCTATCCCCTCCTCCCCCACCCGGAAGTAGCAGGGGGCTTAAAGCCCCAGGGACAGCGGCTGAGCCGCGGGAGCCTGCAAGGATCGTTACACTCACCTGCCTGCCTTGCTGCTGTGGGGGGCTCGTAGAGCTCTGCCGCCGGCGGGGGGG
>QEPC01003927.1:1407448-1426098 GCA_003113815.1 Sphenodon punctatus
GTTGAAAAAGAGAGGTACAGCTGAGTATCATCAGCATATTGGTGACAACGCACCCCGAATCCTCTCACGACCTCCCCCAGGGGCTGCATATATATATTAAATAATAATGGAGACAGAATGGAACCCTGCGGAATGCTGCATGATAAGGTGCGGGGGCAAGATGTCTCCTCCCCCAGCACCACCCGCTGGCTTCTCCCCGAGAGGAATGAACGGAACCATTCAAGAACAGTCCCATCCAGACCCCCAGGTCACGCAGCTGTCTCACCAGCAGTCCATGGTATCAGAAGCGGCCGAGAGATCTAGCAGGATGAGAAATGTTGAACATCCTGCATCCATCTCCCGGCGGAGATCATCGACCAAGGCCACCAACACCATCTCGGTGCCATAGCTGGGACGGAACCCAGATTGAAACGGGTCCAGGAAGCCGATGCTGTCTAGATGCGCCTGGAGCTGGATTGTCACTGCCCGCTTAATAACCTTCCCTAAAAGGGAAGCTTAGAGACAGGTTGGTAACTGGAGGGCATCCACATCTAAAGATGGTTTCTTCAGCAGGGGGCGCACCACAGCCTCCTTGAGACTGCGCGACAACCTCCCCTGCTGCAAAGACGCGTTCATTACCCTCACCAGCACCATCACCAACGTCTCCCCAGAAACTTTCACCAACCAGAACGGGCATGGATCAAGTTCGCAACAAGTGGCCCTCACAGACCCCCAGGCATCCGCCGCATCGGCCGGCGACACTTCCTGAAACTCCCCCCACAAAGATGGACCAGATGGGGCCTCCATCACCTCGCGCTCTCTACCTACTGCCCCTAATCCAGCGGCAAAGTCGCTCTGAATCCGAGCGATCTTGTCTGCGAAGGGGGTACAGAATGGATCCAGGGGCCAGATCCAGGCACTGGAAAGGGGCCACATAAAACCTTGTTGAGGGTCACATTTGGCCCCCGGGCCTGAGGTTTCCCACCCCTGTCCTAAAAGCATGGTTACAAGTAAGATATCTCCCCTTCCCTGCCAAGTTATCTTAGTAAATCCAATGGGAAGTTTGTTGCCACATTTCAGGCTTAATATATAGCAAATTGTGGCTCTCGGGCAGGGCCAGACTCAGGCTACTTTCAGACATTTCCCCCCCCTCCCCTTCCAAGGCGCATATTCTGGCTGCGGGGGGGAATGCACAGACAGAATGTGTGGGGATTGGCTGGTCTGAAAGACCCCCCCCAAGCCAGAATATGCATGGGTGGGAGGGAGGGTGTCTGAAAGTGGCTTCAGTCCCAGTCCCCCTGCACTGCATTAATGGTCCTGTTAGTTCGCTGCACTTGAGTCTCAACAGCTGAATGCAGCCGTTTCCCAGAATCTCAGCAGCCAGGGCTACAGACCACTGGCTTCACTTTTCCAGTCAGGAAGGAGGAGAGGCCCAGACTGGAAGATGCTTTAAAAGGGGCATATCTGTGTCTTGCAGCTCTTGGCCATATGAAGATTTTAGTAAGTGGCTCTTGAGGTGGAAATTTAGCCCACCCTGGATATATAGCATATTAGCATTATGTATGGACTAGAGCTGCAACCAGGCGGCTGCTGCTACTACTACATTATTATCATTATTATTATTATTTATTTATATAGCACCACTAGTCATACGCAGTGCTGTACAGATACACACAACATAAAGACAGTTCCTGCTCCATGGAGCTTACAATCTAATAAAGGCACTAAGACACAGACAACTACAAATAAGAGTCTTATGAATAATGGATTATAGGATGTCGATATTCAGTAAGTTTATTTGAGTTAACAAAGGCACCTGAAGATATGGGCACCCCTGTTGAACTGTGGGTGCCCGAACTGACCTGACTCTGCTTGCCTGTGAAAGTGACAGGCCCCTGGCGAGACTGCAGCAGCCCAGGTTGGATCCTGTCACTTCCACAGGCCACTCCCCTCCCCAGAGCACACCTCAGCTGGAAGCACCTCAGAGAAACGTCGACCAGCCTTTGAAACGGACAGGCCATGGCCAAGACCACAGCACACCACCTTGAGCACCTCGGCTGGGAGGCACTCTGCGGGGAACTGCTGGCTGGTCTTTGAAACAGGACACCCACACCCACCCACCGCGGCTGGGACCACTGGACTTGTTTGTTTATCTGGGTAATGCTTGCAATTTCGGGCATCAGGTACCCAATTGGTCCTCAAGTAGCCCGTTGGGTGCCTGAAAATGCGTGCATTACCCATGGGTACTAATCTTAGTACCTGTTGCAGCTCTAGCTAATTGCCACTTCTTTTTATGTCAAAAAATATAAAAAGCCCACCAAAAAACAAAACTCATTCACTATAATATTGCACAATTACAGTAGAGGGTCCTGATTCCACTGAATAGAGTATGAATGGGCCCAGTAAAAGGAAATTCAAAAAGTTAAGATTCCAGCTGAATCTTAAATTTGGTACAGTTTGCCATTTACAATCTATTTTTTAATTTTTTTAAAAAAATATTGTTTCTGAGAAGTATATTTGTTTTTTTATAACTAAGCAGCTAGGTGCAAAAAACATATCTATGCTCATACGTATAAATTATATGAACATAGATATATTAAAGATGGTAAAATATATACCAGAAAATACAGAGAATGGACATTGTGACTAATACCGCATTCACACCTTACGGCGAGCTGCGTCAGCACTCCCGCGAGAAGACGTGGTGGGGAAAGGAGACCAGTGCCGTCACAACATCCAGTGCAAACGAGCTTCTACCGTGATAATACTCGCAAGTGACAGTCCTGCCCTGTCACTTGCAAGTAGTGTCGCGGAAGAACCCCGTTTGAACTGGAAGTTATGACGGCACCGACCTCCTTCCCTCGCCGCATCTCACGGGAGTGCCGCCACCGTAAGGTGTGGACGTGGGCTAATTTAGCATTTCTGTTGGAACCATAATGTGTGTCTCCTAAATCATTGTGAACCAGGTTGTGAATTGCTCTTTCTTGTGGCAGAAACAAAACAAAGGCAGTCTGCCTCAGCTTCCCTACTTGTGGTGGCTAAGGACCAGTCACAATTGGATTCACTTCATGTACCAGTTCTGCTGGCAACAAGGGCTTAGACTAGAGTCTGTTTGACTCGGTGAACATAGCTTCCCTTTCATACTGTTTTAACTTGTTTTTTTGCTATTTGAATATTATACTTGTATAGCAAGAAACCCTATGTTAAGAGTACTAGAATTGAGGTTCTGGCACATTATCACAGGTGCCTGTTTCCAGTTCCTCTTTCATTTAGAAGGGTCGAGTATAGTTTGTAAGTGGAAATACCTAAGCAATTTATTGTACTTTGGCATTCATAAGCCCTTATTGCAAAGAGAAGCTCTTGAGGGTATGTGTTACGAAGGCAAAACATGGACAAAAAGCAACCAAAAATAGAACTGCTGTGGACCTTCTCTTCTGCCTTAAGTATTTTCTGTTCAAGTTTTTCTCCTAATTCTGGTGAAGAGGAGCTCTTCCACCTTTCACCTGTCCCCTGCTGCATAGACCACAATGCTTGCTTTTAGAGAGGTTGATTTTTCATGTTCTTTGTACCCATTTTACAGTCTCTTGGCCTTTTTCCTCTTAATTCTGCCATCACGATCCTATTTCTTTTTTTCGAGCCTTATTTTAAGGAAGAAAGTAAAATAAATATTTCCCCCCACTTTGTGAAGTGTCTCTTCTCTCTTGCCATCTTGTGGGATATGACAGTCTCCTTGGAAACAATTTGTGAAATTACCTCATTTAGTTGAGTCCCCTGTCATTGGTCTTTTCCTGCATAACCATCTTCTTTCCATGGTGCCCTTCCCCTCATCCCCCATGTCACTGGACCTAACTAAAGAAGAGGATATTAAAAAACAACATAAAAACCCCATTAAAAAAAACCCTTCTTTCTCTCGCCCCCCCCCCCCCCCCTCCCAATCCCAACCCATCCTTCCTGTCTCCTCCAAACACCTGGCAGAACAACCAGGTTTTACACTGCTGCCGGAAGGTGAACAGATCTGGCCAAAAGCGAATCTCCGCTGGAAGGGAGTTCCACAGCAACGAAGTGGCCACCGGGAATGCCCTCCTTATGGTTGCCATCCATCACAGGACCTCCAGGTGGACCTTAGTGGAAATTAAAGAGCAGGTTTTTAAAAAAAAATTTGAAAACCATGAGAGAGATGTAGATTAGCAATTTTGCTCCCAAATTGAACTAAAAGGCTAATGTCTGGAGCAAATATAAATTCTATTCTAGACACTCCAATAAAAGTGTTAAGTGCTGACAGTCAGTGTTACTGAAGTTAAAAAAGAACCCCAAACGCTTGTTCAGACATACTGTAAGTGGTAAGCACTCCATCCAAGCATGTAACATTGCAGGGAGGGTTTTCCAACTGATGTCTCGTATAGCTAAAGGTCTGTGTAAGGAAGAAAATTTCAATACTATACTAGTAATTCATGTAAACATGAGTAGTTCTGCCCTGCTTCTGTGTGTTTCATCATCTGTTCAAAGCTCCTTGGAGTTGGGCATCTACTTGCCGTATTTGTCAGTAAAATATTTTAATTACTTTTTGAGGCTCTAAATATAGGTCCTGGAAATAATTACTAATTCTGTTCAGAGGCAGTTTCGCATTTGGCTACTTCTGAAAGTTTTATTTCAGAAGCAGAATGTAAAGTTGCATTTCTTTGCTTCAGGGTGACTTCATTTTAGATTGTTCACATGGCAGAGACTCAGCTGTTCCCTTGCTTCTAGAGGCACCTTGCCAAGGGAAACTGGAGCTTGTATTGCTCCTTGCCTTTTCGGTGTGCATTCATTCACTGGAGGACTTCTGTTTGGGAGACTGTCAGTCTCACACATTTCATGGTCACAAGATTCACTCTGGTATGTGTTTTTAAAGTGTCTGGTTGAAAAATTAGAGGTTTCTGAAAAAAGTGAAAATGACATTGTAATCCATCTCTTATTTGCCGTGCTTAAATTAGGACAGCATGCAGAACAAGCATGTCATTTTCCAAGCCGAAGTGTGTGTCAAAGAAAGAGAAAATGTCTTTAGTTGGTAAATATCTTGCTAATTGAGGTCATTATATTGAGCTCCTTTAGGTCTCACTTCTTTTGTGCAATTCTTGACTCCAAACAGTGTGAAGACTGTCTGTGCTGGCAACATGGAGTCTGTATGGGTTTACTGGAAGATAATGTACCTGAGAAATATACCTGCTATATTTGCCAAGATCCACCAGGTACAAAGATTTCTAAGGTTGCAGAGTCTTCTAATAGTATGTAGTAATTTTATTATTTTATGTTTGTTACAAAGAACATATTTTTTGTCTTTGACTGCTAATGTCTGTCCTTTTAGTTTGTCTGCCCTTTTTTTAGGTAACTTTATCTTGCTTTTATCTCTCATGTTTTGGTAAACAGTATTTGGATGCTGAGTGTGAAACTGAGCAGGAGAAACTATGGACATTTTCAGACAAAACACTCCCCAGCCACCTCCCACCCATTATACGTGTTGCAGGACACCCATAGGGCAACACTGCAGCCCTGCAACATGTATAGTGGGTGGAGAGTGTCTTGTCTGAAAACACCCAATGTCTGTAAAGCTGCGGTAGTCTTTATAGCACATGTATTGCTGACAACGCAGGTTTAAAATCAGTATTAGTAATTTACTGGAAAATAGATTGACTTGATTAATTTTTAAATAGTTTATTTTTGGCCCATCCTTTTTGGAGTTCCATATACCTCATTGAGACATTAAAATACATTTGTTAATTGCAACAACAGTCAATTCTTCTGACATTGCTAATTTTAGAATTTAGCAATTTATTGAATTTTTCACTGACGTTGGCAAATACAAAAACGTTTGGTTAACTTAGAATTGCATCTTTTTGGATGTTTAATTTTTTTGACAGTGTCCTTTTTGCTGACAGGCATCTGAGCATGTGTTTGTGTAATAAAACATGTGCCCAGTGTTTTGTTCAATGGTGTTTTGTTTTTAAACTTGCTTCTTTAAGCCCATGAAAACATGTCACAGCAGATGTAGACTTCTTCAAAGCTGTTCCAATTCTTCCCCATCTGTCAGCAGATGATTCTCTGGTACCCAACAGCCATCATTTTCTCTTCTTTCCTCTCCCCTCACATCACCTCTGAAATGCACTTAAAATCATTTTTTAAATAAATAAAATTGGTTTGGACATAAATTAAAGAGATCTTCAAGAGAATTTGCTAGGCAATTTATAGTTTGAGTAACTCAAATGGAATTAATTCCATCAGTAATCGCTTGAGTTGCTCACCAGGACAGGTTGAATATTTCTCTCACCTGTAAGAAATTTGGCTACATAATGTACTGTACTTGCCTCTGGTCTCTGATCTCTGACCTTTCTGAATCCAATAAGCAACATAAACATGAGCAATTAGCTTAAGGAAGGTTTTTATTAAGGCATCACCTCATTCTGAAATGTGTTGCGGTCCTTCCCTTTTTGAGTTATGTGGCACTGAAGCACTTGCCAGTTACTTACCCATGTCAAACTTTTTGTCTTTAGGCCAGAGGTGGTAGACTTTTGGCTCCAGGTGCACAATTAATAACTTCTGGGTAGTTTTTATTTAGTCCAGGTTCAGGCCACCTTAGAAAATTATGACTGTTGTTCATCGTCCCACTATGTGATTAGTAGGATTTAGATTGGAATTACTTGACAACTTTTGTTGTAGTTAAACAGCTCTTCCTACCATTGACATTGTGTTTCTTAGCTAACAAAGCAGCAACATTGTTAGCATGTCTGGAGCTGTTCTCAGAATCTTCCATCCATGCTGGGAAAATCTTGTGCTCATGTTATTGATAGTTGTCTGTCATTGCCAAGGTACTTAAATACAACATCCCTAAAAAAAATCTGTTACTTGACATTGCAGCCATAGTGGCCATTTCTAAGCATGGTATTGCATCCATCTTGTGGACCTAGCAAGCTTAGCCTTTACCCTAAAAAAGTACCAGAATTAGATTGTTCAGTTATCATTGGGCGTAATCCCAAGTGGGATATCCATGTGGTTTCTTTGTTACTCTATGGGGATGTGTACACGCACATGGGATGCACGCAGGGCATGGGATGATTGGCCCTACTGTCTTTCTCAAGTTGTGTAAGCCTTGGTCTACCTGTTAATTAGATGTTATATAAAGTCGTTTTTCTTCATGTCCCTCCTGATTTGAGGGGTCATATTTGGAAATGGAGCTTCCCTTATTAACCTTAATAGGATTTCAGTCACACTCTGTTCACCATATTGGACACGGTATGGAAATACTGTGCCGTCATATATCTCATGATGATAACCCATCAGCAACAAATGTCTTATGACAGAGGCTGATTCCTGTAATTTCTTCTTAGTGCGATTGTCTGCAAGAATTTTTGACTCACATAGAGTTCATCTGCACAGCCAATTGGCAGTAAAT
Source organism: Sphenodon punctatus (assembly GCA_003113815.1). Lineage (NCBI taxonomy): Eukaryota > Metazoa > Chordata > Lepidosauria > Sphenodontia > Sphenodontidae > Sphenodon > Sphenodon punctatus. The sequence goes on from QEPC01003927.1 coordinate 1,414,854, forward strand.
ATTTCATGCACTCTCTTGTCTATAGAGAGGTGCATTTATTTTAAGTTGGCTTGCTATGTAGGCTATTTTAAGTTGGCTATAACCAAGCTGACCTAGCTATAATTGTGGGCCTCATTTAGACAATCTATGCTCTACCTCCATCTCTTCTCTTGGGTTTCACCAGTAATGATCAGGAGAATTGGTCTTTGCCAGTAGTTGCAGCATCACCCTCAGCCCAACTTCCTTGAAGTTAACCCTTCTAACCAGAGCTGCTTTATTTTAATCTGTTGTCCTCTCTACATAAAGTAGCACCAACTCTACTTTTACGAATAGTGCCACTTTGCTTAATTTTTAATGTTGTTGTTTATAAGTATACTTACATGTATTTCAGCTGTTAAATGTTTAACATTGCAATCTCTTCAGTAAGTAACAATTTTGTTTATATGAGTTTCTCATCAAATCAGGTCCAGTTTGTTACTTTAGAATTATATTTCATCGACCTCATCTTAGTAGTGTTTATTCTAACTTGTGTGACCAAAATCAGCTTGGCTTAGGGCTTCCTTAGTGATGGAATTTGAGTACCACTGAATGCTGCTGGCTTTAAACTTGGGTAGATGTTCTTGAGTACAGTCATCTGTGCTTTCCACTTAGATGTTTTGGTTGTCTTGAGATGTTTTCCCCCATATCAACCAGACCCTTTTATTAAGTGCTGTTTTAAGGAAGAGTTGCTATTTATAAGCTGTTGCAATACATTTTAGTAAAAATTGAGCTAAGAATTATTATTAATAATGTTATATTAAGGTATCTTAATTTTTCATTCAATCCACTCATTACTGTTGCTCTAGGTAAGAGGTCCAGCTTAAAGTACTGGTATGAGAAGGAGTGGTTAAGTAATGGTCACATGCATGGCTTAGCATTTTTGGAAGAAAATTATTCCCATCAGAATGCCAAGAAGATAGTAGCCACTCACCAGCTTCTTGGCGATGTACAAAGAGTGATAGAAGTACTGCATGGACTGCAGCTGAAGATGAGCATATTACAGTAAGCCGCATTTTGAAAGTCTCAGTTGATATGCACTAAATGTTAATAGATTCTGAAAGGTAGAAAATAGCTGAAAATGTGGATTTATGTTAACTTTGCATGTTGTTCCACAGAGATAGGTGTATAGCTTTACTTGTGACAAAAAAAATATTCTTGGTTCAGTGAAAATATAAATTAATAGCAGTGGTTTCACAAAATAAATTTCCTGAAAAATTCAATTTTGAGGCCTAAGTATGATCATTTGACCCCAGTCAACAACAAAGACATATGGAGTATATAAACTTGTATGCAATCGTAAAGCTAAAAGATACCTCAAGGATTATCTAGATGAGCCCCTTGTTCATTAAGCAGACTCCACAACACATTCATCATCTCTGAGAAATGTCTGTCTAACCTATTTTTAAAGACCTTCAGTGATGGGACCTCCACAACCTCTCTTGGCAAATTATTTCACTGCCTAACTGTCCTTTATAATTAAAAACAAAATAATTCTTCTTAATGTTTAGTCTTCAGTGATAGGGGTGGTGCTAGGGATGAGGAGTTATGGTCCTAAGGGGGTGGGGGTGTCTGTCCCCCCTTAACCTCTACCCCCCCAGGTCAGGCAAGGAGGAAAGCAAGATTACGAGGGCTGCTGGCCTGCAACTGGTGCTGTTGAAGACAATGTCAGTAGTAAATAAGTCAACTATAATCGGGGACGCTATCCTGGAGTGGACTGTTGACCTTGCATGTATCACAGAGACCTGGCTGGACAATGAGTCAGGGCTGGTTTTGCATGACTGGGTACTCTGTGCAGCATCAGCCAAGACCAGAGGGACAGGGGCGATGTAGCCATTGTTTTTAGGGACGAGTTGCTGGTCAGGAGGTATTCGGTGCACACTGAGTCTGGCATAGAGGGCCTCCATCTTGTGTTTGATTTGACTGGGGACAGATTAGGGGTCCTGCTGGTATACCATGCACTCCACTCTACAGCAACATCCCTGACTGCTCTTAGCAGACCAGGTGTCGGAGGTGGTCTTGAGGTCCCCCAGGCTTAGTCTTGGGGGATTTCAGCCAGGCTGTGTGGGGTGGAGCAGGAGCTTATGGCCTCAGTGGCAATCATGAGCCCGCCCAAGTTGTGATTGGCCCAACACATGAGGCAGGGCATACTCTGGACCTTGTACTTTGCACCGACCTTGAGGCGAGGGGTCGTATGATTGGAGGTGTTATAGTGTCACTTTTGTCATAGTTGGACAATTACCTCCTGAGAGCCCTCATCCTGATGCACTTGTGCCCCCGGCGGGACGTGAGACCTATTAGGTTGGTTCACACCTGGAGACATATGTTTCCAGTAGGATTCCGGAATGCTTTGGGGGAGTTACCCTTGGATCTCAACAGTCCCTCGATCGATGCCCTCATTGACATGTGGAATGATCTTCTGGTGGAGCCCATTGACTGAGTGGCTCTCAGGCGTCTGCTTCCTGCGTTTTAGCATTGCAGGTCCCCATGGTTTACGGAGGACCGGGGAGGCAGTTAAAGCATCAGTAGCGCCGTACTCATACTGAAGACTAGCGGTGGTACCCCAGGCCAATTACCGGATACCGGATTTACCAGATTCCGGTTTCCAAAAAACCGGATTCCCGGTTTAAATCCGGTATACCAGTACCGGATTTATTCCATTGATTTCAATGGGGCACTGTGTCCCCATTGAAATCAATGGAATAAAAAAAATCCTTCCCCCTCCCCCTCCCAGGCTACGCGGGTGGAAGGGGGGACACCCCCCACCCACTCTGCCCAGCCTGGATTTTTTTAAAAAAATTCCCCTCCGTTGCCGGCAAGTTCAACCCAGAGCCCCACCCCCCAGTACCAGCAGCCGCGGCGTCCCAGCAGCAGCCGGTAAGTATTAGACCTGATCCCTGGGGGGGGGTGTGTTAAACACACCCACCCCAGAGATCACCCTACTACAAGTTCCCCCAGGATCCAGTACCTTCAGTTCAGCTCCGGGTGGTGGCGGCGGCGATGGTCCGGCGGCCTCAGCGCCGGCTGTGGCTGCCGGCTTCAGACGCTGTAGACCTTCCGGGGAACTTCCGGGTTTCCCCGGAAGGCCTACAGCGTCTGAAGCCGGCAGCCACAGCCGGCGCTGAGACCGCCGGCGCCGCCACCCAGAGCTGAACTGAAGGTACTGGATCCTGGGGGACCTTGTAGTAGGGTGATCCCTTGGGGGGGGGTGTAAACACCCCCCCATGGATCAGGTCTAATACTTACCGGCTGCTGCTGGGACGCCGCGGCCACTGATGCTGGGGGGGGGGCGGCTCTGGGTTGAACTTGCTGGCAATGGAGGGGAAGTTCTTTTTAAAAATCTAGGGTGGTGGGGGTGTCCCCCCTTCCACCCGCGCAGCCTGGACTCGGGGAGGTTTTTGGTGGGTTTTTTTTACATTGCGGCCATTTATTTAAATGGCCGCAATGTTAAAAAAATATCCGGAATCCGGTAACCGGACCGGATACCGGGTTGAATCCGATAATGCCGGTACGCCCAGTACCGGCATTATCAGATACCGGAAATTCCGGTAGTCCCGACCCTACTGAAGACAACCAATGTCGGCATAAACTATTTTTGAAGGATTATGACATAGCTGTGCAGGCAGGAAAGAAAAGGTTCTTTGCTGCCATCCTAGCATCTGTCAAATCGCGTTATCTGGGTGGTAAGGGTTCTGGCCAGTCCAGCCTGTCTGCACCTGGGACTGGAATCATTCAGTGCCCATTGTGACATGTTTTGGATGTATTTTGCAGATAAAATTACTAGCATTCACCAGGATTTCAACTGCCTTTTCTGAGTGCTGGTGCTGACTTATAAAGCCCTAAATGGTCTGCGTCCTAGCTACTTGAGGGATTGCCTCATTCCCCCTGCAGTCGTCTGGGGGTGCTCTCCTGGACGTCCCACCTTTTTTTCGGGTGGCCACTGTAAGGAGGGCGTTCTCGGCGGCCACTCCATTGCTGTGGTACTGCCTTCCTGCGGAGGTCCACCTCTGCCCAGATCTGCTCACCTTTGGACAACAGTGTAAGACCTGGTTGTTCTGCCAGGCATTTGGTGGAGGGGTTGATATGGGGGGTGTGGAGTGAATTTTTAGATGTTAGAATTTATTTGCATATTGGTTTTGTATGTTTGGATGTAAAAGCTGCCCTGAGCTGCCTGAGGCAAGAGGGGCGGGGTATTAAATGTGAAAAATAAATAAAATAAATCTTTTATCTTAATTTAAGCTCATTACCTCTAAGTCCTATACCCAGTGACTAGAGAGAACAGCTTCATGCCATTTTGCTTATAACAGTATTTTTCATACTTGAAAACTGTAATTATGTCCACTTAATTTTCTTTTTATAAGGCTAAACATTATCAGTTATTTCAGTCTTTCATAAGTCTTTCCCTCCACCCCCTTTATAGTCTTTGTTAATTTTGTAATCACAGCTGTTTAAGGAAGTCACCGCTGTTTACCACTGATTTGCCTGCCACTCCATGCTTAGTGTGAATTTTATCAAGTTTATCAACATAAACCGAAAAGAAAAAACATCCTGGTGTGTATATATAAATTGGTTGATATGAACAGTTGAATGTTTTCCATTTTCCCTGTGTCAGTCTGTTCATTTACATATACTAATTCACTTAGCTTCAAATCTAGCAGTTTCAAAGCAAGCAGTTAATTTCAAAACTAATTGATCAGTCAGTTACGTATTGGCTACCATTTGAGAAATAATATATTTTGTATCTTCAGCCTCCTTGATAATATGTTCCCCATTCCCCCTCAGTCTGTGATGTCAATAGCATGAACACTTTAAATAGTGGATCAGGATATCCATTGTGGGAAATATGCACTCTTTCACCATGAGATTCCTTAGTCATATGTGAGTAAAAGGTTCACGTTGTGAAGGAGGTGTGAACATCAGACTTGGTAGGATTTTGTTTCCCAGGTGTTACACAGGAAGGAAGCATGAGAGTTTGATTTACTTGGGGTGGGGAGGGGGACAGATGATAATTGTCACTAAGGCCATTTTTAAACAGACCGCTGGTGGAGGGGCAGTCGGTGTGTAACCGGTGGAGAGCCACGTGTGGGGGAAGGGAGCAGACGGCCACACACCCACCTCCAGGCACGGAGCAACCCGCCTTTTCACCAGTTCCTCCATGGGTGGGGATGCATGGGTTGCAGGAGTGGGCACTTGCACACCTCCACTTTCAAACAAGGCGCTCCCACACGTGTCCCATGGGTGAATATGCGTATGTGTGTCTCGTTTGAAAATGGCCTAAGATATGAAACAATTTGGACAAGAGTTTTCTGCTAGTCATGGATTTCATTTTGTCAGGGTTTTGTAGTTAGGTTATACACAAGTAGGACAAGATGAATTCCTATCAAATTTCTTTATTGGAAATCTGAACTCTGCCATAAAATGCCTCATGAAGAGATCAGTAGACTGAAAAAAAAACTAGCTTGTTGATACTTGGTGGTTAGCTTTGAAAAGTGTTTTCAAATTATTTTAGAAAATACATAGATAAGGGCATGCACAGAATAGGGGACAAATTCCTGATCTGGCCTCCCTCCTCCTGTGTGGACCCCTTAAACACCCCCTACTCACAACTTCTGTGCAGCCTTCAGAACTTATACTAGTTTTCAAAATGGCCCTTGGGAGGGAAAAGGTTCCTTGCCCCTGATATTGTGAATGTTCCGATGACATCCGAATGGCTGTTAATTTGCTTCTAAAATAATGAATTTACAAATGTCCCTCCTAGTGTTGTGGGGGGTGGGTGGGGGTGGTTAGGTCCAGAGGAAAGGGGAAAAGCGGGGAGAGGCACGCAACGTCCACACACTTTCTACCATGCACATGCCTTGGCTCTGGCTCTGGGAGTGTCTATCAGGGAATAACAGCCCATCAGGATAGTAAGTGGACCAAATGGCCCTACAGAGCCCAGGTCCTTGTTATCATAGGGCAGCAGCATTGAATGGAGCCTTGGCCACACCCACACGCGCAACTTGCACAGCCCACGCAGCGAAGGGGAGATGTGGAGGTTGTAGTGGGGTTTCAGGGGGGAAGGGACCCAAGGTCAAAGGGCTCAGGGGGGATTTGCACACCAAGAAGGGGGAGGAAGGCAAACCCAGGAGGGGGAGGCTGTCTCTGTAAGATCACTATCACACCCCAAGCACACACACTTCCACACTCCAATCAAACTCCAGGGCCAAACACAAAGGGTTCACAACAGCTTAACACTATCGGGTCACACACACACCAAGCCACGAATAACAACAGTTAGGTCAGTATCACACTACTTAGCTTCTCTCGTTCAGGGGCCGATTTCTCCTTCTCAATCACCAGTGCCGAGTGTGTGTCGACGCTGGTTTTTATCCCCAAGGCCCCACCCCTGGCACACGCCTGCAGATAGACCGAGCGACGCACTGGGGGCGTGACTACACGCACCGCTCCAGCCGGCCCCGCGTCTGTGTCAGCTGCTTGTTGCTGGGCCGGTGGAGCTGAGCACGGCAAGGGGTGTGTGTCCTACGTCGGGGGCAGGGTCGACGGCACGGTCCCGGAGGGTCCCGGGGAAACGGGGGTCCCCTCCTCTGGAGGGTCCCGGGGAAACGGTGGCAGGGTCCGCCGGCGCAGCCCCAGCCACTGCGACCCCCGCTGGCCAGGGGCATGACACCTAGATTGGCTTGTGTTCCTCCTGCACACAAGAAATTCTGTGAAGCAATTTGGATGCAGTTCATTGAGCATTGCTTTATTTATAGGTATAATAGTTTCTTGGTTCCTCCTAGAAGAAAAGGAGGGAAATTACATATCATTTCTGGAAGCTCATATGTATACAGTCTTAAAGTTGACGTTCTTTTGATACCCCTTTAGTGAAAAGTAAAGTATGTCAGCATTTCATGGACTATATTGATCCTTAAACACATGTGCATTGGTAAAACATCATCAAACAGAGGGTGTTTTTAGACAAGTGCTTCTCAATCACCAGTGCCGAGTGGGAACCCATCATGCATGTTGCAGGGCTGCATAGGGCACCACTGCATAGGGCACAAGTGGCACCAATCCAGATCAGGTTACAGCAGGTCAGAATGTATGCTTTAACTTGCTGTCAGCATCAGTCCAGGCAAACATCTTTGGACCTGAGCACAAATTTGATAGCGGCCTACGGGACAAAGCTGGCCAGAGCGTTTGTTTTTACCCATTGCCTTCAAATTATGGTGTTGGTCTTCTTCCAAGAAATGACTGAGTACGGTTTTGACTTTTTACAGAGCAGAGAGCTCCAGATGAGCCTTGGTGTACTGCACAGAGGCAGTACAAGTCATTTTCAGTGATTTGAGGTCTCAGACTACAGAGAATCTTCTCCAGGATCTTCTCCATTACCCTGTTTAGTGTTGGTTGAGGTTGCCATTTGAATTTCTTCCAGTTTGAGCCTGGTTCTAGTCTCCATTAGAATAGTCTGTCCAAGATGCTGAATGCTTTGCTGTCTTGCTTGTTGCTGTTGACTGATGGAAAGAACTCTAGGAATCCATAACTTGCATTTGTTCCGCTTTTTAAAATTCACGTGAGGTTTTGATTCTTTCACAGTTGCCTTCGTTCCTGGAATAAATTATTTAAAAGGTTGTTTTACAAGATTCAACCTAATTGAATTTGAACTTCTTTAAAAGCAGCATTGTTGGGAAGAACATGGGATACTAATAATCCAAGACCTCTTGCTAAAATAATCAAGTCATGATTATGGTTTGGCTATTTAAACATCTTACAAAAGTCATGGCATCTCCAAAACAGCCAGTCTTATGAGTGTCTGCCAGTGTGTTTAGGAGGTGGCAACCCCTGCACCCCCTTCTGAGGCCCATTAATTACCTGTTAAGGTACATGGATGAAACAAGTAATGTATGTTGCTGAATAGTGTACATAATTCCAAACTGTCCAGTCTAAACAACCATGTTGGGGCTTAACTCCTATCTGACCCCTGCAGCGATGTTGAAGACTGGTTGATCTGTGGCAGATATTTTGTTTTCTGTTGGGGAAATTGATCCACCAAAACTTTGGAATTCCAAACTGTGCACGTTGGAGTTCCCTCTATTTTAAATGCCCTTGACATCATCCACATGATGCCAAGCATGATGTAATCTTCATAGTTGACGAGAATAGCAGATCTTCTGTCATCATCAAATGGTATAAATAGACTGTCATTTGTGGTCTTTTTCTGTATAGTTCCTCTTCCAAAACAGTAGTAGTGAGCACTCTTCTCTTTCTTGAAGTCTCAACAGCTCTGTCTTCCAAGATCTCCCCTGCAGCATTCTGAAAGCAGATACTACTGTGTCATGGAGAGTCCTTTTTCCATCAATAGTTTCAATGTATGCATCATTATTATCCCAGGTGACTCCTGTTACTAGCTCTAGTGATAATTTCATTCCTTCTGGGGTGGCTCACTGCTCGGTCAAGTGATGCAAATGTTAGTTCAGTCTACTTCCTCAACACAGTTGTAGCTGACACTGGGTGAAAACAGACATGACGCTCACCACCCTTTAACCACCCTTGGTGGTTATTTATGCATGTTGCAGGGCTGTATTGGTACCCTATGCAGCCCTGAAACATGCATAAATGACCATTAAGGGTGGTTAAAGGGTGGTTAGCGTCATGTCTGTTTTCACCCACTGTGCCTGAGATAATTAAGAATATCGAGGACCTTTCTACTGCAGGTGATACTTTTCATTGCAATACCAAATTGAAGATGTTTGGATGGCTTCATATGCCAATTTGTTACAGCATATAGATCATCTTGGGTAAATGTCAGCACCTTCCTATAATTTCTTTTGGTGTGTCATCATCTTGGACCTGGGCCATATATTTATTGTTAGATTTGATGGAAAAGGTGTCTTGGAAGCTTTAAGAATTTCATGACAACGAACAAATGCATTCCAAACTGTTGTTGTTGTACTCTATGTTGAACACATCCCACACAGCTGCTTCCAGTTTCATGCTGATCTTGAAAATAATGTTTCTTCTTCTTTGGTTACCTGCATCCTCCTTCAGCTGATCTCTGAAATGTTGCAATAGCTTCGTCTTAAGATGCTGAACAATATGTGTACTTGATATGTCTTTGAAACTATATTTGTAGATCTCAGACAACAGAGCCATGTATTGCTTCTTCATTCTTGATTATGGTGGACTGTTCAACAAAAGGACATATGGCTTCAAATGCTGTTTTATGTGCCTCTCTCGTGATCTGCCATGAAGAATGTGACATACCTTTTGGAGAAGTTGCTTCTGCTTTTTCCTGATACGCAGTGAGACACACACCATGGTAGCACACCTCTTTGGCAATGAAATCTACATAATTTATTCATGTCAACATCTGGTCATCCTTTAGTTTATTTGCAAATCTTTTGATGTTCATTTCAAAGTTTTTCATTGCACACTTAAATAGCTTCTCCTTCTCTCCTTGATGTTTCTTGTATTCTTTTAGGCAGAATATGCATTTCTTTTCAAATACACCTGTTCCCAATGGGGTTCTGATGTCAGAATTACTGAAATGAAGTGTTTGCAATGCAGTAGATTGAGCTGCTGGTGTTGATGTCAAGCTGATTGATGAAGATTCATAAACTGATGTTTCAGCCATTGTGCTGTCTTTGGAAATAGAGGTTCTTTGAGGATCTCCGCGATTCTCACTATTGGGATTCACTTCCTGCTCAGCAGGAACCAGAAAACCTAATGTCAGCAGTTTCCAGGCAGAAGATGTCCTGGAAAGATCTAGAACATGGTGAGGGCTCTGTCCCTCCTCCACCTCCCGAGAAAAGTGGGGGTTCCAGATCACGCGAGAGCGGGAGTACGTAAAAGGGGGCAGAGCCCTCGCTGCCTCAGTTCCTTCCAACCGCGTCACGACTGGAAGTCCTCTGTGCTTCTCAGCACTGTCAGTAGTTTACCTCACAGAGAGAGACTCCTTTCTCTGGTAAATTCTCATAGTTTCTTCCTTAAAAAAGCAAAAGAAGAAGATAAGAACAGTTCAGAAGAACTTGCGGTTGGGCTCTGCACCACCCTGCGGGGTCCCTCCCCCCCGGGGCCTACCGTCTACCTCTCCCGGGCCGGCAAAGTATGCCCAAGCAACCGGGCTTCAAGCGGTGCGTCTCCTGCCCCGCCACGCTCTCAGTAAGTGACACTCACGAGCTTTGCCTTTCCTGCCTGGGAGAAGGACATAACACGAGGATTTGCTCTCACTGCGCTCTTCTCTCCTCTTGGACTAAGAGGGCGCGTGCTATGCAGCTACAGGAGCTCCTTACTAAGAGAGCCCTTCAGGGGGGCGAAGAAGGGCCACTGTCCTTTTCATCCAGGCACCAGACTTCCATGGATTCATTGGCTTCCCCCCAAGCTGCTCACTCCCACGCTCCAGGGACGGCGTCAGTGGCCTCGGTACCGTTACCTGTACCACTGGTACCAGACATACCCGGTACCGGCACTGGTACCGTCACCACTGCTCCCAAGGAACGCCGCTCTAAACGACAGAGAGTTTACCATAAAAAGAAGAAGAGGTCGCTCAGTGCCGATGCAACCGTTACCCGCACTCTAGAGGTGAACACAATTTTCTCGGAGCCGCTCCCAGTGTCACAGTCGACAGCACAAAGTCTGGTACCGCAACCACCGGTACCGTCGGTCCAGCAAGCTCCACCCACACCGCAGTTGACAGAGAATCGCAACAGGCAGTCCCGATCTACTTCACACACACGGTTCCAGTGGCACCATCACTCCCGCTCTAGATCACCTAGGCAGAAAACATTGGAAGCGGATCTCCTCTTAGAGGGAGACCATACTGATCCTCACCACCTCCTCAGAGAACCGCTCTGTTTCCATAGGGATCAGCGCTCCCGATCTCCATGGTCCTGTTGCTCTCCACACAGGGACTCACGGTACCGTCACGAGGACTATAGCCGGTACCATGGGTACGAGCATATGGACTATCCGTGCCATTCTCGGAGCAGATCCCCTTACCCCGCAAGGAGCGACTTTCAGTACCTGGAACGTGATCAGCACCAGGCCACTCGCCAATACAGACTCCCGGCACCATCTCGAACACCGCCTATGGCAACAGTGTCCAGACCTCCACCTAACTCTCCACGAGATCTTGCCCTCCAGTCAGGGATGCAGCCAAACCAGTCCTGGAGACAGCTTCGGTTACCGGCAGGGCCCCGAGGGAAACGCGGGTCTGCGATTCGCAGATTTCCCGCGGAATTCCCCTCCCCCC
>QEPC01003927.1:1427128-1485861 GCA_003113815.1 Sphenodon punctatus
TGCCTGATATTTGAAATACCCATACACAGAAAAAATTATAAGCAGATTTTTTTATTCATTGGTACAAGGAAATGGATCACCAATTTTGCTAGACTTGTTTTGTAACTTTATTGGGTCACAGAATTTTCAATTTGGGGTCGCAGAATTTTGGGAAAAAAATTGCAGAAGTATCGGGGCCCTGGTTACCGGTACCGGCAGTACCACCGGTACCAGCGATGCAGATGTAACCGCAGCAGCAGAATATCTTCTCTGCACAACAAAGGGAAATAAGGTTAGACCTGCCGGCAGAGTCCTCTTTCTTTAATGCGCTGCTGAGCATTCCACCGCTACCCATGGCGGCTCCCACTGCGGCAACAACTCCCGCTGCCCCTCCTGACGTTGAGGCCTTGTCTGAGTGCTCGGCTTCCGTTTCCTCCTCGTCTTCTTTAGAAGAGGAAGATGAAACCATTTCTCTTCCCCCTGACACCATCTCTGACCCTAACCCCATCCTCTTCACAGAGGACACTAAGTCTTTTCAGGCCATGTTGAGACGCCTGGTTGCTGCCCTTCCCAAGTTACCCGCGAGGGTTGTAAAGAAAGCTCAGTTAGGACCCGTCTTCGGCATCCTGGGGTCAGAGGACTCTGGCCAGATCATGATCCCGAAGGCTGTATGGGCAAAACCTTCCTCTGCCCTGCCCACTAACAAGCTAGCAGATTCTTTGTACGCTGTCCCCAGGGAAGGGGCAGCCATGTTTTATAGACACCCAGCCCCAAACTCCCTCATCATAGCGGCAACTTCCTTAAAATCTAGGTCTGGGGGTATACAGACTTCCCCTGCAGATAGGGAGGGTAGACGCCTGTACGTGCTGGGCAGGAAAATCTTCTCCTCAGAAACCCTCTCCCTCCGAGCCGCCAACTATGGCTCCGCCTTCTGCGGTTACCAGCACTGGTTGTGGTCACAATTGGGCAGAGCGTCCAATCCCGCTCAGATCCTGGCCCTCCAGTGAGAAGGCATGCAAATAGCGCAATTTCAACTCACCGCTAACGTTCACATTGCCGACTCAAACATTAGAGGTATGGCCTCGGCCATTACTCTCAGATGGCATGCCTGACTTCGATCTACCGCCCTAGCCCCCCTGAAAATAAGATCTGCATTGAGGACCTCCCCTTTGATGGAGAGGAACTCTTTGAAGCCTCTACAGATGACACTTTGAAGAAGGTCAAGGAAATGTACCAGACCGCTAGGTCCACAGGGGTTATCTGTGCCATTAGAAAGATGCCGTTCTATCAATCCTCTGCCCCTTACCCAGCCAGACAGCGCCCTCATTACTCCTGCCAGTTCAACAGACGGTATTCCCCCCAATACCAGCAGCCTCAGACTCCTGCTGCCCAAACTCGTAGGAGATTTACCAAACAGAGGGGTAAAGGCAGATCCTCCTCCACCTCGTCGGCGGGACCTCCGCCCAAACAGCGGTTTTAGGATCAAAGGAGTTTATGAGGATCCCCCTACCTTCCTCAACCGTCTCCAGCCCTTTTACGATCAATGGGCTACCCTTACCTCTGATAGCTGGGTCAGGGAGATAATATTTTGTGGCTACTCCATCAAATTCCACACTCTCCCCCCCAGACTCCCCCCCTAGCCCCCCCCCCCCCAAAAAACACTCAAATACTACTAGAGGTACAGGAGTTTCTTGCTAATGGAGAGGTTCCCCTTATTGAACGAAATACAGGCTTCTATTCCAGCTACTTCCTAGTCCCCAAGAAGGACAAAGGGGTTCAGGCCAATTTTGGACCTGCGCCATCTTAACAAGTACAAAGTTTAAGTTCCGTATTACCTCTCTCCCTATTGTCTTTCTCGGCCTTCAACAAGGAGACTGGTTGGCCTCCCTTGATCTTAAGGATGCCGATTTCCACATTTCCATTAATGCTGCTCACAGAAGATACTTACGCTTTCTTGTAGGGAACTGTTATTTCCAGTACTCGGTCCTCCCGTTCGGCCTCTCTACAGCCCCAAGGGTGTTCACCAAATGTGTTGCAGTAGTCGTGGCTCATCTAAGGACAGTGAAAGTAAGAGTGTTCCCATACCTGGATGACTGGCTCCTCGCTGCATCCGGCAGACACACCCTACTAACCCACCTCCACGAGACTCTATCTCTTTTACAGGCTCTAGGCTTCATCATCAACCACAACAAGTCGCAGCTGGTACCTACTCAATGGCTCCAATTCATCGGGGCCATGCTGGACACCCTACAGTCGAGAGCCTACCTTCCTATAGACAGGGTTCACGACGTCGTATCCACCGTTTCAGCCCTGTCAACCCGAACCACCAGGCCTGTCCGCTACTTTCTCTGCCTTCAGGGACTTATGGCTGCAACTACAGCCGTGACACCGCATGCCCGCCTACATCTCAGCAGTGGCTCGAACGGGTCTACACCCCTACACGTCACCCCCTCTCTATGAAAATAACCATCCCTCAAGCGGTCCTCTCAGATCTTCTTTGGTGGACCGACCCATCTCACTCACCTCCTCATTGGCATGCCCTTCAACCCTCCTCAGGTAGAGATGTCCATCGCTACCGATGCTTCACTCGCAGGATGGGGAGCTCACATGAATCGCACAAGGGTTAATGGCCTCTGGTCCCAAGAGGAGAGTCTCCTGCACATAAATTGAGTTCAGGGCCATCCGTTGGGCACTCAAAGCTCTAGTCAACCACATCGCAGGTCGGAATGTCTTAATCCGCACAGACAACACCGCAGCGATGTGGTACATCAACAAACAAGGCGGCACAAGATCCCCTCGCCTCTCCCTTGAGGCTCATACCATTTGTACATGGTGCATCGACCGCAATGTTCACCTACAGGCCATACATCTTGCAGGCCAAGACAACACTCTCGCAGATCAGATCAGCCGCAGATGCTCCGACCAACATGAGTGGACTCTCAACAACGCTGTGTTGAACGACATCTTCTGTACATGGGGCACTCCTGCAATAGACCTCTTTGCAACACAAGAAAATGCAAAGCTTCAAACATTTTGCAGCAGAGCTGATTGAGCTCCAGTGTCTATCTCCGACGCCTTCACCATCTCCTGGAATGGGCCTTTCTATATGCGTTCCCCCCCTGTCCCCCTGCTGTACAAGGTTCACCACAAGGCTCAGGTAGATCGCGCCTGTGTGATCATCATAGCCCCATCCTGGCCCCATCAACCATGGTTTCAGACACTGGAGAATATAGCAGCGGACTCCATACTCCTCCCACTGCTACCCGACCTCCTCTCTCACCAACAGGGCACTGTCCACCACCACGACCAACAGGCACTCCATCTCTCCACTTGGTTAATCCAATCTTAATGAAGGACGCCCTTCCTGATTTTGCAGAAGTCCTACTGAACTCCCACCGACCCTCTATGCGTGCCTGATATGCCGCAAAGTGGTCTCGTTTTTCGGCTTAGTGCATCTCTTCCTTGCCCCTTAACTTCCCGCTCCATGTATTCAGATACTTATTATACCTACATGGCTCTGGACTCTCCATCGCCTCTCTCAAAGTACACCTAGTGGCTCTTACCTCTCGCCTTCAACCAGAGGGAGCAGACACTCCTCTCACCCACTCACAAGGACCTTCTGGAGAGGCTTGCTTAACTCCTTCCCACCAACTTCGTAGCCAGCCCCACAGTGGGACCTTAATCTCGTCCTCACTAAGCTCATGGAGCCTCCCTTTGAGCCTGTGGCCACCTGCTCCCTGGGGAATCTCTTACTCAAGACGGCCTTCTTGCTTGCCATCACCTCTGCTAGAAGGGTTTCTGAACTCTCTGTACTTCGAGCGTCTCCTCCCTACACTCGTTTCCACAGTGATAAGGTGGACCTCAGGACTGACCCTTCATTCGTCCCTAAGGTTGTCTCTCCCTTTCATTTAAATCAAACCATCTCCTTACCTGTCTTTTTTCCAAAGCCACATTCTTCACGAGCAGAGCAGATGCTTCATACTCTCGATGTCAAGCAAGCCCTCTCTTTCTACATCAATCGTACTTTATCCATCAGAGCATCAGATGCTTTGTTCATCTCATATGGTGACCAACGCATCAGGGCGCATCTTACGTCGCAAAGACTGTCCAAATGGATCCTCCTTTGCATTCAGAGGTGCTATGAATGGGCGGGAAGGTTTCCCCCATCTCACCTTCGAGCTCACTCCACTAGTGCCGTTGCCTCCTCATTAGCCAATCTTCATGGGGTGCCTGTTCTGGATATTTGCAAAGCTGCTACTTGGTCCTCAGTGCACATTTTCACCAAGCACTATTCCTTGGACCTGCCGGCCAGATTGAACTCGAACATGGGTAGAGCAGTTTTACAGTCTCTTTGATTGACCTCCTCGTCACCCTCCTCCTTGAGGTAGGTCACTTTACTACTACTCATTCTCCCAATAGTGAGAATCACGGAGATCTTCGAAAAAGAAATAGAGGCTACTTACCAGTAACTCTGTTCTTCAAGAGAGCTCCGCATATTCTCACGACCCGCCCAGCCTTCCCCTCTGTCTTGGAGGTACCTTAATTAGGTCTTCCCGGGACGGGATTGGAAGGAACTGAGGCGGCGAGGGCTCCACCCCCTTTGATCTGGGACCCGTGCTTTTCTCGGGAAGTGAGGGGGAGGAGGGACAGAGCCCTCACCATGTTCTAGATCTTTCCAGGACATCATCTTCCTGGAAACTGCTGACAAGAGGTTTTCTGGTACATGCAGAGCAGGAAGTGAATCCCAATAGTGAGAATACGTGGAGCTCTCTTAAAGAACAGAGTTACTGGTAAGGAACCTCTATTTACTTAACAGTAACTCTGTTCTTTGAGAGAGCTCCACGTATTCTCACTCCTGGAATTCACTTCCTTCTCTACAGGCACCGGAGACCTTGTTATCAGCAGTCTCCAGGCAGAAAGCCTGGAAAGATCCAGAATATGGTGAGGGCTCTGCCCCTCCATCCCCCCTTCCATCCTGTCAAAAGAGCAGGCTCAAGATCTCATGAGAACAGGATTGCATAAATAGGGGGAGGAGCCCTCACTGCCTCAGCTCCTTTCAACCCTGTCCCGGAAGACAAATTTAAAGGTACATCCGAGACAGAGGGGAAGGAGGGTGGGTCGTGAGAATACGCGGAGCTCTCTCGAAGAACAGAGTTACTGGTAAGTAACCTCTATTTCTTCTTGGAGGATCTCTGCAATTCTCACTATTGGGAGAGTGGTTCATAACATGTACCACAAGGTGGTGGGAGTCGAGCAAGTTAAACAAATAGAGATTGGAGAACTGCTCTTCCCACTTAAGGTATCCGATCTAGCTGGTAAGTCCAGAGAGTAATGTTGTGAGAACGGAGGACCAGGCAGCAGCTATGCAAATATCTACAATTAGGACACCGCGGAGATTGGCCATGGTTGTGGCCACTGCTCTAGTAGAGTGTGCTCGGAGACAGGAAGTGGTGTCCTCCAAGCTTGATGGTAGCATCTCTGGATGCAGAGGCGAATCCACTTCGACAGTGTCTGGGGGCTAATCTTAACCCCAATTCTCTGTCCCTCATAGGAGATGAATAGCGAATGAGAAGCTCTGATCAGTCTAGTTCGGTGGATATAGAACAACAAAACTCTCTTTATATCTAGAGAATGTAAAGACTGTTCCGAACGTGAGGCATGTGGCTTTGGAAAAAAGACTGGGAAAGAGAGAGTCTGATTCAGATGTAAAGGGGAAGACTACCTTTGGTAAAAATGATGGGTCAGTCCTGAGGTCCACCTAGTCCTTTGAGAAGCAAATATAAGGAGAAGGGGCTCTGAGGGCTGTTAACTCACTAACCCTTTGGGCTGAGGGGATAGCCACTAAAATGGCAGTTTTGATGGATAAGTTTTCCATTGAACAAGAGACCATAGGTTCAAATGGAAGTCCCATTAATTTTGCAAGTATGAGATTAAGGTCCCACTAGGGGGCCGGTTGAGTAGTGGGAGGAAAGGTATTGATAAGGCCATTTCCGCTGTGTCCTCAGGTTCTAAGGGGGGCAAAAGGGCAGTCAAGGGTACCTTAGCAGAGGAGAGGGAAAGATCAAATTCCTAGAGATGTAATAGATATTTGGAAATATGGTTCGTATTGAGAGAGATCATTGGAATCTTGATGGAAGAATACACTCTAGAGAAACGAGTCCATTCAGCCGTGTAACATGCTCTGGTGGACGGGCGCCGAGAATTTAGCAGAATAGCTGAAATCTCTGGGAATACCTCCCCCATCATGGACGAATACCCAAGCGCAGCGATGAGAATGATGTGGGCGTGATCTGATCGAACCCTGTAAAGCACCTTGCGCAGGAGAGGTGTTGCGGGGGGAAAGGCACAAAGGAAGTCCCCAGTCCAGGAGATCGCGAATGCGTCTGAGATCGATCCTGGCACTAACCCTGATGGCTTCAGAACATGGGGAGCTTTGCGTTCTCTGTAGTGGCAGATAGATATATGGACGGGGTACCCTATTCTTGGAAGATGTCCTGTAGAACACGATCGTTCATGGACCACCCGTGGTGGTTGGATGTTTGACGACTGAGTTGATCTGCAAGATAATTATCCTGCCCTGCAAGATGAATGGCCTGGAGGTGGATATCGTGATTAACGTTCCAGTTCCAGATAGCTTCTGCCTCGAGAGAGAGGCACATGGATCAGGCTCCCCTGTTTGTTGAGGTACCACATGGTGGCAGTATTGTCTGTGATGATTAAGATATTCTCGCCCATTAAATGTGATGTGAGGGCCCTGAGTTCTAGTGTATTTATGAGAAGGCCCCTCTCATCCTGGGACCCAAGGCCGTGGACCTTGAGGTGATCTCTGTGAGCTCCCCAGCCTGTTAGGAAGGCATCTGTTGAGATGGAGGCGTTGCAACAGGAGGCTCGAGGGGAGTACCCTGTAGCACGTGAGCGCAATCTGTCCACCAAATGAGGTTTGGTAGACCTCGTTTGGTGGTGAGGGGACGGAGGGCAGGACGGTGAACATGCTTGAGCCACTGCTGAAGGGGCCTCGTATGCAGACACGCATATGGAGTCACTGCCGTGGTGGAGGCCAGGAATCCTTGAAGGCGGAGAAAGAAGTGGACTGTCCTGTCATGGTGCTTTGTGAGCATAGGGACTCTATAGTACATCTGATCGTATGAAATCCATCCAGTGGGAGGTAGGCTCTGGACCGATCTGTGTCCAAGAGAGCTTCAATGAATTGGAGACAACTTGTTGGCTGGAGATAAGATTTCTGTATATTCATGATTAATCCCAGAGCTTGCAAAGTGTCACGGTAACATGAATATGATTCGGCATGCTGTCTCTGGAAGAAGCTACTAGGAGCCAAACGTTCCAGATAAGGGAAAACTTTTATTCTCATCTTCCCCAGGTAGGTGGAAATATGCATCTTTGAGATCTAGGATGGGTCTGAAACCCTCATCCTTTTTGGAGACCACAAAGAAATGGGGGTAAACCCGGTATTCTGTTCCGAGAAGGGTACCTCCTCAATAGCCCCTTTTAATAGGAGCTTCTTAACTTCCAGAAGTATTTAAGTTTTGTGGGGGAAAGGAAAGGAATTGTATGACATATCCAAATTGAATTATTTCCCTGACCCAGCAATTACTGGTGAGGGACACAGATTTGTGAAAGAAGGACAGGAGATGGTTACGGAAAGAGGGAGGAACCACCTCCTCTCCTTTAATCTGACAGAGGATAAAATCGAGCCTTGGGAGGTTGCCCTGAGGACGAATAGGAAGGCCTCCCTCGACCTTTCTGCTTATTGAACCTCCTTCGAAGTTGAGAAAAGAGGGGCCTGGGTTTGGTGGTACTTTGGTGAAAAACGTCTCCCTGCATGGTAGGAGTACGTAGAGCGCTGCTTTGGGGGTAGGAATAGGGAGCAGAGGACGGGTAAAATTTCTTCCTCACAGCTCTGATCACCCCAGTAGACCTGGCTGTCTGGCTAGTTTCTTTAATGTATTTAAGTGTTTCATCGGTAGATGAAGCAAAAAAGGCCTTCACAATCAAGACAAATCCTCTATGCGGATCTTGTTTTTAGGGGTGAGAGCAGTGGAATGGAGTCAGGCATGCCTCCTGAGTGTAATGGCAGATGCCATACCCCTAATGTTGGAATCCGTAATATGCATATTTGCCATTAGCTGAGGCTGGGCAATTTGCATCCCTTCCTTCTGAATAGAGGCGATTTGGTTAGTGTCAGGGGTCTTAACTAAGCTGTGACCAAAGCCAATGTTGATATCTGCACAGAGCGGAGGCAAAGTTGGATGCCCTAAGGGACAAAGTCTCTGAGGAAAAAATCTTTCGGCCAAGGACATCTAGATGTCTCCCTTCCCTGTCAGACGGGGGAAGGTTGGATACCCCTGCCCGAGGTTTGATAGAGGCTGCAGCAATAAGCAGAGAATTAGGGGGAGGATGTCTGAGGAAGATATTGACCCCTTCCTTAGGAATAGCATACAGAGAGTCTGCCAACTTGGGGGCGGCAGGAGCTGCGGGCTCCGGATTCATCTTGGAGGTTAGTAAGTGCCGGGTGGGGAGCCGGAGAGGCCCCTCTTCACCACCCTGAAGTGCCCTTTTTGTTAGAATGTCCAGAGGCGGAGAGCCCTAGCCTGCTTTGTTCTGGTAGTCAGGACAGAGCAGCATTTACAGGTCCGAGTATTATGGGTCTCTCCGAGGCATGGTCACTCATGGAGAGCAGAGCAGGGGAGGTGCAGCAGTGTTTAAAGCCCGCCTGCTTGTGCATAGTCTGGCGACTCTGTGTGAAAGCGGGCACAGTCCGGGGGACGAACCCCGTGGGCCAGGGCACTGCACTCAAGCAGTTCTTCTTAATCTTCTAATCTTTTTTTACTACTGATAAGCACTGTGTAAAGTGCTGAAGGTCTTCCAAGCGCGACGCGGTTGGAAGGAACTGAGGTGGTGAGGGCTCCTCCCCCTATTTATGCAGTCCTGTTCTCGCGAGATCTTGAGCCCGCTCTTTTGACAGGACAGGAGGGGGGATGGAGGGGCGGAGCCCTCACCCTATTCTGGATCTTTCCAGGCTTTCTGCTTGGAGACAGCTGACAACAAGTTCTCCGGTGCCTGCAGAGCAGGAAGTGAATCCCAAGAGTGAGAATCGCGGAGATCCTCGAAGAAGAACAGACTGATTGTACTGCAGTGAACTTCCAGTAACAGGCAACATGATATCTTGTTTCTTCAGTTGGAGCATCAAGAAGCTTGATTGCAGAATGTTTTGACTTCATTTGTTGCCTTTGCAACACAGAGTTCGTACCTGTTTGTAGTACAATATATAATTCAGTGACTACATTCTATCATGACTACGAATGGTCAGAATTTGACATTTTTATATCCATTTTACACTCAAACTATCCCTACTTCCTTGCCTTATATTATTCCTGCTTAAACCAAAGTTAGCTCCAGAAGCAAGGGGTGGTAATTCCTTTTGACCTTTTGGTAAACCCAACAAATACGAGTACCAAAACATTGCTGTAGCTGCGATATGAATGCCAATTATGCATTACATAATTCTATACAGTGGAAATTGTTTTGGTACTGAACATAATAGATGGTGTGATCTGGGGTTAGGCCTGTGTGAAATAGTCATGTTGGATGTTTTATGATGCAGGAAGGTGATCTCTACCAACTGACATCAGTTTCAGCCATGTACTAAATTACTTACAGCGTAATTACTGGCCCCCATTACCCCTGGGGTCAGATTGGGGTTAAGCCCCAACATGGTCGGTCAGACTGGACGGTTGTTAATTATGCACATTACTCAATGACACACATCACTAGTTTCATGCATTTACCTTACCAGGTAATAAATGGGCCCCAGAGGGGGTGTACAGGGGCTGCCATCCCCTAAATGCCTCAGCAGTCGCTTGTAAGACTGGCAGTTTTGGAGATGCCACACCTATTGTAAGATGTTTAAACAGTCAAACCTTCTGTACCTTATGACCTAATTACCCTGGCATGCGTTTTTGGAGTAAAATGCAGAAAGTTTTATTTTTTAATTTACTTTAATATGCACTGCTGCCATGGCACTTGGAGCGCTTCACATAGAACTAATTAGCACAACTTTTAATCTTCACAACAACCCCGTGAGTTAGGTTAGACTGAGATAATATTGTGACTGGCCCAAGCTCACCCACTGAGTTTCTGACTAAGGCGAGACTTGAGCTGGGGCCTCCCCCTACCTCCTGATCCAGGTACTATGCACTTAACCACTACACCACACTGGCTCTCATGGCTTGAAGTATGCTTATGTTGTAAAAAGGAAATTCAATAATAAAATTTATCAAGGATCATAGAGGCATCCACTCAAGTGATTTGTAATAGTAGACTTATGCATTCAGGTTGGAGGGTAATTCTGCACAAACGGAGAGAAATTTAATAATATGAGCCATAGGCTATAAAAGGCCTTTCCAGTCTCATGATCTGGCTTTGCTAATGTACATTTGAATGTGCGCTGCCTGTTTTCTGCTGTTGGTTTTAAATGGCATTTAGGTAGTAGCACAGAATACATATCAGCTAATGTTTTCATTTTTCTTTAATGGAATTTTTTTTGTTCTGTAATTACTTTTGCCATAGCTATTGATTTAAATTAGAAGAGAAATTGACAAATCATGACACACAGGCTATACCTGCCTCTTTCATTGTCAAAGGATATTTCCTTCTGGGCAAATATTACTCTTCAAAATGTATCTTGGGTCATTACTGTCAAATTATCTTTTTAGTTTATGTGGGACTTGAAACTATGGTTCTTTTTACATGGGCAGCACCAACGCATGAACATCCAGAAATCTGGGTGTTTATGCGTGGGTGCTGCTTGTGTTAATCCCGCGGGGCTGGGGGGTGTACTACGCGCACAAATGCACCCCCATCCCCACACATGGAGGCACCGGCAAAAATGGAGGTGCCTCCATGCATGGGGCTGGGTGTAGATGGGTGTGCGCCCATCTACAGCCTCCCGCCCCCCATGCGCATGGACCGTGGTGAACACGGACCCTCCTGAGCTGTGTGGCCCATGTAAAAAGGGCCTATGTTGTGCTTAAAAGCTGCAAGTTGGTTTAAAGTAGACGTGTGTTTAGGTCTGTAAGCTTCTTTTTATTAACTATTAATAGAAAAGTATATGTGGCTGAAAGACTATTTTAATTCTGCTTGCATGTTATCTTTGACTGTTTTTAGATAAGACGGTACCACGCCAGTCCATCCAGTGGACATGTTGTGTGGTACCACCCATGTAAAAGTGGCGGTGGATGGACACGCACTCCTGTGACCCATGCACCTTCACTCATCTCCCTGCTCAGAGCAACTGGGGGGAAAACGGGTCTCTCTGTGTGGGGCATGGGTGGATGGGGGCACAAATGGAACGCACACCCATCTACTGATGTCTGAACCCTTCTCCACCCACTGGAAGTGCATCATGTGCACACCACTGAGCGCACATGCACCCACCCACCTCCACAACATCTGTTTAAAAACGGCCTTTGAGCGTTAATTAAAATCAAGATCGCATCCCTATATTTGTTACAATCAAATTTAAAAACATCAAAGATAAAACCTATTTCTGCCCTTGAGTTCCATCCCCAAAAACGAAAACACTCAG
Source organism: Sphenodon punctatus (assembly GCA_003113815.1). NCBI lineage: Eukaryota > Metazoa > Chordata > Lepidosauria > Sphenodontia > Sphenodontidae > Sphenodon > Sphenodon punctatus. The sequence goes on from QEPC01003927.1 coordinate 1,438,713, forward strand.
TACTTAAATATAAATGACCGAGAATAGAAAATTTCTCTGCAATTTGGCAACACAGAAATGGTATGAAAATGCCTGATTAGTAGTAGTATCAAATGGTACTCACTTGGGCACAGTTACATATTTATTTATTTTTTGGTAGTGTAAATTAATGCCATAGTATAGAATGGAAGGCAGTATTTCAGTTTCTTCATAAAAAGAGAGTATTACGTGACAGAACATTTTAAAATTTTTTAACTTATTAGCTTTTTGAAAGTGATTTTGTTTATTTTTCATCAGAAACCAAGAACATCCTGACTTAAAACTTTGGTGTCATCCTTGGAAGCATTTTGCAGTGGATGAAAAGACTCATACTAAACGTATCATTCATGTTGAAGAGAACTGCTGCAAAGAAGAGACCACAAGTTACAGAACTTTCAATGGGACAATTGAGAAACCTTCAACCATTCCTTCTATGGAGGAATCTTATATTACCAGTGAACACTGTTACCAGAAACCTCGAGCCTACTATCCTGCTATCGAACAAAGACTAGTTGTTGAAACTAGAAGTTCAGCTATGGACGATGGAGTGGACAGGATAAGGGAGAATGGGAATGATATCCTATCAGAGAGATTTGGGTGGGGGCTGGACAGAGAAATATGCAAGCTGGAGAGTGAATCAAAACATAATTACTCCAAGGTAGGTCATATCAGAATAAATGTCTTTCATCATGACATATGCATTGTTTTAATGACGGTAAAGAAATGTGTATTACATGTACTTTCTGATAATCCCCGCTTCTGGAGAGTGTGCACCTTGTACTCAAGTGTGGAATTTTCTGATCCATGGTGTCCATTGGGGTTGTGTGTGTGCTGACCTGACTTTTTAATAATGTTTACAAACTAGTTTATTGGCAGCTCTTTTGCCATGTTTGCAGGTACTGCTAGATTGTGAGTGCTATATAGCATTTATATCTAAAGGTGTTTTTTCTCCATCACACAACAGAGGCCTCAACTTTTAAACTCTGTCCCTCCTGTGATGGATGGGTTTGTCATTGAAAGCCTTATCCCTTCATAGTTGCTCTGTCTGATCATCTCTCTCAGCTACAACCTGATTTTCCAGGCATAGCCATCTGAAGTATCATCTCTCAGAGCAACCTTTTGAAGGTGAAGTCAGGTCCTTTGTCTAGATCACATAGAACTGAGTCCCTGATGAGGATGTGAAATCCCTTAGTGTGCCAGTGAGGAAATTGTTGGATAGGCTCATATTTCTAGTGTGATGCCCTCCACAAAAATGATGCAGTCTTCTAAGGGAGACATGCACATCCTCTGATGCCAGGAAGATCAGCTTTCCAAGAGCCTGCTCCCATTTGTAGTGCTGCAATTTCATACCAGGGAACCATGGCACCATTACTGTTCCTAGAGATAATGATGATAATTTATTATTAAATAAGAAAAATATTATTATTTAATATTATATAAGGCTAGCAATGGACCTAGCACTTTACAGTAATCAATTAGAGACAGGTCCCTGCCCCAGTGGGCTCACAATCTTGGAGAGACAAAGGAGGGGAGTAAATAGGTAGGAGAACAGGAGGAGACCAAAATTACATCCACATATATATTATTATCCTTTTCTTCCCTCACCCCTCCCGCTGCTGCCACAGGTCAGAATGCAGCCTGAGAGTCCACCACCTCCCTAGGTAATTTGTTCACTGTCAAACAAATCACCTAGGGAGGTGGTGGGCTCTAGGGCTCTTCATGCTGTTCTTAATACTTAGTCTGGGGACCTTTTGTGAATTGTGCAAGTTCTTGGAGAGGGGGAATGTATTATTTCTTAGAATAACTGTGTTCTTTTGCTTAAATGTTTGTGTAATCCCCATGTCCTGATGCCCTTCCCTACTATCCTGGAAAGGATTCTGAATTAAGTCATAAAAAAATAAGCCACAGTCTGGAGTGTACTCCTACACACACCTGAGAGCATATGAAAGGAATGTGGACTGCAAGGATAGTCCTAGCATATGTGCAGTTCCAATAGGCTGTGCTAAATAGGAAATTCCGTACCTACGTGCACAAGGGTCCATGTGCAGCAGAAGTGGAGTTTCAAATAAACAATCCTGTTGAACCACTTGCATATCTTGTCAGGTAAGAGAATGTGTGTCTAAGAAGGTCACATCAGAAGAAGCTATCGAAATGAAAGTCCTGGAAAAAGACAAGGAAGGCGTTATGAACTCACAGCTTCAATGGCAACTTAACCTTTTAGCCCATGTTGAATCTCTACAAGATGAAGTTACACACAGGATGGATTTAATTGAGAAGGAACTGGATGGTAAATTACTTTTATTTATCTTTTCAAAATTCAGCAGCAGACCGCTTTCTATCTAAAATGTGTTGATGTTTATAATATCCTGTTTCTACCTCTAAATCTACTAAGATACCAGCATTGTTTTATCAACTTCACTAAATTGTAATATTTAAAAATGAGCTCTTATCAACTTTGCTAAATTATACCTTTTCTTCACTGATCTTTTAAAAATATTTCAATTTTTAGTTTGTCGCTGAACAGTGAATCAGATTTGCAATACGATGGCAACTTCTTGGAGAGGAGATTGCTTTTGACTCGTATCTGCATAAATTAAAATGGATTTAAACTTTCCAATGACTTGACAGCTAAGGTTGCATCAGGCACAACCTGGGTATGCAGAAGATTAAAAGCATGTAAATTCACTCATTCCTTGCAGTTTTCCTGACACCTAAAGTTGTTACTGTCTCATTTAGGCTCCCTAAGACTTTCTATCTCCTGTGCATAAAAAAGACAGTGGAACCTCATAATGTGCTATTTGGGAGCCAAGTCATGGACTTCGTTATATCTGAATTTGCATTATACAAGGATGCTAAAAAATTTCATTCTATTCACCGACTACTCTCAGCAACAAAAAGGGAAACAACCCTTTCTAAGTCCTATTGCAGGGCTCCTCAGTCAGGTAGAAGGGCGCTTGGCAAGGGGCCACACGAGCACTCACTTGTGGCTCCAGTGGTTGCTGTAGAGTGGAACAAGGTGGGGCACCGATTCTGCCCACTGCTAAAAGCTGCCGAAGAGAGCGTTCATTTTATTTAAAAATAAATCTTGAGTTTTGCCACTACATAATGCTATAAGTGATGTTTGTAGAAATAATACAAGAGTAATCTCTTGAGTTACCAAACTCCAAAATGCATGCAGAAGTATTCTCAAATGTGTAAACACCTTTTTCTTCATACTCCGGTAATACAAATGTTCAAACGGAATTTAACCAGGGTGTTCTCCTTCAGAGTGAGTGGAGAAAACCCACAAAATTTCAAAAAAACTTCTAGAAACATGAACAGACCAAAAAGTACCATGCTACTTAAATAAAAAAATTTGCTTCACTATATTGTTCGGTTCTAAAAGATATTCTTAGTAGCCCTTTTTAGGAAACCGGTATAGAGTTAGCCTTTATGGAGTGTACAAAATATAGAGCATAAGGATTTTGACACAGCATAATTTTTGAAGCATAGATGGGCAAAGTTTCCAAGCTCAAGAACCACGCATCAACATTTTCATATCACCGAGAACCACAAGACAGTTTACATTGATTGTTGGTTCCCACAGCATAGCTCCCCCCCACACACACACACTTCCTCATGTCAAAGTTCCAGCTTGTAGGAGGTCTGGCAGGCTTGGGCAGTAGCAGTCACTGCTCAGAGCACACTGCTCTTGCTCTGATGGCTTCTAGAAGGATCCAGCAATAGTGGTGGTAGAAATAGTGGCTCAGCCTCTCTTTCTCATGAGGGAGCTATGTGGACATGCTCCCAGACAACCACTTCCAGTGAGAGCCACAGTACAGGTGCCTGAAGCACTTCAAGAAGCATCTTACGGCACTTCTAAAGTCGATCTGGGGTTCTTCAAAGACCAGTTCCAAGTGCTGCATGTTGCACTGAAGGTTTGGTTATCTTTCCAGTCTTATAAAAGTTTGCATTTTCCCTAAATAGGATGGTGAGATGTTGGACTTCGACAGCTTCATTAGTGCAAGACTATATACAGCCCACCCTTGACTTCAGGCTTACATTTTTTAAAAAAAAAACAACAACCCACCTCTCCTCTCTCTTTATACTGCAAGGGGACACTATTGTGGTACACAGGAAAAATTCTCTAATCTGGAATCTGATGGGTTAACAATGCCTGTCTGTAAGCCCAGAAGCAGTTTAGAAGTTCTTTTGGTTTTGATACATTCTTCATAAATACCTGAACTGCGTCACAGCCTTGTCTGTGGCTTCTGTAGCCACAGCAAGCACCTCTTGCACAGCTGTGATGGTTATGCTTGCTGCATAAAGGCAGACCTCACTTTTTGCTGCACCTCTCTTCTCCTCCCCACCTCTACCCTGCCACCAGTTGTACTAATGGGCATAGTTATCACATGGCTACTTAATAATTCAGTCATTCCATGCTTCCCTTTGGGACAGACAAGATCTCATTATACTGGAATGGGGAGATTTCTCCCTCCTCTTCTCTCTCAACATATTGTGGGTCTTAGTGCCTCATTTTAAGAAGAAAATTGACAAATTGGAGCAGGTTCAAAGGATGCCAAAGGGTCTGGAAGGCAAGTATTAATAATGAAAGGTTGAAGAAACTGGGTATGTTTAGTCTAACAAAAAGGAGATTGACGGGAGGTATGATAGCGATCTTCAAATATCTAACAAGCTGCCACCAAGAAGATGCTAAGGAACTGTTCTCCATTGCTACAGGGGGTAGAACTAGAAATAATGGGTTCAAATTACAGGAAGGCAGATTTCAGTTATCAGGGAAAATTTCCTAACTGTAAAAGCTGTTTGGCAATGGAACAAGCGTCCTAGGGAGATTAATACCCACTCTGTCACTGGTGGGTGTTTTGTTTTTTAAAAATCTGGACAGCCATCTGTCAGATGTAGTCATCCTGCATCCAACTCTGACATTCCTTCAGAGGAATGTCATTCTGCAGGTTCCTTCCAACTCTGACAGTCTGTGATTCTATGAAGGTCCTCTGCTTATAGAGCTTATCACTGTTTCTTACTGAGTTGAGGTTCATGGGGTTATATTACAGTTTCTGGATTGTTATTTTGTATGAGGATTGTATTGGGACTTGGCCTGTTGGACAACCTTGTTGACTAGCTGACTGCTCCTTCCCTATTACATTTCAATCTTGGATGGTGATGCACCTATTTGGACTCTGCCACACCAATTTCTTCAGTCCTTTTGTTCATTCAGATGCAATGGTCAGGCTTTTGCTTCTTCTCAAAAGTCTGAAAGGAAGACTTTCGAGAGAGAAGGATTAAAATATTTTTTATTCCAAAAATCTCGAAGAGGTATTGCCTGTCTTATACTTATAGGAAGTGTTCTTGTTAGTTCCCATCCACTCAGTGCATCTTTCATTAAAGATTAATATTTTCTATGTGTGGGTAGCGATGAAGGAGAGCCCCCGTGCCAGAAAAGTTCTACAAAACATCAGTGACCTCCTCACTTCAGTCAGATTAAAGGGTGTGTGGTACAACCTGGGAGATACTCATCTAGTAGTCTCTGTGAGCAGGGAATTATCCTGGGCATGTGCAGTCTGTTTCAAGCCTTTCAGAGGCCCTTTTTAAATGGACGGCCCCTCACCTCACCCACGTGTGCAACTAGGTGGGCGAGGGGGGGCATGTCTGTGTGACCATCAGTTGGGTGGGGAGACGTGCGCGCTCCTGCGCTCCACCCATTCCCCATGCACTGAGGCATTTGGGAAACGGAAATACATGGAGATGGGTGGAGGTGAGTGGGCATCCATGTGATGGGCTGCACACACACCGCGATCTCCACCTATTCCTCCCTTCCCCCCACACTGTGGCTCCTCCTGGGCCCGTGTGAAAGGGGCCAGAGTCAAAGGCTGGCCATCAAGCTGAAAAGGGGCCGAATCAAAGGCTGATTATCAAGCTGAGAAGAGCTCCTTGTTGATTTACAATCTGCTTGTTCTTGTACTGTTTCCTCATTTCCTTTGGCTCTTCTATCCTCTTTTATTCTTATGTGGACTGATTGCTATTTCCCATCAGTCAAATCCCAGATCAGAGGATTCCATCTGTGTAGGAGATTGCACATAAAAGGATCCTCTGACCAGGGTTTTAATTCCTCCCATGCACAGAGTTGTTTAACTTGGTGTTCTGTTTATAGAGCTTAAAGCTCTGACAGTATCAACTGGGACACTGATGATCCAACTCTAGACCTTACATAGATTGTTTCTGTGGCATGGGTAGGCATGACTAAAACATAGATCCCACATCAGAGGGATTCCTCTGTTACAAGATGCCATATTTGTAATAAGTACAAACTGTCCCTTGAAATAAACAGTTCTTATGACTTAAGTGTGCATTTGTGAAGAGAGGATTTGTGAACAGTAACATTTTCTGTTCTTTTTGCAGTTTTGGAAAGTTGGTTGGATTATACAGGAGAGCTGGAACCACCTGAACCACTAGCTAGACTCCCACAACTCAAGCATTGCATAAAACAGCTTATCATGGACTTAGGGAAAGTGCAACAAATAGCACTTTGCTGCTCAACGTGATACATGAATTCTTCAGCATCAATCACTGTCCTTGAGGAGCTCTATATATTTAAATGAAATTAGCATGCTAGTTGCATGTGATGCAGACTGACTTCAGGGAATTGTGAAGAGGGGTTACTGTTCAGAGAGCAGTGACAAGATTATCCTTATCTTTTGTTCATTTGGGGTTTACACAGACGATTTTTACTCTTGTCATCAAATGTAAGGAATGGGCTGACAAATTGTATGCTTAGATTTTCACTCCTTATATCTATCTAGTTTTTGAATGAAACTAAAAAAACTCTTTTGCATAATTACACTGACTTAAAATTGTGCCACTGAAGAACAACAGAGTTCTAAGAGCCAAAAATATTTAGTTGACCAAGGGTGTAAATTACGTTCTGCAGAGTTTATTTAAGTGATTTGTCTAACAAATTGAGTCATGCTTTATTCCTACTGGTTTATGCATAGCACAGTATTTAATCAATAGGAGATGTTATAATAATTTTCAAACATAGTAAGTATGAATGTCTAACTTTTATTGTCAACTATTACAAGGAGGTTTGCAAGTAATATAAGACCCAAACCCCCCTTCTATTGGTTTTAAATAGATATAGCAGATGGTCACCATTGGGTTGCCCTTACTTACTTCGTAAATGATTGTTTTCCATATCATGTCATTGTCGCATGACTTTATGGTACTGGGGAAGCCCATTTACATTTTGCTTTTGTGCATTCTTGAACTTTTAAATATGGCCATACTGTGCCTCCAGAACTAATGCTAATGGAACCCCCTAATGGCAGTGCCCAGAACTGTCTCTACAAGATTGAGGATGTACTAGGAGTTCCAAACTTTACCAAGGTCTGTAATAGACGTTCTGTAGTTTTCTACCCATTTGTTAATTGCCATTCCGGTTATATTTTGAAATGTAGACTCTCTTCAATATTCTAAACTTTCTCATAGTAAAGACTTACTATAAATGTGTGGTTTTGGGAATCAGTTTATTTTATATTTGTGTAAATGAAGCCTCAAGATCTATGCATGAGGTACTGTCCTCACAGACAGTGGGGTATTATGTTAACAGTATGTTTTCAAAGTCCCTTTTTATAGCTTAAGTTTTAAATTTCTGATTTGTATTGTTTTGTGAGATCAAAGTGAAAATGCTGCTTAAGTTGAAGATACATAATATAGAGTACCTTTTTGAAACTTTGGTGTATTGTAAGTATTTGATATAAAAGCCTTTTTACGTGCAGATCATATCTCCATAAATAACGGCTAGTTCTTCTTCCCAAATGTTGAGTATAACTTTGGTTGTGGAAAAGGTTAAGCTGTTTTTTGCATTGAAGATATCCTGAAGTTATCTTGATCTTATAGTTCTGTTTGTGATGGTACAACCAAAGGTTAAAATCAAAGCACAGTTGTGAATGAAAGGCCCATGCGTGTACAAATTGTTAATTATGGATATATGAATCTGTAATGTTTATATGCTGCAAAGAATAATGATTTACTATGTAAACTTGAAATATCCAATATCTACAGTGAACATTTTGATCAATTTAATTCCTTCAAAAATAAATAACTAGGTGTCTCAATGTAGAAGTTAAGGCTTTTGTGCCAAGACTCATTTCAGGGAATAATTTAAGTCTCTCAGTTTTATGGCACTAGTTGGTATGAGTTTAACATCTGTACAGCAGATAGATAAACTTATTTTGCTGTAACAATTGGAATAAAGCTTACGTGATCCTTAAACGTCACTGCTTTCTAACAGTAAAAACATGCTTAAACTGTGTTATTTTTCTTAGTGACATCTGAATTATGGGGTAATAACCAAGTAGTTCTACAGCAGGCAGCAGTAACCAAATGATCATAGCTCTGTTAAAAACATGTTTTGATACTTTCCTGAACTTTTTACCAGATTACTCCCTCTTACCAGGTAAATTATTCCCTGTATGAAATCTGTAAAATGGAGCATTCAGACTGGAAAAACTATAAATACAATATTAGCAAATCAACTTTGTCATAGTTTTAGGAAGTTTCCTCTCCAGAAATGGAACTGCCTTTTCCAAATGTCAGATTCTGGAACATTAATTTTAAGTTTACTTTGTTGGTTTACTTTTTGCTCAGGTCGGCATTTCAAATTGGAGAAAAGATTATTCTGTTTGGTGACTCTTTTATAGTGGGTACCGATTATAGTATTTCTTTAGCAAAGCAATTCTAAATAGTAGGGAACCGTTTACTGATTATGTCTGGAATACTGAAAATATTTATTTGAAATAAAAACAAAAGAAGCTGCAAGGCAATTAAGATTCACTATCATTCACTCCCCATTTCTAATAGTAACGGGTTTAGGAATATCCTGCCATGAGGCTGCATCCCCTGAGCACCTTGCCCAATAGCTGGAAAAGCCCAGTATTTTCTCATTCAGAAAGATTCTGTTTTGTCTACTGCCGGGATCAGTTTGACCCTATTTTTACAAATTTCTGTTTATTAACTCTTAAGTGTGACCAACACGATATTGGTCTGATAAGTCATTTTTTTCTTTAAATCACTGGTAAGTGAATGCAACATGGAGCCTTGACAAAATGAGCAAACATTGCACTGTGGCTACTACATAAGTATATTTGTCTTTGTTTATGCACTATTAGAGCAGAGAGCGCTGTATATAGAATTTTGCTTTGGAGCAATATTTGCAAAACTTGAAAATTCTGTATCTTGGTGTTGGGAATAAATAAATAGGTTTTTGTTGTTTAAGTCTTAGTGCAGCTTATTTGTTTTAATTTAATCATTATGCTTGCCCAGTTATATACTTAAATGTAATTATTGGACTCTTTCTTTACACTATAGTAAAGTTATTGTTCAGTCACTGCTACAGGCCTCCTCAAATATGCCATGTATAAATATTCTCAAACTTTCTGCACAGGGTGGTAAGGAGCTGAGGTTTTGTAGTATAAATAATTAAACATAACCAAGTATTTTATTAGTTTCTATATTACTTACCTATGAAGACCCAAGCTCAGTCTTTCCAGTGTAGCCAACTCCTGAGAGTTAATCACCAGTAAATGCAATTCTGGCCTTTGCTTCAAGCACTCCAGCCTGAGCCTTCATGCAATTTTCTACCCTCTCACTATTCTCTATCTTCACTGTCAGCAGGTTGGTGTTATGTATTTAAAGAACTGTTTTTGGAAGTGTTTCTGTATATTTTTAAGGTCCTTTCAGTGTAGGGGAGAGAACCATTTACGCTGTAGAAACTTGCATTATAGAAGTAATACTCCAATTCTTAAATTTGTTCCTTGGGGTGTAGTGCTATAAAAGAGTGAAATGTTTTTTCTGCTGCTTCTTGGGACTGCATCGTCTGCCTTAACTACAGATCCTAGGATTTTGGAGAGACTGTCTCCTGCTAGCCTCCAGAGTAGTTGCAAATTAAATGGAAGTGATGGGGGAGGCAGCTTTTTTTACCCACACCAGTGCTTCGCTTTCTGGGAGTGTGTGCACCTGCTTAACTTGGTACAGCTATCTATCATCCTGGGCATGAGGTAAACAATTGTGAGAAGACATTTTTTTGCTTGGTGGGAAACAGATGTAGATACAGCCACATCCTACTGAGAAGGGTCAGTTATTAAGATTTGAGTGGAAAGACGAGAGACATAAGCTCTGCAGGATCTGTGTAAAAGTAGGCAGAAGAGACTTTAAACAGTTGCATATAAAACTCAAGCCCCTAAATATCTGCCTATATACATCCCTACCCAACTGTCAGAGCAAACACCCAAACTGTGTGCATATTTCTAGGACAAGGAGCTTTTAGCTCCCATGTATCCAGTGAGCTGCTACAAGCCTGAATCCTCAGCCCTGCTTCTGCTATCAGCCCTGGAGATGATATAAAACAATGCTTTTTCCACAGATGACAATGCAGCTAGTTAATGTGAAGTTATTTATTCCTAACGTAGCTGGATGCCATTTCCTGGATTTGCTGCAGATTCAAGGGGCTTTTAAGTAACGTTGCACCTAGTCCAACGTTTCACCAGATGAAGACCGATTCAGATTATCCTTGAGAGTTAGGGTGCTAGGGAGAGGCAGGGACTACTTTGAGTTTAACTCACATTAGCATGGTTACATAAAATTCCCACTTGCGTGCGCAAGGTTTTTAGTGTTATTTTTCTGTTCTCCTGTTATATTCAATAACGTGATAAAGGGCTGGATTATGAGCCCTGTCTCACATTATTGAATTTAATGGAGGAATGGGAAAATAATGCTAAAACCCCTGTGCCAACGATCAGGGGGTTTCACATGACCACACTAACATGAATTAAACTCATGTTAGTTCCCACCCCTTACTGAACGTCGGCAAGCAGACTTAAACCTAGCAAAATGACTGTGCAAAGCTTCCCTCTTAACAGCTGCTTCCCTGAGGTTACAAACTCAGGACATGAGGGAAAACAAATCCAGATTTCTATTCAGATAAGGCACTAGAGGTGGACTCACCTGTAACACTGATTAAATTGAATGACTGTGGGGCCCTGGAACATGTATAAGGAGCCCCAGAATAGCATTATGTGGGAGGAAGTCAATAGGAGTTCCAGCCACACTTTAAATGCAGATTTGGAGTTTAGATCAAATCTAAACACCAAATCCTCATTTAAAGCGGGGCTGGAACTCCCATTGGCTTGCTTACATGTAACACTAAGCCGGAGCTCATTATATTATACATGTTCTGGGGCCCTGAAGACATCCAGTTTAATGAGTGTTACATGGGAGTACACCCTAGGTTTCGTTAGAACCCTGATCTGGCACAGTGAAACAAAGTCCTGAAGCTTGGGGTGCAGGGACAGGACTGTACCAAAACTATACCTGTGCTGGGAGGGCATACTCCAGGTCTTCGGTTTCTGCATTCTCTCCCCCCCTCTGCTGAGGGTAGGAAGCAGGATCTAGGGGCTCCCTTTGGAGCTCTCCTTGTATAGGTTAGGGATTTCTTTTTTTCCTTTGGCCTTGTTTTTGTTCTTATTTTTCTGGCCCGTTCCTCTCTCTCCCCCTTCCCTCCTTGTGGGAGGGAGAGATGGGTTGAGCTGCTGCCAGGGGGTAGGGGGTGTCCTTCCACCATGCCTCCCCCTCCCCCCTGATGAAAAAGGGCTCTACCCTTTACTTTGAAGAGGACCTTCCTGTGGGGAACTGCCACACTAGGAGCTGCTCCTCCATTTGCCACTTTCAGCTGGCAGGGAGTTATAGCCACAGCAACACCATTTGAAGCGCTTGCTTCTCCCTTTCCCGCCACACTGCTATCTTGTGACCCCCGACATGGCATCTGGGGCCAGAAAGTCCACCCACAGGGATGCGGGCTCTCCCATGGCTCCAGACGCCACCAGATTCATGCCGCAGAGGCGACTCAGAGCAGGGGTCCAGCTCCCGGAGAATTGAGCGAACCTGCAGGATTCCTCCTATCTCGTTCAGAAGCAAGGCCACGGGGTGAGTATGATCAATAGGGCCAGTGCAGGTCCCTTGCGACAGATCTGCCCCAGAACTGAGGTCCGAGAGGCGGTCCTGTTGTGACTGGGGCGACAGGTGGTGGATACTCCACACTTGTTTTCTGCCCTTACCAGTGGGGTGGCACCTCAGGTACCCTTCCCTGCTCCTGTGGGGGGCTCTCCTCGAGACTCAGAGGAGCGAAGCAGAGACTTTTCCCTGCCTCCTAGCAGGATAATAGGCCTGGAGAAGAGGGGGTCTCCTGAGACGTCCCCCTCTTCTTCCCAGTCCTGCTCCTCACCATAAGGGGGAAAGGAATAAGAGGAAGGGAAGATACCTCCATCATGACAGGCGGCATAGACACCGCAAAGGGGGAAAAGAGTCATCCCCGCAAGACCCCTAGAAGAACCCTTTCTTCCTCCCGTTCCCCCTCATCCCCTGCTCGCCCGGAGAAGGAAGTTGGGGAACTGTCTGATGTGGAAATAGATAAGGGGGATAAAGGAGAAGAGCCAGCGGGGGGAAAGACTCTTTGAGGCCAATAGCCACAGCAAGCTCCTTGCAAAGGTGGCACCTGTGCTTAATATCTGCTTGTCCTCTCCTAAAGAGGATGCAGAAGCCCCTAAAGAAAATATTAGAGCCTTCCCCTTGAGGGGGCTCCTTCTAGCCCAGAGCTCCCACTGGCTAGGTGTAGATACCATCAAGTCTGAATGGTATCAGCTGGCCAGGTTTAAGGGACCTCACAACTATATGAACAAGTATTGTGCTGTCCCTAAGGCCCAGAAAGAGTTTCTCTCTCTTTCTAAAGTGGATGCAGGTGCTGCTGACTTGGCTAAGTCAACAAAACAATCTTGGGGTTATGCCATCGCATTCCGAGGGATCGTTTCATTCCGTCTCCTGTCTCAAAAGATCCCAAGAAAGGCGGAGATGACCGTTCAACACCTTCTCGACATCGGGGCAATAAAGCCGATCCTGTGAGGTCAGAGGTTGTTTAGCGCATACTTTTTATTTTTCACTGTTTCCAAGAAGAATGGAGACGTCCAGGCAATACTCTACCTCAAAGGCCTCAACATTCAGGTGAAGTACAAGAAGTTCAGGATGGAGTTCCTTCAAGTCAGCTATCCAGCCCAGAGACTTTCTAGCGTTTATAGACCTTTGGGAGGCCTACCTCCATTTTCCGATCTGGGAATCCTACAGGAAGTTCCTCCGATTCCCCAGGGCAGACAAACGCTACCAATTCTGTGCGCTGCCCTTTGGTCTCTCATCATCTCCCCAAGTGTTCACGAAGATTCTGGTGGCTCTCATGGCACATCTGAGACTTGGGGGTACATCTGTACGCTTAGCTCGATGACCTGATGAGGTCACCAGCCCAGGAATGGACCTTCAAGACCTGCAGATTATTATTATTATTATTATTAACAAACATTTATATAGTGCCAGCAGTGTACCTGGCACTTTACAAAGTAATAAAATAGACGCGGTCCCTGCCCCTAGGGCTTACAATCTGAGAGACAGGAGCTAGGGGAGAGACTTAGGAAGGGGAACAGAGTGAGAGACAAGGGGTCTAACATTCATGAAGATGCGAGGTCTCAAGTGCACGTACTTGGCTTAGTTACGATGAGAATGACAGCAGGCAGGTCCATGTTGCAAGGATAAGGGTAAACAGATCGTAGCTATAGGAATAGTGGCTCAGCAGGATAAGGAGTCAGACAGAGCAGAGCGAAAGAGGTGAGTTTTAAGGAGAGATTTGAAGGTATGAAGGGAGGGGGCAAGGCGGATGTGGACAGGGAGGGAGTTCCAGGCATGGGGGCAGCAAGTGAGAAGGGACGAAGGCGCTTAGGGGAGCAGGGAAGGCGTGGAAGGGTGAGAGAAGGGACAGAGGAGGAGTGAAGTGCACGGGCTGGAGTATGGAGGGCGATAAGTGCAGAGAGGTAGGGGGGAGCAGATAACGATAGACTGCTTGGAAACACACCGCTTCTTAACAGAAGAGTTTTCTGTCCCCTGCAACCTCCATTGTCCACCTGGGAGTGCAGATAGACAAATCAGACACAGGGTATTCCTCTCCACCGAACCTCAGGTAAAGATGCTCTCTCTCCTGGACCGCTTTCTCACAAAGGATCGCCTGGAACCAGGGGCGGTATGCATTGCAGGGCACCAGGGGCATAGCCCCTCCTGGCCTGATCCCCCCCCGCCCCTCACACACACACTTCATGCTTTTTAAAAGAAAGGGGAAAAAACACAAAAAGAAAAAAACTCCTCACTTTGAGTCCCAAAGGCATCGAGGGGGGGAGCCAGCAACCTGCTCCAGACTTGGGTCCTCCAGGTCAGCAATCAGCTGAGTGTTCAGTGTTGTTGTTGTGCCTCCCTGGACACATGTGCAGGCAGGAGCTGAAGGGGTGGGGCCAGTGCCTCCTGCTGAGCCTGCTCTAAGGAGTCCCTTAAGGGACAAAACTTTACAAAAGCGATTTGGGCTATTGGGCTTAGAGCCCATGCTACCTGAATGGGGAAAATATTTTGCTTTTCCTACCAATGGGGGCAGTGTTCCACAGAGCCCTATGGGCTGCTTTCAAAGACTCTGTTTGGACTGGAGACTTAAACTCCCAGGCAGTGTGTGCCTGTGCACAACTGCTGCTGTTGAGAGCTCAGGCTGCCTGCCTGTACCGGGGGTGGTGGAGAGAGAGTGCTGGCTGGCCTGGCTTGGCTTGTTTGTGGCTTTGTTACCCCACACCTGTCTCTTATACACATCTAGATGTGTATAAGAGACAGGTGAAAAAGGAGCCTACAGTGCTGCTTGGAGGGAAAGAATGGGTGCTGCTTGTGGGAGGGGGGGAGAGAGAACGGGTGCTGCTTGTGGGGGGGGGGAGAGAATGGGGCTTCAACAGAGCTGTAACAGTGAAGCATGTTTGGGGGGACAAGTGGAATTCCTTGCTGCTGCTTTTGTGGTGTGCTAAGACTTCACATAATATGGTTCAGTTGATTTAAGATCTGGTTTGCTTTTGCTTGTTCTGTGTTCGTGTTTGCATGTGCACTGCTCGTTTCCCCCGGCTCCTCTCCCAAACCCCTCAAGCATGTGCAAAGCCTGTGGCCATTTTCTGGTGCCCCCACTGGCCATGGCTACTTTTGGTTAAAATTGGTCTCTTTCTTGGCTTTTTTGATGTAAACTGTCTGCTTTCTGTTTTACGGGTGGGGGATCTAGGGGCTTAGACGGAAGAGTTTCTAATCTTTACTGAAATGTTCCTTGCATTTTAAAATGGCCCCACCCTTCACAGTTTGGTGGGATGTTGTGGCAGACTTTTTCACTAATGGCTAGTCCTTGCATGAATGCTCCATGTTTAGTTTCAGCAGAAACTACCTCTTACATTGCAACAGAGCTGTGTAGCATGTTTTGGGGGACAAGTGGAAATTCCCGCTGCTGCTTTCATGGTGTGCTAAGGACTGCACATACCATTGTTGCCTTAAGATGGTTTGCTTTGCTTGCTCTGTGTTTGCATGATGCATTGCTGCTTTTCTTCTCCCCTCCCAAGTATGAGTAGAGGGGCCATTTTGTAAATTTGTGGGTTTATTTGTTGTGGCTACTCTTTTCTTAAAATGGTCCCTTCGCTGCTGCTCTCTGCTGGAAAGTAGTTTGGAAAGACGTTGAGAAACAGAAATGCATTGTTTAACTTTTGATGGGGGGTTAGTTTGGTGCCAACAGAGGCCTGTAACTGGCCAAACTTTTAAAAACAGCATGTGTGCTTGGACTGACATTTGACTGCCAGGGATACGGTGTAGGTACTGGGGATGCTGGTCTCGATGGGCCTCGTTTGGTGGCAATGCAGCCCTGAAACTGGCCAAACTTTAAAAAAAAGGTCTGTTTGCTTGGACAGGTATTTGACTATTGGGGATAGAGTGTAGCTACTAGGGATGCTGGTCTGGATAGGCCTGGTTTGGTGGCAGTGCAGCTCTGAAACTTGCCAGACTTTTTTTAAAAGGCCTGTTTGCTTGGACAGGCATTTGGCTGCCAGGGATACAGTGTTGGTACTGGGGATGCTGGTTTGGATGGGGAGTGTTTGGTTGCTATACAGGCCTACAGCTGCTTTCCTTGTGAACAGAGGAGAAAGTAGGTAGGAGCATGGCAGAAGAGAAGGCTGCAGACAACAAGGAGACGCCTGTCCCCCACTGAACCCATCTCTTCCCCTTATTCTTCTCATGCACCAAAACCAAACCCTTTACCTCCTACTCTCCTCTGTTGTCCTCTTCTCTTCCCTTTCATTCTCTTCTGAGAAGAGAATTAAAAGGATGCCATGAAAATCGAGGGTTCGGGATAAAGTTAGGCGATGGCAATGTATTCTATTTTTGTAACCTACTATGGTTAATTTCGACCAGGTGGGAGAGAGTGACTTGGACCCCAGTAAGAGGGCTCTCTATCCCCCAGTGGGAGTGCTTCACACAGCAGCAAGGAGTTCCCAGCGTTAACTAATGTAGTGTCCATCCAATGTTAACCGTGGGAACTTCTTGCTGCTGGGTTAAGCCATGCCACTGGCCTACCGCTGCTCCTGGCTCCGCCTACTGCTGCCCCTGGCTCCAGCCTGCCAGCAGCACATTCAACCCAACCACTGCCCCACCAGCCTCAAAAAACACCAGCCGCCACTGCCTGGAACTAATGTTTCTTGCAAAGCTCCTGGGCAGCATGGTATCCTGCCTCGACACAGTGGCATGGGCCAGACTCCATCTGGAGCACCTTTAAAAATTTCTGCAACCGTACCAGCTGGAGATCATGAACCAATCCTACCACCTCCTGCAGATTCCAAAAACTCTGAAATCTCAAATCCAGTGGTGGACAGCGTCTGTCGAGGGGCTTACCACTCCTGGAACCCCAGAGACTGTCAATCACAACAGATGCAAGCAGCAGAGGATGGGGAGCGTTCTGCCACTTTGATACAAGGCGGATGGTCCAGGGAGGAGGAGAAGTGGCACATCAGTCGTCTCAAACTGAGAGCCGCACGTTTAGCCCTTCTACGCTTCTCCAACAGGCTGGAGGGGTTGGATGTTCTGATTCGGACCGACAGTGTCACCACAATGGCTTACATCAATCACGGGGGGGGGAGGGGGATTGCAATTCAAGAAGATGCAGGAGGAATCGTCAATTCTGTTCCTGTGGGCAGAAGATCACCTGTCCTCGATTCGAGCAGTGCACATAGCAGGAGTCCTAAATCTGATGACAGACTGGCTCAATTGGCAAACTCTGGGTCCCAGGGAGTGGGCTCTGTCACAGAGGGGCTTTCATCAGATTTGCTCCAGCTTCGGAGTTCCAGTAATGGACCTATTTGCCAACAATATCAACAAGAAATTACCAATGTTCATGGTAAGAAAAAGAGTTCCGGGAGAAGCAGGCATAGATGTACTATCCACCCCATGACTAAGGGGGCTGCTATACTCCTTTCTCCTGTTCCCAATAATTCCCCAAGTTCTATAGCAAACCAGGGAGCTTCAGGCCCAGGTTGTTCTAGTAGCTTCGCATTGGCCATGCCATCCGTGGTTCTCAGACCTTCTCGACATGTCGGTCGAGGACTCATTCCCTCTCCCACTCTGGAAAGACCTTCTGTTCCAAGGTTCAATCCTTCATCCGCACTTTGAGAAATTAGCACTAAGGGCTTGGAGGTTTAAAGGAGGCAATTAAGCGCAATTGGCTTTTCAAGCAAATTCCTGGATACTCTTCTGTCATCCAGACAGGAGTCGACTAACAAGGTCTACGGGGCAACTTGGGAGACAATTCTCTCATTGGTGCGCTGAGAAGGGTGTTTCCAAGCTGGATGCAGGTGTAAAAAAGGTGTTGGCCTTCCTGCAGGACTGTTTGGACCTTGGCTTCAAGGCAAATACACTGAAAAGACACATTTCGATGCTGTCTTCAATCCTAAGCTGCGTGCACCCTCTCCTCAAAAGATTCCTCAAGGCGGCAGACCAGATTTGTCCACCAGTTCAACATAAATTCCCAATGTGGAGGCTCAAGTTGGTGGTATTAGCCCTGACAAAACCTCCATTTGAACCCTTGAACAGTGTTGATGTTTTTTCTATCCATAAAGACTCTGGTTTTGGTGGCTGTCACTTCAGCTTGAAGGGTGTCAGTTAGGGGCACTCTCCGCCAAGCTGAACTTGTGCATTTTCCACAAGAACAAGCTGACACTTAGGCTAGATCTATCTTTTCGTCAGAAAGTCAAATCAGCCTTCCACAGGGAGCAGCGCCTCTCACTCCTGTCCTTCTTTCCCAAGCCTCAACATGTACAGGAGATCTCCTGGCACAAGTTAGGCGTCAGATGGGCGGTCAAGATTTACCTTGAGAGAACCAGACCATTCAGAGTAGACTCTGCCCTGTTCATGGCCTTTGGACTTAGAGGCAGGGGCAAGAAAGTTAGCAAATCCACCCTTGTAAAGAGGCTAAAGGGCTGCATTGTGGAAGATTGATTCATTTGGAAGCTTTTATTGCCCCATTCCTCCTGCCAAGGCAGCCCTGGGGTGGCTTACAATATAAAAATACATATATAAAATCCATAATAAAACAATACAAAAAGGGGAAACTGGGACCAAAAAGAAGGGAACACAGCCTCCCCCACTCAGAGAAAAATACAAAAAAAAACACAATAAAATATACAAAACCCCAACCTAACCCCCCAAACAGAAATAATAAAACCCACCCTCACCCATCCCCCTCGCCAAAAGCCTGGCATAACAACCAAGAACTGGAAATGCAGAGAGAGAGGTGGATTCAGAGAGCCCACTCTGGAGAACCAGACATAACCTATGGAGTTTCAAATGAAGCTCTTCCTGCAGGAGTAACAGAATTCTCAAGGCAGGAAGTCAAACAAAGGGATGGAAAGGGTATTTAAGGAAACATCTTTGCTATCACAGGGACAATTGGAATTCATTTCAGCCACTGACTCGATCCAGCTTGGGGGGGGGGAGGGGGGCAGGAGACTGCTTGCCAGCCAGTGGGTGGAGGAATGCATTGAGAGAGAAGAACTTTGCTTTCTACCAACTCAAGGACTCAGAGCCCAGCTAGCCTTCCACCGCTGGCTGAGAACGAGCTCAAGTGAATGAACTTTCTGTAGGGTAAGATATACTTAGGGACTAACACAGTACAGAATAGGAATGCGTTACTTTGTTAGCCACTCTGTGTCAAACTATGTAATCAATACACTTTCTTATCTATTAAGAAGTGCTTTCCGTTGTTCTACATTGGAACACAAGTGAGCAACTCGTGCCTACAAGCACGTGTGAACGGGAAGCTTTCTGGGAGTTTGGGAGACAAAAGGATTATGCCTTTTGCAGGACTGAATCAGCCAGAGAGAGAACTGGTTCAGGTGGCCTGCAAGTGAGGGAAATTGAGCCACCCAACCCAGGAAAGTAGGGTACTGGACCCCAAAACCCGTGACAGTGGCACCCAACGAGAAGGGTTACGCTCAGAATTGTGTACCAATTTGTAGAAAAGCATAGGAGGATAGCTAACTGAGTGGAATCCTCTGGAGGGAGTAAATCCCAAATCTGAAGAGAGTGAGCACCACCGCTTTCTGGAACTCAGTTCTGAGAGTGGAATAAGTAAATCTTTGAACAGTGTGCAGGTTTGTTGTTTTAATTTTGATTTCGGGTGGCAGGGCCAGTTATCAAAATAGGGCTCCCCAAACACTTTCACCACCTGAGAAGGTCAGAGCTGAGCAGGGAAGCCCGAAAGAGAGGGACAAACTAAACAACAACTGAAGCAGCTGATACAAGAATTTGAGAGGATGAGCACGGATGGGACTGGAGCAGGTTTGCAAAACCCCCCTCCACCTAACCCGCAACCAGGAGCTGGCAGACCTGGAGATAGCCAGGGACATGGCTCAAACAATGAAGCTGAGCTCGCCAAACTGAAAATAGACCAGACTACAGCAGATGAAATGGGAAGCAGAGGAGAAGGAGAAAGAACGGCGGATGCAGTTTGAACTTGAGAAAATGAAACAAAAAGAAAAAGAAAGACAAGCACAAGCAGAGGAGAAGGAAAAAGAAAGACAAGCACAAGCAGAGGAGAAGGAGAGAGAGAGAGAGAGACAGTACCAACTTGAACTCCTGAAGGCACAGAAGGAAGCAGGAATCCTGCCCACAACACTCTCTGAAAGCAGCAGAGACAGAGACAGAAGACACCAGATCAGAGACTGTTCTGCCCTCCTGCCCCTGTACCAAGAAAATGAATGCATTGATGATTTCTTCACAACGGCAGAGCACATCTTTCACCAGGAACAAATTCACCAGAACCTGTGGGTTAGGCTGGTGCTGCCCAAACTCACCGCCAAAGCACGTGATGTTTTCAACTCGAAGACAGAGGGGGAGTGGCAATATGAAGAATTCAAATAAGGGATATTGGACAGCTACCAGATGACCCCGGAAACCTTCCACCACAAACTACGCAACTTTAAAAAGGGAGATTGTATGTCTTACTCAGTGTGTAATACATTGAAACAGTATGGGGTAAAATGGTTAGATGCACAAGGGAATGCTACCAAGGATCAAGTAATGGATCTTGTAATCCTAGAACAGTTCTTTAATGTTTGTAGCCCCAACCTAAAAGCACACTTGCTTAATTCTGGGATCACTAACATCGGGGAAGGCAGACGTATTTACTGCAAATGCTATCTCAGCTTATGGGGAAAGGAAGCCAAATAATGGGGAAAAGCCCAAGCAAGGGTTTTACCAAAAGCAGAATGGGTATAAACCTCCCAACCCTGAGAAGGGTAACCAGACCCAGAACAAACCGAATGAAAACGGGGGGGCAGGGATCCCCCAGACCCCAAAGAGCACACAATTTCCACAATCCACAGACCAATCCCATAACCTGTTATTCCTGTCACGAGACAG
Source organism: Sphenodon punctatus (assembly GCA_003113815.1). NCBI lineage: Eukaryota > Metazoa > Chordata > Lepidosauria > Sphenodontia > Sphenodontidae > Sphenodon > Sphenodon punctatus. Next base: position 1,459,569 of record QEPC01003927.1, read on the forward strand.
GACACATAGCAAAACATTGCCCCAACCCTAGGAAAACTGAGGGCCAAACCAGACTTAAGATTGAAGCTAACGTGGCCTCACTGAAGACAGATACTCCCACAGGGGATTATATCTGTTACACACTCCACAAACCACACACAGAAAACGCACATCTCTTCAGACCAGCCAAAGTAAATGGCATGCCCTATGTGGGCCGAATTGATAATGGAGCTGACATGGTCATGGTCAGAGAGGATTTGATCCCGAAATTGTGTTACACCCCCCCACAAGGTCTGCATCACTACCACGAAGACGAAACCCCCACAGCCAAGATGGAGTTGGAATGGGAGGGGGTGAAGGGACAAATCACGGTGGCCGTGCTCCCCCAAACCGCAAAGAATAAGCTGTTGGTGGGGAACGCTCTAAACAAATGGTTATTGGACAGGAGGATGGGAAAAGTCCAATCCCAGGAACATGGGGAGCCGGAGACCAACCTGGAAAGGGAGGGAAGGGGCCAGCAAGGCTCTGAGAGCTCCAAACAGGTTGCACCTCAACCCCTGAATCCCACTGGGAGGACCAGGCCCAAACTGAATCCCATGCCCAGCCAGCAGATGTGGCCGGGACAGGACCAGAAGGGGACCTGGGGAGTTCTGACCCATGTGGGGATGAGCAAGACACAGACCCAAGGTTAGAATTCGCAAGTAAAAACTTGACTTTCATCGCAAACTGATTTCAGAACAGAACTGACAAATGATGTGACTTTACAGGGAATCAGGAAAGCAGCCGATGAGGGAACCCCAACTGAATCACAAGGGGCAAAATTCTCATGAGAACACGGGTTACTTTATAAGATCCTACCCCAGGGAAGTTATGGGAGGAGAGGAGATCAGCTCAAGAAACTAGTGGTGCCAAAAAAGTTTAGAGAGGACATGCTTAACCTGGCACATTCCTCTCCCTTTATGGGACACCTAGGAGTAAAGAGAACACTGCAAAGGCTGCAATTAAATGTTGACTGGCCAGACATTAAAGGGGACGTTAGAATATTCTGCCAGGTGTGCGACTCCTGCCAGAGGAACAAGAAAGGGAATGATCCAAAAAAGGTGCCCCTGCACCCCCTCCCTATTATCAAAGTGCCTTTTTACAGGGTGGGGATAGATATTGTAGGTCCCGTGAGAAAAGCCTCCAGCTCTGGGGAAAATACCTACTAGTGGTGGTAGATTACACCACTAGATATCCTGAAGCTGCAGCCCTTAGGAGAATTGACACTGCTAGTATAGCAGACGCATTACTGGAAATTTTCAGTAGGGTGGGTTTTCCCAAACAGGTCATAACAGATAGAGGGGCAATTCAGACAGAAAGTGAGCTCCATGTTACAGGAGACACAGGAAAGCCTGACCAGCAACCAAGAAGCTCAAAAGATAAAATATGACAAGAAAGCCAAAGACAGAACTTATAACCCAGGGGATACCATGCTAGTAATGAGACCAACCAACAAGGTTGAGGGGCAAGCCATTTGGGATGGCCCATACCATATAATTGATAAGAAAAATGAGGTCACTTATGGGGTTAACAAACCCAACTCCAGGGCAGCGACACAAGAATTTCACGTAAACAGAATCAAAGATTACCATGATAAGGAAACACAGGTTTGCTTAGCGTCAGTGGCTGCGGGGGATGGGGAAATAGATGGCTGTAATGAACCATTGCTGAACCTCCTGCAGGAGAACCAGGAAGCTGAGTCTCTGGAGGAAATTTGCATTTCCAGACCTCAGCACCTCCCAGAGGCAGGAGATGATGCAACTCCTGCAAGAGCACAGAGAGATCTTTTCAAACAAACCTGGGGAAACCAATATCATTGTACACACCATTGAGACAGGAACCAAAGGTCTAGTAAAGTCCAGTCCCTTTCACACAAATGGGAAGATTCAAACACAGATCCACCAGGAGATCCAGAAAACGTTGCAACTGGGAGTCATACAGGTCTCAAAGAGCCCGTGGGCAAGCCCAGTGGTTTTAGTTCCAAAACCTGATGGCTCCATAAGGTTCTGTGTTGATTATCGTAAATTGAATGCCATAACTGTGTCAGACTCCTACCCCATGCCCAGAACAGATGACATGGTAGAAAGGGTAGCAGGAGCTACGTACCTGACTACCCTAGATATGACCAAGGGTTATTGGCAGATTAGAATTAACCCCGAGGACCAGCCCAAAACAGCATTTATAACTGACAAGGGCCTATATGAATTCACAGTGATGCCTTTTGGGTTAAAGAATAGTGGGTCTACATTCATGAGATTAATGGATCACATCCTAGAAGGGATACGCGACTTTGCCTTGGCTTATATAGATGGCCTGGTGATTTTCAGTAAAACATGGGACACACACGTAAGCCACGTACTACACAGCTTTAAGGAGGCAGGACTAACAATAAAACCATCAAAGTGTAAAGTTGCTATGGGTACCGTTACATACCTAGGGTACGAGGTCGAAAATGGCAAATTAAGTCCTTGAAAAGACAAAGTAGAGGCTGTTTGCTCCTGGCCTGCACCCACAACCAAAAAACAGATCCAGAGGTTCATAGGCATGACTACTTATTTCCGCCATTATGTCCCACGCTTCAGTGAGATAGTGACCCCCTTAACTGACAAATGTAAGAAGCGATGCCCAGAGAAGGTACAGTGGTCAGATGAGTGTCACAACGCCTTTGACAAACTTGAGGGCTCTGTCGGAGGTCCCAGTGTTAATCAGCCCAGATTATGACAAGGAATGCCATATCTGGACTAATGCCTCTGACACCGGCCTGGGAGCAACCCTCACACAAGAAGGGGAGGATGGAATAGACCATCCCATTGCATACTTTAGCAAGAAACTGCTCCCAAAGGAAAAGTATCTGGCAACCATTGAAAGAGAGTGTCTAGCCAAAGTGTGGGCTGTCAAGAAACCTAAACCTTACTTATTTGGTAGAACGTTCACAGTATACACTGACCACTCACCTCTGACATGGCTTAATAATGTTTAAGACTCCAACTCCAAACTGCTGAGATGGAGCTTGTTTTTGCAGGAATTTGACATGAGAATTGAACACGTACAAGGGTAAACAAAATGTGGTAGCTGACGCACTCTCATGGAGGGACACCCCAGTCTAATCATGTTACAGGACACTGTCGTGACCACTCCACATGATCTGGAAGGTGGGGAGCTGTGACAGAGATACTGGACTATAGGTCTAACAAATATGTAAAGCTAAAATGTTAAACATGTATGTAATGTTAAACTTGAGAACTGGAAACTTGCTTCATGTAATCATGTAATGTAAAACCAAGAGCTGGAAACGCACTCCAGGAAATGGAGAGAGATAAAAGAATGTGGATTCAGAGAGCCCACTCTGGAGAACCAGACATACCCCACGGATTTGCAAATGAAGCTTTTCCTGCAAGAGTAACACAGAATTCTCAAGGCGAGAAGTCAAATAAAGGGATGGAAAAGGTATTTAAGGAAACATCTTTGCTATCACAGGGACAATTGGAGTTCAATTCAATCACTGATTCGATCCAGCTTGCGGGGGGGGGGACGGGCAGGAGCCTGCTTGCCAGCCAGTGAGTGGAGGAATGCATTGAGAGAGAAGAACTTTGCTTTCTACCAACTCAAGGACTCAGAGCTCAGCTAGCCTTTCACCGCTGGCTGAGAACAAACTTAAGTGAATGGACTTTCTGTAGGGTAAGATATACTTAGGGACTAACACAGTACAGAATAGGAATGCGTTATTTTGTTTACTTTGTTAGCCACTCTGTGTCAAACTACCTTGGCTTATGTAATCAATAAACTTTCTTCTCTATTAAGAAGTGCTTTCTATTGTTCTACATTGGAACACAAGTGAGCAACTCGTGCCTACAAGCACGTGCGAACCTAGAGAGTGTGTGAGAGAACGGGAAGCTTTCTGGGAGTTTGGGAGAAGCAAGGATTATCCTCTTTCCAGGACTGAATCAGCCAGAGAGAGAGAACTGGTTCAGGTGGCCTCCAAGTGAGGGAAATTGAATCACCCAACCCAGGAAAGGGGGGTACTGAACCCCAAAACCCGTGACAAGTTCCACAGCTGCGGAGTGGCCACTGAGAACAGCCTCTCCAAAGTAACCCCCCAGGGACCTTGAGAAGGGCGCTCCCAGATGACAGCAGGGGCCAGTCAAGGGCATACGTAGTGAGGCGGTCCCGTAGATAAATGGGGCCCAAGCCGTATAGGACTTTATGGCTAAGAACCAGCACCTTGAATCGGGCCCAGAAGACAATAGGCAGGCACTGCAAAGAACGGAGCAATGTGCTCCTGGTGACCCATCTCTGTAAGGAGATGGGCTGCCGCATTCTGCACCAGCTGCAGTCTCTGAACCATCACCATGGGCAGCCCCACATACAGTGTGTTACAATAGTCCAATACTGAAGTAATGAAAGCTGGAATGATAGTGGCCAGGGCAGAGTCTGAGACATGGCTGAAGCTGTCACACCAGATGTAATTGGTGGAAAGTGCTCCTCGCTACAGTTCTACATCTAGGCGGAGCTGTGAATCAAGGAACACTCCCAGGCTCTGAACCTAAGGAAGGGACGCCACACCCACTGCCTTCCCCTTTGCATCACCTTTGTCTTGTCGGGATTCAGCCTCAGTCAACTCTCCCTCATCCAGTCTCCCACAGCCGCCAGACATCATGTAAGGACCGAGACTGCGGGGCCTGGGTCAGATGAAAAGGAGAGAGAGAGTTGAGTGTCATTAGCATATTGATGACACTGAACTCCAGAGCTCCAGACAACCTTGCCCAACAGCTGCATAGACACGTTGAACAGGATAGGGGACAAGATGGAACCCTGCGGAACTCCACACGAGAGGTTCTGGGGAGACAAAAAATGTTTCCCAAGCACCACTCGTTGAGTTCGTCTGACAAGGAACGAGCAAAACCATTCAAGAACAGTCCTGCCCACCCTGGCTCGGTCCTGCAGACGAGTCACCAACAACTTGTGATCAACAATATCAAAAGCAGCTGATAGCTCTAATGGAATCAACAGGGTTGAATGACCCTGATCTAATTCCCAGCAAAGATTGTCGACCAAGGCCACAAGCGCAGTCTCAGTGCCATAGCCCGAACAAAAGCCAGACTGAGAGGGATCTAGAAAACTGAGTTGGTCCAGATGCTCCTGTAGCTGCTGAGCCACTACCCCTTCAATAACCTTCCCTAGAAAGGAAGTCAGTGTCCAAAAATGGCTTTTTGAGCAGGGGTCGAACCACCGCTTCCTCAAGGCAACTCAGCATCCTGCCCTTCCGAAGGGAGACATTGACCACCCCCACCAGCAGTGGCCCCAACATCTCCCAACAGGCCTTAACCAGCTAGGATGGACATGGGTCCAGTTTGCAAGAGGTGGCTCTAACAACCCCAAGAGCATCCTTTGCATCAGCAACCGAAATCAGCTGAAATTGATCCCATACAATTGGACAGGGTGGGGCTTCCATAACCTCTGGTTCTTCCATTGTAATAAGCGCGGTGTCGAAATCGTGGTGAATCTGGGCAATTTTATCAGCAAAGTAATCAACAAACATGTCACAGCGGGCACTGGATGATTCCAGATTCAGGTGTCAGGATTTCCAGATCCTACTGGCATTGGGGCCCACTCAGTCAGAGAGACAGCCACCAATTCAGTTCTCTTAAATAGGGCTTCCCTAGAAGAAATTTGTATGGCAGCCACCTGGGCATCAGTGCACACATTTGCCAGACACTACATACTTAGCTTGATGGCCTCCACAGAAGCGGCCTTTGGGCCCAGAGTTCTTCGGAGGGTTTTAGAGCCTTGGTTCTGGGGAACTCCAGAGAAGAGGTTGTTGGGGTTTTTTCGGCTGGTGGGAATCTGCCCTCCCTGGAGAGACCTTCTTGGAGATGTCCCATCAGTCAAGAACATCTGTCCAGCCATGGGTGGGGAGGAGATGGGAAATTTCTTACCTGTGAATTTTCCTTTTCCTCCATGGCAGGACAGATGGTCAGACAGATCTCTCCCTCTGGGGATTCCACCAGATTTCGAAAGTAGGGGGTTTCAGAATGTATTACCCCAGCTGTCCTCTGTTTGATTCTACTTTTCTTGTATATTCCAGTTAGCGAACCAGTTTGGGTTTATTGGTTAACAGTTATGTTCTGAGTTTTTATTAGCTTTTGCAGTCTCGTCCTGCGGTCTTGATTAAGGGCTGTGCCCCTCCCATGGATGCGGCTGTCAGTCATCATTATTGATCCTGCCTATCCAAGTGAGGAGGGACACACCCCATCAGTTAAGACCATCGGTCCTGCCACGGGGCAAAAAGAAAATTCACAGGTAAGAAATTTCTTGTTTCATTACAGCCGCAGGAGTAGCCCTATAATTAAGGCAGTTACATAGCTGAGTTAAATCAAAGATTCTGGTCAAATTTGGGATGATTTGTTCCATCAGTGTGAAGTTTGTGTGGGGGAAGAATACAAATTTCTGGCACATCAGGTAAGAAACAGCTGAGATATAGGAGTTTTAACTTGAGGCAAAATGTTTTCCCTGTTTTGTGACTCTCTAAACATATCTCTGAGAAGTATCTGGCCATGTAGTGGTGCAGGACGATTCAAGAGTGACTTCTAGTTTTTTCCTGCATTTAGTTCTAGACTATCCATTTTATAGTTTTGAAGTTCCCGTTTTTACCAATGGGGAGAGTGAGAAAAGCAGCTCTTTGCTGTCTGTTTCATCTGTCATGTTCGATTTACATGCAGAGAGCTTTTATGGTAGGCTTTGGCTGTACATGAGATTAACTTTCTTACAGGCTATTCTATGTAGGTAAGGAGATTTTTATTGTAGGTTTTGGATAGGATAGAGCTGAGACTAAAAGGAATTTCTTAATCAAGAAATGTTTTGGGTTTTTTTTAGTTAAAGGTAGGCTCATTTGTAAACAAAACTTACCTTTAAAAAACAAATTAACAGCCACTAGAACAGAACTTACATGCCAAAAAGCATGGAAATTAATTATACTTCATTCTCTAATTTATTCCAGTTATTCTGCTGAGCCGGAATTTGAATTAATTTAAAATGACCAGCTCTCTACCAATATTATAACTAGTAGTTGTAGTAATTTATTTACGGCCAAAGGCCATTGGAATTGCAATACATTAAAACTAAAAGACATGAACAAATTAAATTCATGTAAACAATAAAATAATACTAAAAAAGATACATACATAATTGGCAGGTACATGATAAATAAAGAGTAAACAAACTCATACAGTATAATTCATTGTCTGGTATTTACACCATCCCTATTCTAGAAAGGAGCTACTCCCTCCTATCTTACCATCCAAAATCCTGGACACCAATAAGATCATTACCCTGCACCTCTCTTTTGCAGGTTCACCTTTCAGTGGACCACCATCCCCTTAATTCCAACCATAGATACACTTGCTGATTGGGTCAGAGGCCTGATGGTAAACAAGGCCATTGAGAGTCTAAGACAATGTGGCTTAGAGAACTACCTTGGAGCCATGGTCCATACCTAAGCTGCCAAGTCATCCAGAACGCCTCTAAACTCCAAGAAGTTTTTCCTATTGTGTGGTAAACAAAGGAGGAAAGATGCGACATTCCTAATGCTCTGGGGGTCTGGACTGTTCAGGAGCCTGGAGTCGGTCCTTCCTGGCAACATGCCCAACAAGTCCTTCAGATACCTATCCCTAGGGCCATCATACAAATGACAATATAACATAGCGTGGGCTACTGTCTTAACATTGATATTGTCAAAGGGGCATAATCTCTCTATGAATAAAGGGACTCCCTGAAAACGGCCTTCCAGAACCCGTGAAGGCAAGGCATTAACCCGGGCACGGAAGAAAAGGTGTTTGGCCTTAGTTGATATTGGGGTGATGACATATCCCGCCATTTGCCCAGGTTTGGGTACCCAATCTATGTATGCCCTAAAATGAGGTGAGTTGTTCAGCCCTCCAATCTCCAGCTGTCGCATGATATCAGGATATCTGACCAACACCTCCTTCCTTACTGCCCCAGGAAGTTTGTGGGACAGATAATTTCCAGATAATCCCATCTTCCTGAGTTGGGCCTCTATTTTTGAGGTCCATGGGCTACAAAAGGGGTCTATGCCCACCTCTGCCAGTAAACCCAGCGATTGATTAGTAACGATGTTACACCAGAACTTTAAGGCATTCTCCAGGGCAACCTGGGACCAGCATTTTTTGGCCAAGTTCCAATCTCGCCACAGCACAGGGATTACCCCTCGGATTACCCAGAAGTCCCATAAGGAACCTATTCTGGGTTAGATTTATGTTTTGCAGAGAGAAAGGGGCCCAGAGCTCTGTCCCATACAGCATTTGAGCTCTTAACTTGCTGTTATGGGCCTGGATTGCTGACCCTATCACGCTTTTTCCTTGCCTAGTGAAGAAGCCGTATAGAGAACTAGAGGATCGCTTTGCTGTTACAGACGCTCCTGAGATGTGCTTCTTCCATGTTCCGCTCCTATGAAATACTAATCCTAGGTATCGAAAAGATACAACCTGCTGGAGAACGTGGCCTTCAATAGTCCACCGATGGGATTTCTTTTGGCTAGAGAAAACCATAATCTTGAACTTGTTAAAATTAAGAGTCAATTATCTTTACAAAAAGCCACGAAAGCGTTCAATTGCCTAATCAGACCCATACGTGTTTGAGATATTAATGCTATGTCATCTGCATAGCAAAGGCATCCGATTGCCCTGGAGGCCAATCTCGGGGGACAGTATTTTGAATCAGCCATGATGGTAATTATTCCATTAATATAAAAATTGAAAAGGGCAGGAGCAAGTACACATCCCCCTGTCTAACACCAAGTGTAGTACTCACAGAAGGAGTAACGTGGCCCTAGGAGTCCACCCTAACTACCAATGAAGAGTTGTCATAGAGTGCATGGATAAGACCAAGCAGTCTTCCATTGATAGAGGATTCCCGGAATTTCTCCCAGAGAATCCCTCTATCAACGGAATCAAATGCAGCTTTAAGGTCTAAAAACACCACATAGAATTTGCCATTCCGCGCTCGGTACTTGCTGGCAAGGTGAAATAGCACAAAGCACTGTTCAGTGGTCAATCGACCTTTCTGAAAGCCAGCCTGTTCAAGGGCTATGACTTCTTCCTGAAGCATCCAATTTGTGAGCCTTACCAACAAGAGCTTTGCATAAATTTTCCCTATCACGCATAGCAAGCTGATAGGCCTGAAGTTAGCTGGGTTGCTTCTAATTCCTTTTTCGTATATTGGGACAACCACAGCTTTCCCCCATTGAGCTGGGATTATGTCTGTGTTGTTAATCGCCGTAAACAGTGCGACCAGAAGTGGAATCCACCATGCTTTGTGTTTTAATAAATTCTATGTGGCTAAGGTCAGGACCAGGAGCTTTACAATTTTGAAATGACTCAACCAGAGCATCTACCTCAGCGCAGGTAACTGATGGCCAGGGCTGTGCAGCTAATATATCAAAATTGAAAGCCCGAGGACCCTCCTTACAGTCTGCGGCAAATAGCTCGCAAAAGTGGCTAACCCACGAATGCGGGTCGACCAAGGGGGCTGCAAAACGCAGCTCCCTTGTGTTTACGCCATTCACAAGCTGCCAGAATTTTCTGGAGTCCTTCTGATCTATAGCCTGTAACAGATTTCCCCATTGCCTCTCTGCGTAATCACGCTTCCTTGATTTTATTAGCCTTTTGTATTCTGCCCTTAGGGCCAAAAAATCCGAATGAAACCTAGGCAAGCCGCCTGCTCTATACTCACTGCACATGTTCTTAATTCTGGCTTTCGTCAGATGGCATTCTTGATTAAACCAAGGTTTCCCTCTTTGGGGATGGCTAACTACAGCATCCCTGTTCAGTGACTGAATGTATTTGCTCAAAACAGAGCTGAGTTGGCCATATAAGAATATGGCCTCAGTACTGTCTATAGATGAAAGAATCTTATCTCTGAGCTCACTACAGGGAGGCTGACACGTCCACTCCTCGGGGTAACAGTATGATCAACTTCCTGCGAGGCCAAAAGCTGCGGCCCCACCTCAATGGGAGTGGCTGCTCGGGGCGTAGAAGACTTTTTAGACAAACAGCATTGGTATGGATTGTAGCTACGGGTGGCCCTAAATCCTTCTGGGGGAGTGGTCTACCTGTATCTCGATCTTTATCATGGAACAAGGGGAGGATCTCCTGATTTTTATATACCCTGCTAAGATGGACTCCGCAGGAGGCAAAACGACCCATATAATGGGCCAAACTTTTGATTATCGAGGGGGACCCAAAATGGATTACTAAACACTGGTGATGCCTCCTCAGTGGTAGATAGTCCACCTGCGTGATCTGAAAGGATGGAATGGCGTCTCCTACTATAGAGGAGATATGCTTTCTTATGAGGCGCTGTGAATTCCATATGGGCCTATGTCCCCAAAATAATGGGGCTATTTGGAATGCCAGTGCTGTTGTTTCTACCTCTAGGTGCTGTCTGTTCATAAGACCAATGGACACTCTACTGCTCTCCACTCCAGATGACGTAGATCCCTTTTCCTTAGCTCAGTCTGCTCCCTGAGTTTGGCAGGCTTTTGAACTTCCCTGACTGGCCCTGGTGTAAACTAATCCTGCAATCACTTCCTGGCACTCCGTGGTCCTAAGAATAATTGATTGTAACAAATTAAGCTGGGTATCCAGTCTGGAGTTTAACCCCTCCAGTTGTACATAAAGTTTAGCCACCAAATCACCAGTTAAAAAACATTGGTTCCCCAAGATGGAGGAGAGGGGAGTAACGAGGTTTAGAGGGGGCAATAGGAATCCCACTAGGTTCTTCCATGTTTGGAGCTTCACCAGGGACTGCAGCTCCCTGATATGGCACCCCTAATATCTCTGGGCTATCTATCGGGGTCCTAGGTTTTTCCATAATTGCATCCGAAGATAATATTTTGGGGGCAGGTTTCGCCTGAGGGCTTTTGAGACAGTCCTCTAGCCTAAGTTGCCTTCAACTCTCTTTTCAAGTTACATATTAGAACTTGAGATTATACAACTGCTCCAAAATTAAGGCAAGTGAAATTATATAAATGTATAATAAATACATTATTAATTCAATACTTGTTCGTTCTCTCTCTCCTGTGGAGACGGGCAGTCCTTACTGGGCTTAGATTCTCCAACTGGAGTTGAGGCAGGATCAGGGTCTTGACTGGCCATCAGACCTAGGGGAGGCGCTGACCCTGGCCTGACTGCCCAGATCTGTTCCTGCCTCCACAAGAGAGAGACGCTGGGAAGGCTTCTCTTCTGGAGAAGCCAGGGTGTTCGTTTTTAGTTAGTGAGAAAGGGGCACATTGCCCCATACACTTAGATGTTTGGGGTTTTTTTGCTCGGGGCTGAAGAGGAACTGCTCCTTTGGCTCAGAACTACACCACCACCCCAAGCGAGGGCTGCACGAGGCTTGAGGTAGAGCCACAAGCTGCTTGAACGTGTTGTCTACTCCCGCTGCCTTGACTTCCTATCCTCCAACTCCTCCCTTGACCCCCTCCAATCTGGCTTCTGCCCCCTTCATTCTACTGAAACTGCTCTCGCTAAGATCACCAACGATCTTCTGGTGGCTAAATCTAAACGTCTCTATTCCATTCTTGTCCTCCTTGATCTCTCTGCTGCCTTCGATACTGTTGACCACTCACTCTTGCTGGATTCCCTTCACTCCCTTGGCTTTTGTGGCTCTGTCCATAACTGGTTCTCCTCCTACCTCTCTGACCGCTCCTTTAATGTGTCTCTCTCCAACTCCGCCTCCTCCTCCTTCCCCCTCTCAGTTGGTGTTCCTCAAGGCTCTGTTCTTGGCCCTCTCCTCTTCTCGATCTATACCTCATCCTTAGGCAAACTCATTGCCTCCCATGGCTTCCAATACCACCTCTATGCTGATGACACTCAACTCTATCTCTCTACTCCCTCTCTCTCTCCCTCTGTTCAAGCTCGTCTCATCAACTGTCTCTCTGACATCTCTACCTGGATGTCTCAACGTCAACTCAAACTCAACATGGCTAAAACTGAACTCCTTATCTTCCCCCCTCATCCTTCCTCTCCTTCCTCACTGTCAATAACTATTGATGGAGTCACCATCCTGCCTGTCCCCCAAGCCCGTAGCCTAGGCTTCATCTTTGACTCACCCCTTTCTTTTAAACCCTACATTGACTCTGTTGCTAAATCCTGTCGCTTCTCCCTCCATAACATTGCTAAGATTCGCCCTTTTCTCTCTGTCTCGTCTGCCAAAACTCTTGTTCATGCTCTGGTCATCTCTCGCCTCGATTACTGTAACCTCCTTCTCACTGGCCTTCCCCGGTCTCACCTTTCTCCCCTCATCTCTGTCCAAAACTCTGCTGCCAGGGTCATCTACCTCGCCAGTCGCTTCGACCATGTGCAGCCCCTCCTCTCTTCGCTTCACTGGCTTCCCCTTCCTGAACGAATCCTGCACAAGCTCCTAGTCTTCACCTATAAAGCTCTTCACAACCTTGCTCCCCCCTACCTCTCTGCACTTATCGCCCTCCATACTCCAGCCCGTGCACTTCGCTCCTCCTCTGTCCCTTCTCTCACCCTTCCACGCCTTCCCTGCTCCCCTAAGCGCCTTCGTCCCTTCTCACTTGCTGCCCCCCATGCCTGGAACTCCCTCCCTGTCCACATCTGCCTTGCCCCCTCTCTTCATACCTTCAAATCTCTCCTTAAAACTCACCTCTTTCGCTCTGCTCTGTCTGACTCCTTATCCGGCTGAGACACTATTTCCTATACCTACGGTCTGTGTTTACCCTTATCCTTGCAACATGGACCTGTCTGCTGTCATTCTCATGGTAACCAAGCCAAGGGACTGTCTATTTTATTACTTTGTAAAGTGCCAGGTACACTGCTGGCGCTATATAAATGTTTGTTAATAATAATAATAATAATAATATTGCCATCAGGTGCTGGGTGCGCCAAAAAGACACTGCATGGCATCAAGGAGCGGGGCGGGGGGCCCTCCAGGAGTTCCAAGCTGCCCCACAGTAAAAGAGGGTGGGTGGGACGAAGGGGCTAGTCAGCACCTCAATTGCACAAGGCTACCGACCCCACAGCAGGCATCTGGCCCACCAGAACATAGCCACTGATCCGACCCTCCACCACAGCAGCCCCTCCCAAGGACCACCAGTGGAGGGACAGTAAGTACACACACACCCAATCCTGCCACAGCCTATCATTAATTATAGTGAATGTTGATTGATTTATTTTTTAAAGGTAAATTTTGTTTCAAATGGACCTACCTTTAACTTTTTTTAAAAGAGCTAGGTTTTTATTCATTAAGTAATTTCCAAGATTTTTTAGATGTGAGGAATGTGAATTTTTAACATATCCACAGCCCTGGCAGCCTACATTTATGGAGCTACGTTTACATCCCTGCAGCCTTCTAAATAGCAGATATAGAGACCGAGCCAGGTATATTCTAAGTTGTAGTAGAGCTAGTTCTTTGTTTCTGCAATAATTAGAACCAGATATAAAATAGACTACCTAATAGAAACATTGAAATAATGTTTCACAGTACAAGAACCAGATACAGTAACACAAATTCTAATGGAAACTCTTCTAACGCCTGACTTGCCTACCAAAAGACCCTGTGAGGTTCAAAAGCTTGTATACCTCCACTAACTGTAGTTGGTTCAATAAAATATATTGATGTGCTTACTTTGTCTCTGTCTCAAGCTTAGTCCATTTTCAAAATAGGTTTTAATCTGAGATCAGAAATATCATGGGTTCTGTCTGGGTGTGCATGCCCTCATTTCTGTTCCCTTATGGGTGGGAATTGGATCCAGGTGCCAGATATAAGAACTGGGAAGAAGTCAAATACTAGCTAACTGCAGCCACTGTGGGGTTTTTTTTGTGCGTGTATACATTTCAACTCCAAGTAGCCAATTGGTTTCTATCAGGAGAAGGGGTCGCTGCAGGGAGACTAAAAGTGCTGTTCGTGGCCTCTGTGTCTGGTCATGAGGGGAAGTAGAGACCTGCTGCACGGATTCTATAATTTCTAGGACTAGTGGGGAGACGGGGGGGACTAGAAGTCAGGAATCGTTTTTGTAGGGACCCTAGTGTCTCTGGGTAGCATGGCCATGAAGAGACTCCATGTTTCAACTCCAAGCAGCAAATTGGCTTCTACGAGGTGACAGTGGAGAGTGTAAAAATGACGTCCTTTCTTCCCCCCTCCTGCCCCCCAGCCACTGTACTCTGGTTGGGAAGAGACTCCAGGGATCACTGTAGGGAGCCTTTTCATGGCCAGAAGGGGGAAGAGATTATTCCTATGTGGTTGTATTAGTGTGTATGTTACACAGCGCCCTGGCCATGTTTTTGGGGAAGGAAGGAAGGGATGGTGTTTGTCTGACAGTAGAAGCAAGGCATTGGGTAAGGACAGTGAACACTGGCTGCGCTGAAAGTGTTCTCGCTGTGTTCGGGCAGGCAATCACTTTTACACTCTCTCCAAGTAACTTTCTCAGTGGCTCGCTCTACTGGGGCTCCCTGCTTCAGAGGCAGACATTCGCCTCCAGACAGGGGCTGCTGCTGTCATCCCAGCTGGAGCAGCAGCAGCTTCTGCTCTCCCCTTGGCTCTTTCCTTTGTGTACGTCCAGTCGGGGTGGGGGCTGAGGAAGAGGAGGGATGGCTGTGCTGCCGCCTTGCTGTCAGCGTTACCCAGGAGGAGGCAAGAGCACAGAGCCTGTGTTTAAACTCCTTCCAGCTGCCTGGAGAAACGTTGATGCATCTAGGCGGCTGGGAGAAGTCTCCCCTCGGCCACTCACCGAGCAGGTTGCCGCAGGAAACCATGCAGTTGGGCCAGGCCCCTGGGAGGGCACACGTTGGCAAGGTCCTTGAAGTGGGTGCACTTAGGGTGTGCTGGAGCTATCACTATGGGCCCTGGGGGTGCTGTAGCGACTGCATTCCTGGCAGGGAGCTGGGAATGTAATAGTGAAGGGAGGAGCGCAACTTAACATATGTGTCATTCTGACCTCCCACAGTGCTGCAACTGCACATGTGCCCAAATGAATTTTTCCAAGTTTAATAACTCATTATACTTCACTTAGACATTGGCTATATCTATGCATGTACATTTGAGTCAGAACTTGGTGAAATTAGAAATATATCGTCCTCCCCCCCCCAAAAAAATGGGCTCGGTGAAAACATGAGCCAATTAACATTTAGATCCCCTGAAAATTAGGCATGTACTACTCTATCCCCTAAAAACACACAGTACAATTATGAGAGTGGAAGATCAAGCTACTTAGTCATAGGAACATTTCAAAGTTTCACTGTTTACAATGGAAGTGTAGCCTACCTTTAATTATTCAGCCCCTACTGGGACTGAATAAAAACTCGGTGACTGGCTGTTCCAGTTACCGATCAAACTCCCTGCAGGTGAAACTGACAAGGTACAAGAAATGCCAATTGGGAACAACATAAGACACCAGGAATGCTATAAGCCCTTAGTGGAAAGTAAACCAATAAAGTGGCAGTTGCTTATCAGAAACTGAGTGGGAGGATCTGAAATTCCAAAGAGGAGGAGAGGATCTAGGTGGAATGACTAGAATGATGGGTAGGGGGGGTTTCCATGAACAGCTGAAATGATATGGAGGCAGGGGAATGAAAATTAGGAGGCCAGCCTCTCCCTGCAAAATTGTGGAGGTTGCACCCAGGTGTTTACAAAAACAAATAATTCCCACTTGTTCTGCCAATCAAACTCAGCTTGGTACTGCAGCATGAAGGAGAATGTAGTGCATTCCCCCCTTTAAAAACAGGGAAATTCTTAAATCAAAACAACTTCAGATTAAGAAAGTAGTTAAGGCTCTTACAAAGTCTCTCATGTTCCAAAAAGCATGGACACTGTAAATTAAGGCTCCTGCCTTAACATGCATGGCATGTAAATGGTAAAGATGTTAAATAGTCTTGCATTGTGCTTGCTTTAAACTTAGGCTCCATGCACCCACACTTTGCCTTGGTCTTTCAGCCCCAATCCTCTTCCTCTGCAGGTTGGAGGCACCCCTGAAGCTGGGGACAGCAAGCTCCTATTACGTGCTTGATCTGTCTTCACTGTGGCCACAAATTCTCAATTTTTAATTCCTTTCTCAGGTAGCAGTTCAAGTGCATTTGCTCACTGCACAGGTGATTAAGGGCAAGCATTTGCCCTCCTATGTCATGCAATGGAGTACGATACTGCATTGTGCGTGTGGGAGAAGAGATGGTAATACTGCCAGTTAGGCAATTTCCCCTGCTTTTGTACTAACTCGCCTTAGTTCCACTCCACACCCCTATTCAGTACTAAATAAGAATTTATTAATAATAATAATTTTTAAATCACCCATAGACTCAGTACAGCTGTTTGTTTTGGAATGTTCTTTCTTGCCCCACATTTAATGTACCATTGTACAATGCAGCAAACATCTCAGAAGAGCTGGTTTTCCAGTAAGAATAAAGTGAATGGTGAACTCTTGAGAAATAGTTGTGGACAACATATTTTGGGCACTCCTACATCTCTTCTCCTTTGCTCCCTGACTTAATACTCTGTTAAGGACACATCTAACAGGTTTACCTCCCCCACAAAATAACATCCTGTTTGTACCACAACAGTGTAGCAGAGTAGCAGACTGTCAAGATCTGCATTTCAGGAACCTGTACCTGCCCTCTTGCTCCAAGACTCTTAAAACATGTTTGTATCCGTGCCGTCTGTATTACCTCAACAAATCGTTGTGGAGGAGTACTGCTCAAATATTACCCAACCACAGCAAAGCCTCAATCATATAAAGTAGGCACATAACCAAGGCAGGAAACAGCAAGGTTAGCCTTGCCTCCCTAATGTTTCCAGTCCCTTTAAGTACCCGAGTCTGACCCTAGTCATTATGATCTGGATGCAAACTGCCAATAGCCCCTGCTGTCCACATTATTCCTTCTCTCTCTCCCCCCCCCCCCAAAAAAATGAAAGCATAGACAGAAAGCAGGGGAGTCCCCCTGTTCTCCCCCGTTTGTGTTGTCCCCCACCCTGGAGAGGATTGGGTCTGAAAGACAAAGGCAAAGCATGAGTGCCTGGAGCCTAACATGAGCACAGTATGCGAGACTGTACAACTTTACTGCTTACATGGTGTGCAAGTTAAAGCAGGAGCCTTAACTCCTCTTCAACGGAAGGTTTTTGGGCTAAGAATATACTTAGCTTGAGCAAGGGTAGTCTCTTGAGTAGTCCCATATGACTACTTGCTTACACACTACATGACTACACAGTGAGTTATACGTTTAAAGCTAGTTTGTACACTAAAACACCAGCATTATACCAAGCGTTTCCATCTGGTCAGAAGGCTTAATAGGCTGTACCTCCAACACCCCAGTCCCAAGCAGTCTGGAGAAAGGGAGAGGGGCAACCAGCCCTAATGCAAGGACAACAAACCATACAGGAAGAAACTGAGAACCCAGTTTATTCAGCAGAACAAACCTCAATGGGCAAATTGGTTGTGGTGTGTATGTGCCTTCACCTAAAGCACTCTAGAGTCCAGCAGAGAAAGGCATAACAAGTTGAAGCTAGATGAAATAAGATACACATCAAGTGATGAATCCACTACCTCTTAGCAGTTTACACATCAAGAATAGACATCTTTCTGCAGAGATGCTTTTGCTAACACACACGTTATCACACTTGGTACTCAGAGAAGGCCAAACTGGATTGTTGGTATCTCTGCCCCTTTCTGACAAACATTAATCCATGTCTGGAATTCTCTAGCAATAAATCTCATCTGTCAGTCTGCAACATACACCATGAATGAGCGCATGACTAAGCAGTGGCTATATAGCAATCCCTTACGTGCTGCTGAGGGGGTATAGTCAGGATGATTGGGACAAAGATGAAGGCAATCCTCACCCAGCTGGGAGCCAACCCAACATGGTTTCCCAGGGGATGGTGCAGGGCAGCGCAACTGCAGTAAGTTACAAGCTGAGTACCACCAATAATTTAGAAGAGAACAGTACAGTTTGTAGGGATGGAATGTGCAGCCAGGGGCTATTTTTAAACTTCAGGTCTCTGGTGTCAAGTGCTTTTCCATCTGTTCCCCTTCTCATGAGGGCTGTTCTCCAAGGGCAGGCCTTCTGTCATGAACAGGTAGGAGCTGATGGCTTCCCGCAGGCCCAGGCTGACTGGAGAGTCCTCCTCTGGGAGTGGGCCTTCTGCAAATAGGACTGAACTGGAAACGAGAGAAAATTCCAGGTGAGGAACTCCAGCGTAACTGCTCTACAGCAGGAAAAGCAGAGACCAGCAATGATTCACTGGGATCCCCTACCCAGCTCCACCTGGCCCTTCTGCAGGTCACACTAGGCGCCCCCCCCGCTCCCAATGAATGGGTTCAGACTGAGCCTTCTGTTCCACAACTCTGTAACCTTAACATGGCAAGAAGTACCCAGGCCTGAAGCAGGCCGGCCCCTGGATGGTGAATCCCAGGATCTCACTGCTGAGCATTCCCAATTCAGAAGCCTCTCCCACTGCAGTGACAGGCCCTGCCATCCTATTAATCCTATCTCCAGCTCAGGGTCCCCTTCTGGCTTCCACCCCTCTATTTGCAAACCTCTTCCACAAGCCCACCAGCAAATCAAGAAGAATCCCCAAAAAACTGTGCTGCTGTCAGCTTCCTACCTATCAAGCTCGTTCCAGTTAAGAGCTGGCTTCTTGACTATCACTGGTTCATGAAGGTTCCGTCCTGGCACTGGACTAGTTCCTTGGATAAAGCATGGCTCCTTTAGAACACAGCACAATCCATCTGTGGTCTCTGTGGCAGAGAAAGCAGGACACTTCAATGATGTCTTCCCCATATATCACATGCCCACACGTTGGGCATTATTTATTTGCATTTCTTAGCCGCCCCCTCATGCCTATGGCATCTCGGGGCGGCTTACAACATAAAAGTAACAGTAGATAAAATAACAATAAGATAATAAAACACAAACATTTAAACATCTAAAAATCCACCTAAGAATACCCCCCCCCCCCAAAGCTTCTATCCCAAACCCCCTCCCCACCCCTGAAGGCCTGGGAGAACAGCCAGGTTTTACAGGCCCAGCGGAAGGCCATCAAACCTGAGGCCAGACAGGCTTCCTCCGGGAGGGAGTTCCATAGTCGTGGCCCAGCCACCGAGAACGCCCTCTCCATTGTGGCCCCCCGCTTTAGATGGGGGACCTCCAAGAAGGTGCCCCCAGCAGACGTTACAGATGCCCGGGTTCTTTGGGTCCCTGTACCAGCAGCTAGCAATGAGGAGCACGCCGCAACCTTCCAACTCTCCCTCAAGCACTACTGAAAAGCTGCTGCTCTGTGGGTTGCAGGGCCCATCCTATACACAGTGCTGAATATCCAAGTCACGCTCAGCTGGACTACACCAACTGGCTTGCTTTGCCTTGCTATGTGAATGAGAACATGGCCTACACGGAACTCCTCCTAGCAGGCAGATCTTTCCCAGATGTTCATGGGCTGGGGGTCCTAAGGCTGCAGCTCACTGCCATCAACGACCCACCAGCACAGAAGCTCGTAAAGGGATGGAGAGATTCCTCTGGAACAAGTAACGGCGCTCGGGCTCTGCTTGGCTCAAGCAGCACTTTCTCTAAAGCTCACAGCAAACTAGGGTCTGAACTCCCACCGAGGAGCCATGTCCAAGCGTTGTGGCTGCTTGCAGAGTCCTTGGTTTGTCACATCTGTCTACACAGCACTTGGAGCTTCAGGGGACCCATCTCTTCTAGTCACACAGCAAGGTGCAGGCAGGCTTTTGTTCTTGGAGGAAGACAGAGGCCAAGGTCCAGGAACAAACATTTGCTTCTACCCCCTTCCCATATCAGCCCAGAGTCATTCTGGATGAGAGCAGGGAGGCTACCTGAATAGTAATCCACCAGGTCATGCAGGCTAGGGAAGGTGAGGCGTGGGGAGACATAGAGCCAGCCATTTTCCAGGCGGTTAATGCGATAGTGTTTCACAGAATCCCAGGAAGTATGATTTGTGCGCCTGACAGACAAGGAGAAGCATCCTGTGGAGGAGAGAGAACAATTCAGTAGGCAGACCCAGTACCCACTGCAGACTGAGGGCAGTGGCTTCTAGCTTCTCTGACCCAGTCAAGAGTGACTTTCTGTGAGCAATGGGGCTCCATTGGCTGTCACCTACCCCATTCAGGCTCTGAGCCTTGGGCAGTAGATGTTTCCGTCAGTAAGCATAGTCCCTGGCTGTTTATCACTGTGGTGGTCTGAACCCAAGCTGAGCTGCTACACATCCCTGCATATAACTATTACACCGGCAAACTACCTTGCCACTGTGAAATATTCAAAACGACAGAGCCAACACCCATGGTAAGATAACACATTCTTTTTACTTCATAATCTAGATTGGAGTGGAAAACCTTTTTCTTTCCAGGAGCCACCTTGAAAATTAGTACAAGCTCTGAGGATCACATAGATGTTGGGGAGTGGAGTGACTCAGGAAGAGGAGAATCCAGATCTGTCCCCTTGTGTGCACGCCCCCTCATCACTGCTTCCTTCCCCCTGAACTCAGTCATTCAGTGCTTGAGGGTAGGAACTGAACCCAGGGGCCAAATAAAAACTAGCTGCAGGCTACATTTGGCTCCCAGGCCCAAGGTTCCGCATCCCTGGTCTAGATATAAAGCAGCATGAGAGAGACACTTCATCAAATAGTCAGGAACCATGAAGAGACATCTCATCAAAAAGCAATGGAGAAGGCTCATATGGAGAAGTCGCATATGCCTGCCATGGATGAGGAGCAGATAGAAGCGATAAGCCAGCCCAAAAGTTCCAAATCCAAGGTGGAGGCCTGACCTGGCTTTTTCTAGACAGGCATTGACTCTGAATGCCTAACCTAAGACACCTCAAGGCAACAGACAGAGGCATCCAAGATCAGAGGTTCAATCTTTATGCTGCACTTGGCCTCCTAGGATTTGGAGGTGGCAAGTCACATAGCAAATCTGGCTGAACTGCTTTGTGACAATAGCCTCCAAATCCTGGAAGGAGCAGCACACACGGCAGGCAGGGGAGATATATTAAATGCAACCCATGAAGCAGAAGCACCATAGGGAGGGAGAGAATAAGAAAAATTTAGGTGGAATCTAAGACCTACTAAAACTTGAACAAATGACTTCAGAGAACTAGCATGTCGTAACTCCCCCTGGGTCTTTCCATTGATACTGATCTGGCAGATCAGGTCTATCATTCATAATTTGGCATTTTATCACTCAGGGGCCAAGCAATAGCCGCATGCAAACCCCATGAAGGGTAAGGCATCTTTCATCCAGGGGTCAAGCATTTGCCACAGGCGAGCCCCGTGAAGGGTGAGGTATTTATCATTTGGGGGCCAAGTATTTGCCACGTGTGGGCTCCATGAGGGGCGAGGCATTTATTGTTCGGGGGCCAAGTATTGGTTGTGTGCTATGTAAGCCCGATAGGGCTAGGTTTTTACAGGGGGGAAGAAGTTTGGTTAAATAATTTTGTATTTTGAGTAAGCTCAGAATATCGTATTTGTATGAAGCCCATTTTAAAATGTGTTGTATTGTATTGTTTGTTTTGTATTGTGTATGATGCATGGCGAAAGCCGAACCAATACATTCTTACTTACTTACTAGTAAGATCTACAAGAAACTAATCTGTTAAAAGATATCACCCAAACTCACTCCACTAGCTTCAGCCATATGTGCATCTCAGATGCTACCCCAGGATGGAATGTTCCTGGATCTTTGTGCGAGAGCCTGCAAGCCATTCTGGAAGCACAGTGAGGAGCACAGACTGATGGACAGACACAATCAAGCCTTTCATCTTCTGGTACCTTGTAAGCTGCATAAAGAGCTGCACTAATCTTTGAAGCTAAAGCAGCTTCTCTCTCTAACTACCACCTGCAGGAAGCTTCCTGCCTGAGGCCCATGTAGTAGGGCAGGATGGCTAGCAGGAAAGAGAAACCCAGGGCGCTCAGAGGCACTGTTGTAAGCAGCCACTGAAGGCTACAGGTGGGACTGATCAGAGATAAAGCTAGCACACAGTACATATCAACATCCAATGCAAAGCAGCAGAGGCAAGAGCACAACAACAACATGTCATCATCAGCTCTGAGCCTACGAGACTGGGACAAAGGTGCAGACTGGGAAGGAACTGAGAAGAGTCCAGAATAATGAGCATTGTGTTCATAGGGCGACTGCCCGCATAAGCTAAGCTTTGAATTTAAAAAGATGCAGGTAAGCACATGAGCCACAACTGCACTCTGGCTGTCTGGGGCCAGTGAGTTGCTCCACAGATGACAGTGGTTCACTGTGGCCTGGGACTCCCTGCTCGTCTGTTTCCCCACCGCCAGATGCTGGCCTGCAACTGTCCCGAGGCGGGTAGGCAGCTGGCCCGGAATGTGCCCTGGGGCTGATCCCGGGCGATGATCTTTGGACAAGGTCTACCAACATGGGCCTGCACATTTGTTTGGTGCCCCTCCCTGAGCCGGGATGGGGCGGCTGCATTGTCCCGGGCTGAGGCGGCACCTCGCTGCCATCACATCTGTTTTTTACCCCTAGGAGCCCAAACTAGGGATGTCCATTATGAATTTGGATCAATTCATAACTACCCAAAACAGGCCACTACAGATTGATCCAAACCAAACCCTGTCTGTGCAAGTTATGGATCCCCGCCACCCTCCGGACAAGTTTCCCATTTACTTCAATAGGATCTGAATCCGAACCAGAACAGATCTGAAAATTACAGTTCCGAATCTGTCATTCAATCTGAATGCTCATCCCTAGCCAGACCATGGGCTCCTGTCTCACCCCACACAGACACATTAGTTAATTTCTGAAATGGCAGACACAAACCTTAGCATTTTCTAGTCCCACTGTTCTAGCCTTTTCCATTTCAAAATCATGGATTGCCTCACTAAAACACACTTTTCTTGCAAGTTCAGACCACAGTTGAAGCCAGAAGGCAGCAAAAGCGTTTGTGGGTTACTGTAGCTCAACTGCCATTTTTTATTTTTTTTAAATAAGTGTCAGCTTGCTGAAATAGCCTTCAGCTTCTGCCAGCATCACTGACAACATAGCTATGCACACGGTACATTGACAATTAGCTCCCCAGCCTTTCTAGACACCCCAGAATGTTGCTTCTGTTGTAACACGGATTGGCTCGGGTAAATCTCTTCGTAGCTAGATGCTGCATAAAAACATACGTGCAAACACCCACCAAGATTACAGCACTTCAGTGGCCACAATTTATCCTGAAACGTCTAGTAGCTTGTGGGCCGACTCATGGGATAATCAGGCCCTGATGAAGTTTACTCATTTCTCCCATCTGTCCCCCCTCCGCTCTTTCCCTGGACTCTGGCCAAGACAGTCCTTACTTTCCTGTCACAAGCACTTAGAGAGCAAGGCATGATCCCTTGGTGGGGATGGGCCCAACTTTCTAGCACACATTCCCACAATCCTCCACACTTCAAAGGGATGAGCCACGTCCCTTCCCCAGTCCCCCCAAGGAGCTACATACCTTTCCGGGTTTGGCTCTCCCTTATCAAAAAGGATCCTCCATGGTTGCAAGGCAGAAGCAGCAGCTCCTCAGCTTTCTCTCGGCTAATGCCCTCATAGAGCCATCTGAAAGGGGGGGCATGTGTCACTGGCAATGCAAGGGGAGACCACTCCACTGTGGCCTTTCATCACAAAGCATCTCTCCCTCACCCCCCCCCCCCCAACAACAACAATGCATCCCCTGACCCCTTCTGGCAAAGGGGGGAGTGTACAACCAGCCAGCTCCTTCACTGTACTGAGGCAGCGCTCACCCATATCACCTACATCTGCCATATCCAGATACTGCTCTGACCAAAGCTTCTCCGCTTCAAACAAGCACCAAGACTGCAGGAGGCTGTAGTGCAACTGAAGGCTGGGCCAATGGGCAAGAGCTTGGCTTCTCTTTCACACTTGTATATACAGCAAGTTATAGGGCAAATAACATTAAAAAAAGAGAGGCATTAATTTGTAAAGAAAGCTGTTCATTCTCTCCTCCCTGAAAAGACCTTGATCATAGCTGCTTGTGCAAATGCATTTAATATGCAGGGGATTTGAATGGAATGTAGACAGCAGATTGTTGGGTGAAACTCCTTCCTGTGCAAGGAACCAGCACGGGACCAGTCACTGCACATGAGAGCACAAAGGTTTGAAATATGCGCATGTGCACAAATCACCCACCACATCAGGAAACAAAATATGGAAGCAGCATTGGTAATAACTGCAGAGTATTCAGTGGTATGAGATACAGGAAGTGAGCCTTGCCTATACAGGAAGTGAACTTAACCTAACCAATCTCTCAATGGGCCCCTCCAACCTTAGCAATCAAAGTGGATCTATCTATTGAGAACGCAGATCAGACACTACCGTTCCCTTCTCTGATTGAGCTGAAAGGCAGCAAATACCCAACTGATGAAAGGAACACACTCTTAGGCTGCTTCTCACCAGACGGAACGCGCAGGCTGTGGGAGTCCACAAGAGCCAAATGATGCACAGCTCCTGTCTCATGGGAAAGGCTGAAGTGCGGGTCTTTTGCAGGCAAACATGCTTGTAAGGAATAGTAGGATTTCACCACTCTGCCCGACGTGCATGATTGCTGGTGAAAGACCCGCACTTCTGCATTTCCCACAAGTTGGAGCTGAATGTTGTTTGGCTCTCTCAGGCTCCCATGATGCCAAAGGCTGCACATTCCCTCTTGTGGGAAAGCAGCCTTACACAGACTATGAGAGTGGGCAATGGAACTCTCTGCCACAGGATTAACATGAGAGATTCAGAATAGATTGTTATGGATAAGAATTTCTGATTTATGATACCACCATGTTGGCAGAGAGAAACCTCTTGCTTCAGGTCTGAGGCTAACCCACAACCCCCCACTCAGGCAGGATCTCAGAGAATGTGGAGCCCATCCTGCGGAAAAATGTGCACCCACACATCCACGTCTCATCAATGAGGTTGTGTGATGCGCTTCCATGTGTACAGGTCTGCTAGTACCATACAGTCATGGGTAAAAATCCTAGAGCATCCGAAAAGCGACTGCTTCCTGACCCTTTCTTTGCTCTTGCTCTCACTGGGGCTGCCCACAAGTGCATGAAATACATGCAGGGGCCTGCCCGTTTATTAGGCTAGACATCTAAACATGTGAGAAGGGGATGAGTGGAAGCTGCATTGACTGAACCTGGACTGCAGCGGGCTATCATTTCATTTGAAAACACGCACAATTACTCCAGAGCACCAGGATCCCAGCCCGACCCAATCCATCCATGCCACAAAAAGAAGCAGCTCCTACCTGTGAGAGACTTTGGCTATGTGGCTGCTGGGGACGTAGCAATCTTTGCCAGTTGCTAGAGACACCACCTTCCACCATTCCCCGTCCCTGCATAGACAAAGGGGTTTCCAGTAATTAGAACAGAACCTGGCAAGTTGCTCTGCCAGTACAACTGAGACCAAGTGTTCTTGCTCAGAATCCTCTGGCCAGGGACCCCACCCTGTGAACTCAGGGCCGGCCTTACCACAGGGTGACCACCCTGACCACACTCTTTTCCCTACTTTTAGGGGCCTGGCAGAGGCCCCAAGTTCACCAACTCTCTCAGTGGGGCCCCAAACATGACCACCTATAGGGACCCGAAGGGAGTGGGATCCTCATAGCCTTTGCTGTGGCAGACCCCTTGGTGTAGAACTCGCTCTCTCTGGGTGGGTCTGTCTTAGTTCCTTCCTCCTTACCTTTTAAAAAGCCGCTGAAAACTCATTTATTCTCTAGGTGCTTTTAGGACCGAGTGCAAGTTCCCCTTACTGTAGCTTGTCCTCCCTGGTTTACCTTCCTCTTTTAAAATGTTTTTTAATGGATTTTATATTGTTTTTATACCGCTCTGATTGTAAAGTGCTCCGAGTGCCATTTAAAGGCAGGGGAGTGCTACAGAAATAAAATAATAATTATTAAGACCATAAGAAGTGCCATACTGGGTCAGGCCAATGGTCCATCTAGCCCAGCATCCTGTCTCTGACGGCGACCAATCACGGTGGCTTGGGAGAAGCATCCAACAGGTCACAATGGGGGATCCATTCCCTGTTGTTTCCCCCCAGCTCATGTCATGTTCCCTGATGCTGTCTTGCTAATACCTGCTAATGGACCTATTCTCCAGAAACTTGTCCAAACCTCTTTTAAACTCAGCTATAGTACTGGCCCTTACCACAGCCTCTGGCAGTAGATTTCACAACCCAATTATACACTGAGTGAAAAAATATTTTCTTTTATTTGTTTTAAACTTGCCA
>QEPC01003927.1:1487489-1507198 GCA_003113815.1 Sphenodon punctatus
GTATTATTTTCATTGGGACTAGCCTTCCATTTCTTAAAGGGTGCCTTTTTGGCTCTAATAGCCTCCTTCACCTCCCCATTTAACCACAGTGGAAGACGTTTGGTCTTCCTGCTTCCTTTTTTAACTTGCAGGATGCATTTAATCTGGGCTTCCAGAAGGGTGCTTTTAAACAGCCTCCATGCCTCTTGCAAACTTGTAGCCCTTGTAACTGGGCTTTTTAGTTTCTTTTTAACTAATTTCCTCATTTTGTCAGTCTCCCTTTTTAAAGGTAAATGCTACTGCTGTACTTTTCTTTATCTTTCTCCCTCCAGAAATTTTGTCAAATGTGATCATATTTTATCTTGGCCCTGGGCCCTGCAAATTTATTTTATTTATTTATTTAAAAAAATTATACCCCCCCCCACCCCTCTTGCCACAGGCAACCTGGGGCGGCTAACAACATCAACAATAAATGCAATAAAATATCATAAAATATCATAAAACATCAATACAAAAGAAAATAATAAAAACCACCCCCCTCCCTCACCATCCCCTACCCACCCCTCACCCCAATCCCATGCCAAATGCCTGACGGAACAGCCAGGTCTTACAACTCCTTTGGAAAGCTGGGAGGTCCACGGCCAGACGGGCCCCCACCTGGAGAGTTCCAAAAGCATGGCATGACCACTGAGAACGCCCTATCCTGTGTGCCAATGTGGTGCCCCTGGATGACCGCAGAGGCCGGTCTAGGACGAGTGAGGCGATATCTCAAGTAGACAGGGCCCAGGCCATGTAAGGCTTTATAGGTCAAAGCCAACACTTTGAATCTAGCCCAGAAGACTATTGGCAACCAGTGCAGAGACCAGAGCACTGGTGTAATGTGCTCCCGGCAGCCCAGTCCCACTAAGAGTCAGGCCGCCGCATTCTGCACCAGCTGCAGCTTCCGAGCCGTCACCATAGGTAGCCCCACGTAGAGAGCGCTACAATAGTCTAATCAAGAGGTGATAAAAGCATGAATGATCATGGCCAGGTCAGGAACCGAAACCAGCAACCGAAGCCGCCGCACCAGATGTAACTGGCGGAAGGCATTCCTCGTCACAGCCTCCACCTGGAGATTCAGGTGGAGCTGTTGGATCTGTTGAAAATGAGAGATACAGTTGGGTGTCATTCACATACTGATGACATCTCACCCTCTAATCACCTCACCGAGCGGCTGCATGTACACGTTGAACAGGAGAGGGGACAAAACAGAACCCTGCGGGACCCCACACGAGAGGTCTCAGTAAGATGAAAAACAATCGCCGAGCACCACCCGTTGAGTTCTTCCAGTCAGGAATGAGCAGAACCATTCGAGAACGATCCTGCCCACCCCCACACTGTCCCGCAGGCACGTGACCAACATCTCATGGTCAACGGTATCAAATGCTGCCAAAAGATCTAACAGGATCAATAAGGTCGATCCTTCAGGCCAAGCAGTGAAGAGCTCCTAAACAGGAGCTCTTCACTGCCTGGCCTGCATCAGCAAGTCTTCTGCCCACCCAGCTGTAATCTCAGTGCTGCACGGGCACAAATTTACCAAAGGGCACTCCTAGGATATTATTATTTATTATTAGCAAGCATTTATATAGCGCAAGCAGTGTACCTGGCGCTTTACAAAATAATAGAGTAGACATGGTCCCTGCCCTAGCACTTACAATCTGAGAGACCAGGGTGGGAGGGGACAAAGGGAGGGGAACAGAGGGAGGGAGAAGGAGTGTAACATTCATGGAGATGTGAGGTCTCAGGTGCACGTGCTTGGCTTGGTTACATCAAGAATTAAGGCTCACTGGTCCACGTGGTGAGGATATGAGTTCGCGACCTCAGGTAACAGATTGTACCGGATGGTAGTAGTAATAGTAATTTTATTCACAGGCATTGGCCTCTGCCATAGTCAAGTACAGGAAAGCACAATAAAATTTGAAAACAATCAACCATACAAACACTTAACATATACATTTTCCCAACAAGGGACTGTCTCAGATGATCTAAAAGTATACAGAGAATAACTGATATAAACAAATATGCCCGTCCGAAGATCTAATCAAAAGTACCCACAGAAGCTCTTTTGCATTCCCCCAATTTATACCCACAATCAATAAACTAAACAGATTTGATAAATAAAAATGCAAATGCTCCACTATTCATTGTCCAAGCCTTGGCTCAACAGGTTGCCTTTATCAGAAGTAGAACTTGCATTTTGTCTTTGTCTTTGTTTAACAATCAAGCGTAAATATGTTGCTACTGTTTCCAGATCACGAGGGGCTGTTTGCGCCAAAATGTATCTTAATTTATATCCAGGATCCCAAAACTTTCTGTACCCTAAAATTTTACCTAACCACTCCTGCCTCATTTTTTCCACAAATAAACAACTTAATACGATATGGTGTATGTAATCAATTTGCACCTACTGGATGGTAGGTATCAGCAGGAGTTAGGTGAGGGAAGCGAGGAGGGATTTGAAACTACAAAGGGAGGGGGTGAGGTGGATGTGGGCAGGGAGGGAGTTCCAAGCATGGGGGGCAGCTAGGGAGAAGGGACAAAGGCGGTTAGGGGAGCAGGGGAGGCATGGGAGGGTGAGACAGGGGGGACAAATGAGGAGCGGAGTTCACGGACTGGAGTACGGAGGGAAATTAGCGTAGAGAGGTGAAGGAGTTCAGTTTTAGCCATGTTGAGTTTGAGTTGACGTTGAGACATCCAGGTAGAGATATCAGAGAGACAGCTGGTGAGGCAAGCTTGAAAAGATGGAGAAAGAGAGAGGGAGTAGAGAGAGAGAGTTGAGTGTCAGTAGTGTAGAGGTGGTATTGGAAGCCATAGGAGGCAATGAGTTTGCCTAGGGCAGGGTGTAGATAGAGAAGAGGAGAGGGCCAAGGACAGAGCCTTGGGGAATACCAACTGAGAGGGGAAAGGAAGAGGAGGAGGTGGAGTTGGCAAGAGACACACTGAAGGAGCGGTCAGAGAGGTAGGAGGAGAACCAGTCAAGGACAGAGCCACATTTATTTTATAGATTTGTATCCCGCCCCTTCCTGCAATGCAGCTCGGGGCGGCTAACAGCAATAATAAAAACAATTAAAATAAACCAAGGGAGTGAAATGAGTCCAGCACGAGTGAGTGGTCAGCAGTATCAAAGGCAGCAGAGAGATCAACGAGGACAAGAATGAGGTAGAGGCGATTAGATTTAGGCACAAGAAGATCGTTGTGGATATTGGAAGCTCCCAAAAAAAACATGCCATCTCCCTGCAGCAAACCCCTCTAAGCTATGCTGGGGGCACGTATGCTGCATTTGGCATCCCCACATCTCAGTCTCTCAGGCACTGGTTGGCAGTGGGATTTTGATTTCAGACCCTTGTACGATCATTCCTTACTCTGACCAAGTGTCAGAGAAGACAAGGGATCTGCACAGGTCCTAGAGCACAACTCAACCGCAGGTACAATGAAGGATAAGCAGTGAGTCATTGCTAGTTCTTTGCAGCATCTAGTGTAGACAGATAGCACTTAGTGGGACAGCAAAGTGTCTCTAGAATACCGCCCAAAGAGTGGTGTAGAGGCAAGACATTCAGAACAGCCCCAAGGAGAAGCAGGCAGGCAAAGGGAACGCTTTTCCACCCAGGCCTCACCAGAGCCCTGCCCTGCGCGCACGCCTCCCCTCCTAGCATGCAGGTACTTACTCAGACAGCACACTCAGCTGCTCCCCTGTCCTCAGCACAGGCTCTCCCTGCCCAGAGGGAAAGTCGCACAAGGCAACCACCACGTAGTTCATTGGACCTGCAGAGAAAAGGCAAAGTCATTCACCTCTCAGTATTGTGTGGTGTGGAGGAGGTGGTGGTGGTCTAGGGTGATCTCATTGGGAGACAGTTTGTCAGGGTGGAGCAGCAGCAAGCACCCCCCACTTCCCTGGTGTTGCCTCCTCTCTTCCTAGGATGGCCATGCCTCCCGTTTAAAAGAGGACAGTTATGAAGAATACATAGTGCAGGGCTGCACTGGAACCAATGCGGCCCTGCACCATGTATTTTTCATAAGTGTCTTTTAAAAAGGGAGGTATGGCCACCCAATCTCTTCCTCTTGCTGCAAATTCTACACATCCTGCTGGGTCTGAGCAGGGAAAACAACCAGGGGCCATTTCAAAAGGCCTTTTATTTAAAAGGGCAGAGAAGCAGGAATTCCTGAAGCATGATAAGCACATGCGATGTGACATGGAGATGGCAGCAGGGTCACTGGCCTCCCCCTGGCCTGCTGAAGTGGCACCTCTGGAAACAGCAAAACTAGCATGGCTACCTTCCCTCACGCTTTTGCCCAAAGACTGGGGGGGCGGGGAGGAGGGGACATCAGAAAGGGAGAAACTCTGACCCTTCCCCGTCTGACATAGTCCTGTCCCCCTACCTCATTTTCTCTGGGTTATCTGGACACCCCTCAAGAAAACGGGTGCTTGACTTGGTCAAACCCAGATGGGTGGTAATATTAAGCAAGAGAGAAGGCTGAGACGCCTCCAGCCTGTGTGACACCGAGGCTGACAAATAGCCAACAAAACAAAGTATCAGCTTGGCCAGTAAGATACTGTTTGGCAGCCCTATTCCACAGTAAGAGGCTTACTCTGAGGCCTAGCCAAGGGAGCCAGGCAGAGCCTCTGCCTCGAGGTGACCATGGCCTGACATGCAACCACTACTGTACCACCGTGCCATCCGTTTAGCGCTTGGCTCCACAAACTAGTAAGAGAGAAGCTTTAGGGAGGTGAGAGGGTTGGGTATTCTCCCCCAAGATTAGGGCCAAACCTCAGGCCTTTATCATTGCAAGACATTTGAACACAATTAGCAGGGACTCTGTTCCAACTCAGAGCCTGCGAGGGAGGGCTTTCGACTTCTGTGGAGCAGGAGTCACAGCATAGTACGTACTGGTCTGGCTTGTTTAACACACATTTACTCTTTGCTTGCTCTTTTTTTTAACAAGTCCCTGATAGGGAGCAGACACAAACAGTTAATAAGTCCATGGATCACACACGCCCTGGACTAAAACAGGAGCACTGGCATTGGGGCTTGGAACAGGGAGAAGAGCCTTGGTCACACAGGCAGAAGTAATACTAGCCACTCAGTAGAGGCTTAGGCAGGGCCCAGCCCCACACAGGGATGGAAGCATGTCCATTCCTCATGCTCTGGGTGGCCAGGAATAAGATCAGCTCATAGCAGACATCAGATTGGTTCTGTGCTGGTTCCCTGCACAGGAAGGAGTTTCACCGAACACACTGCACATGAGCACACAGAAGTTTGAAATATGTGCATATGCACAAATCACCCACCACATCGGGGGGGTGGGGGTGGGGAGGAGGAGAGAGATACTGAAACAGCTTTGATAATAACTGCAGAGTATTCAGTGGTATGAGATACAAGTCTTTAGACGCAATGGTTATCAAGCGGTTAAGGTGTTGGATACCAGGCTGCACACTGCATCTAAGCATTGTCACGTTTTTCTGCCCCGTTAGTCACCCATCAAACCCGCTTTTGCTGCACAGAAATATTGGGGGCGACAATCAAGTGTTTAGCCTGACTCTGTGTCTGGAGTTGAATCTAAGAATCATGTAGTGTGTTTATAGTTTGCTCCCGTTTCTCTTCTGGTTTCCGGTCATAGAGGGCCGTGTTTTTAGGATGGGACATTGGTGTCTCTCCACCTTTCTGGTCAATGTCTATGGTCCTCCCAAAGTTCTTTGCACATCCATAATGCAGCCCACCAAATTCAATTTTTTTATTTTGAACTGCTTAGTCATTTTTTTGGCACTGTGGAGAGCACACTCCTGAATACACGCTCCCAGCTTCCTCTACGCCCTTTGTTGGTCAAGACACAGAAGCCATGACTGAGATCCAGATGGAAATGGAAAATGAGCACCTAGCACCCACTCCTTACCAGAATCCATCTCAAACAAGCAAAAATTCAGCAAGACTGCAAGCCAAGGCAAGGGGAATGTTTTCTCTGGCTGTGGGAGACCCCACCATGCAGGTAAGCCTGAAGGGCTCATATCATAATGAAGGAGTATACAAGCAAATTGCAGAAAATTGTAGAAATCAGGGCTTTGATGGGGACATGCAGCAGTGCTGGCAGTGGGCTACAAATCTGTGCGGAGGGTACAAGGAGCTCCAAGACCACCAGAGCCGATTGGGCAAGGGTAAGCACACCACGCCATTCGAGCAGCAACTGAGTTTAATTTTCCACAAAGACCATGCGATAGAGTCACATACTGTGGTCAGAAACTATGAAGGGATCACCCAGGAAAAGGTGAATATATTACCCTGCAAGTACCTCACTCAGAATGCTTTGGTATGAGAGGTGGAGGATCAGCAGTCAGCCGCTGTGAGCCTACAACCTCCACCTCCCTGAGTCACTGGAGCTTTCCCCCCCAAGCCCCAAGAGTTTTAGATGATAGACAACTCTCAGCTGCATCTGAGGCATTTCAAGAAGAGGTTTTGGCGCAGGATACAGACTCTGATGGAACCCATGTGGAAGAGGACACCCAGGGCAACTACATCCCTTCCAACCGCCCAATCACAGGGGAGATTATAACAGTTCACGAATCCGGTAAGTAAGTCTCTATTCCAATATGAAGTTCCACTGGGTTCCTTGTAGGGTGGGTGTCATTGTCCCATTTTATAACCCATTGGATGGAGGGAAATTAAAACCAATCTCCCCCCCTCCCCCTTTTGCTAAAGAACTGCCTGATGTAATGGATGATCTTGAGCAGGCGGAGAAACAAACAGAGGGTCAGCAGCAACCACTGTCTATATCAGAACAGTTCCCGGCAGTGCTGAGCCGGAGGATGAACCAGGCATGAGGACACTGCAGAGCATTTAATTTCAGAGGTGGAACAGCATGGTGACAGACTCCAACCAGGCTACAGACAAGTTGCGAGAGAGAAAAAGGCATCATGACTAACCACAGATCATAATAATAGGATGGAATTGCATCAGCCATAATCCATAAACAAGCAATAATTTACAACGTAACATACATTAGTACACAATACACATCACCATCATAAAATAAAATTAAAATGACATGGACTTTGGACTTCACATCTTGGTGCCCATTCTAGTGGGTTGGGTTATGGGGCTAGAATCCAGTTTCACAAAAACAATCCTATAGGTTTTCACATAATGTGAGAGGAAAAGAAGCAACATTGGGTGTTTTCAGACGTTACGGGCTCCCGAATCACCACAGCGGATTCCCAGCGGTGGCGAGCCAACCAACCACCCCTGTGGTCCAGGAAGGCCCCGAACAGACATGACAGGATCAGGACCACGGCAGGGAATCGGCCCGACAGACCATGACCTGGGGCAGCGCAACAGCCATGACACCGATTCCGGACCATGGTCAAAACACCCAGAAGGCACCGGGGAGGGGCGGGAGGCGGACATGGTCGATAGAGGGCAAACGAAGCCAAAAGTGCCAAAAGGGAATGCCCACACAAGGGAAACGGGAAGGCAGGAGGAGGAGGGAGAAGAGCGGCCAAGGCAGCACACACAACAGGCGCAGGGAAAACGAGGTCACAGTGGAATACACAGCACAAACACACGCCTGGGCTCATACACACCTGCACGGGAAAGGAAGGGAAGGGGGAACACAGCGGGACGGCCAACACACACAGCACAAGGGGCATTGGGGGGGGGGGGGAGGGAAGTGGGAAAGAGACCAGTCCAGGGGCATGGAAGGACACGGGGAAGGGCACCCAGAACCCCAACAACAGCACAAGCAGCACGGGCAACCCCACAGCTACACAGGCAGCCCTGGCACTGGTGGACCCCTCAGGGGCAGAACACAGGCACAGGGCGGGGGGCACATGGACAGGTAGCGGCCTGGGAATGGTCCAGGAGGCAGACGGACCCCACGCGCCGGCGAGGGTGCACTGAATGGGATGGAGGCGAGCTGGAGCCGAAGTGCTGAGCAGACGATCCAACACACACACACCCGGGAGGTGCAGTCCGGGGGCCCCAGAACCCCACGGTCACAGAGTCAACCTAGGGGTGTGTGAGGGGGGGCATGGGCACAGGAGAGCGTGCAGCTGGACGAGGAAGGACAACTCCTGGAGAGCAGGACGCAGCCACAGGAGGAGGCAGCCACGGAGGGGAATACCCGTTGCAGAGAAGGACGGGGGGGGGCTGTGGAGGGGGCCCAGAGGCACAGGCAGGGGCAGCAGAACCCCTGGAACCAGCCTGCACAGCAGCGAGCCACGGACATCATGGAGGGAGCAGGCAGCAACCCACGGTGTCAGGTCGGAGGCGGGAGCTCACAGCGGGGCCAGCTTCCAGGGCCCGGAACGCACAGGGGCTCTCACAGCCAGCTGCAGGGGGCCATGAGGGGCCCGGGGCCAGATGGCCCGACAGGTGCATGTAATGCAGCCACTGAAGCATGCCCCGACAGTAGCCCAGTGCAAACGGGCGACAAGGTAGTACGCCTCGAAGGGATCCTGCATGGCGAGCCCCACCTGGACATCGGATCGGGACCACACACCAGCCAGCGCCATCAGCTCCGCTACGGTGGGCTCCGACAAGCCATAGTCAGCAGCTGGGGGCCACAAAAGGTGACCAAGCTCCAACACGCGGTGATAGGCCGCCCCACGCGACCGCTGGTAACCACGGGCAGGTGGACGCAACCAAAGAAGGACACAGCCAGGGCAGGGCCCCACTCCGTCAGACAGGAAGCGTGGTCATCAGGGTCTGGGCCCTGGCAACACCCGACTCCTGCCGGTCCGCCTCTCAGCACTTCAGCATTGGGGTGAGCACCATTGCCAGGATCCTGCGAGATGTCTGCAAGGTGGTGGAGGATGTGCTCCTGAACTGGGCGATCCAGCTGGTGGACCAGGAGGCCGTGATGGCCAGCTTCGCGGCTGGAGGCTTCCCCAACTGCGTGAGCACCGTGGATGGCACTCACATTGAGATCCTCCGCCCATCTGATGGGGAGGCCTCGGAATATGTCAACCGCCATGGGTACCACTCCCTGCAGCTGCAGGTGGACGTGGACCACCGGGGCTGGTTCATAGACATTTACACTGGCCACTCCAGCCGCAGCCATGATGCCCGGATCATGACCATCTTGCCCTTTTATGCCCGGATGTACCGCAGGAACTTCGTGGACATGGGGATGTCCTGGATCAAGTGGGTGCTGATGCCCCCCTGCATCCTGGGGGACCCGGCCTATCCCCTCACCCGATGGCTGATGAAGGCATACCCGGTCACCAGGAACCCTGTGGAGGCGCTCTACAATACCCACCTGTGTACCTGCTGGACCGTGGGTTGAGAGGACCTTTGGGGCCCTCAAGCAGCGCTGGAAGTGCCTCACGTGCCGGCTGGACTACACGGTGGAGACCTCGGCCCTGGTGATCAGAGCCTGCTGCATGCTGCACAACATGCACGAGACCAATGGGGATGCCCTTGACTACCCCGTGCCCCGGCGCCCTCCCGGCCCCATGCCTCTCTATGTGAATACTGAGAACCTGAGGGAGTACTGATATGCGAAGCACATCCGTGCTGCCCTGGTGCGGCGGATCAGCCAGGAAGCTGAAGCGTGAGACCACGCACCACCATCACCACCACCCCGGGGCCCCCACCAGCACCCTGGCCGCTCCCCTGGATACCCACCCACCCACCCACCCCCAGGGCTGTGATGCGAAATAACGGCTGCTACTGTGGTGCCCATGCATTTATTGTGCATACACCCTATATGTATCCCCACCACCACCACCCTCCTCCCAGTGCCGTGCCCACCCCCCCTCAGCCCACCCTCCCCCTTCCCCCCTGACCTGGGTGTCTCCGGGGCTGTCCTCTCAGCTGCCCTGTGGCCGCCGTGGAGCTCTGGGAGCTCCCCTCCCCCCCGCTGTCCATTTCCACTACAGTGTCCTGGGAGGCCTCAGAGTCCTGAGGGGCAGGCGGTGTTGGGAGGGAGGGCGGACCTGGACCCGGAGGGGCCCCCCCGGGCAGCTGCTCCCTTCGGAGGCTTACAGGGACCAGTAGGCAGATGCGTGGGTCCTGCGGGCATGCCAGCACCTGGGGCGGTGGCAGAGGTGGTGGGGGCGCTGCGGGGCCTGGCATCGGGGCTGGGGTAGGCAGGTTGTACGAAAGTACATCGCTATGCGTAACATTCCACCCCTGAGTGGGAGATGGGAAAAAGATCTAATATGGGAGGGCAAAAACATAAAACCCAAAATATCGAAGATATGGCGAGCTATCCAAGGTTTAGAATCCCGGGGGGGGGGGGGAGTTGTCCAGTAGACAAAGGGTGGACTGTGAAGACCAGTGCATCTGCTATGGGGTTTAGCTTCTGGTCCTTCACAGCTTTAAAGGCTGGGGACTAAGAATGGTCAGGGTCATGTGCAATGGATGTTTGTGTCACCTGGTCCAATTTCAAAGATCCCTGATCTACCCTACTTCCTCTAGCCTCACTTATCCACTCCCACAACCTGGACAATTGAAGCTGAATGGACTGCAATTTCATGTCCAAATCCCCTAGTCTTTCCATAATTGCTGGGCATGAATCATCTCTCTGTTGGAGATACTGTGTAAC
This sequence comes from Sphenodon punctatus, assembly GCA_003113815.1. Classification (NCBI taxonomy): domain Eukaryota; kingdom Metazoa; phylum Chordata; class Lepidosauria; order Sphenodontia; family Sphenodontidae; genus Sphenodon; species Sphenodon punctatus. Next base: position 1,498,044 of record QEPC01003927.1, read on the forward strand.
CTGCACCTCCTGGGGTTCAGAAGTGGCTAATTGAGAATTGGAGGGGGGGGATCTGGGAGATCTGGAACAGTAGTCAAAAATCTACTCCTTAGTTGCCTTAGAGGGGGACTCCAGCACCCCCAGGACCATACTATCATTATCTCAGGATGAGGGCAGTATCCCGATAGGGGGGACAATCTGCTCCAACTCCCCATTCCCACCAGTTAGAAAATTAAATGGTAATTTAGTCCCCTCTGCAGCTTGAATATCAAGGGATAAGGACTCAGTTTCCAAAAGACAAGCCTGGGGGGCATCAAAATCCCCTCCCACAGGGGGGACCTGGGGGCCAGTAGATATCTGGGCTGTACCTCGGAGCCTGGCGGCCAATGCACGCCACTTCTCACCCTGCTTCTTAAAGGTCGCCACACAAAGCAGTAAAGAGTCTAGCGGGGCCTGCGCTGGTAAAGTTGGAGAAGCAGAAAGCATAGGGCCTGCATTAACAACAACAGGGATCTGTTCCACCTCCCAACCCTCATCCAGAGAAGCAAGGAAAGGTTGGAGGAAATCCCCCTGCTTGCAGCTCGGGGATACCAGAGGCGCGGTGAAACAATCCTCCAACTGCAGTTGCCCAGCCCGTGCCCTGGTAGTCACCCAGTTTCCCCCTGCTCTTGCTCTTGCTCTTCTTCGACATTATGGCCCAAATAAATATAAATAAGCCTCCAAACCCACACCCACAATAGCCAGAATCTCAGTCCAGAACTCTCCAAATAAATCCAGACCCTACACCCATCCGGCGCCTAAGGCCACGCGCACAAGGGCGCACCCTTGCGCGCGCAGCTCTTAGGCGTGCTGCCCCGGCGCACACCGGCAGCGGCGGCGGACAGAGCGGTGAGCTTTACAGAGTCCCAATAAGGAGGCTCCTCCCTGCTCCCAGCTGCTGACCCTCAGCGGTGATAGCAAAAACCCTCTGGGACGGGGCTCAGGTCTCTCGCCCCCCTGGACAAGGGGAGTGGAAAAGGGTGGGATGAGGTGTTCCAGGCAGCTGAAGGTCTGAGCTCCGAGTCTGTACAGTGAAATGCATAACACAAGGTTTCAGTTTAAGGTTTAAGTTTCATTTCAGTACAAAACTGAAATGAAACTTAAAGCAATCTAAAAATCCCACTCAACGCCTGCTGTTCAGGAACAGTGACTAGCTCAGAAGTTGTTGGGAAGGGGGGAGGCAGATAACTAGTTTCATTTCTTGCATGCCTCTCCACCCCTGGTGCCTGGAAGTCTGCTCCTCAGTGACTGACTACACCTCCCTGTCATGTTTGACGTTCCAGTGAACCTTTTTTTGCCACCCAAACTCACCCGAACATGATCCGAACTGACCGAACTGTTCGGCTTGTTCGGTATGTTCGCGTTCGGGTTCGGTCGTCCAAACAGGCCGAGTTCGGGCCGAACTCCAAACTTCCGAACCGCGTTCGCCCATCCCTAGCATTTGCAGACTCTGTGTTCATAAGTAATCTGCAGATGTCTGCCCTCTAGAACTGCCGACGGGAGAATACTAAATCTGGCCAATGTAAATGCTACTCTATCTGACCAGTTGGGCAAAGATGATATCTAAGCAGCTCCTTTGGGGGCAGTATCTATAAACAAGAGAATTATTTCGAGTATTTATTGCCTCAATCAAGAATTGTTGCTCCTGGTCACAAATTCTTGACTTAGTTGAGTTGAGAGCACTGGTATAAGACAAAGTAGATAAATACTCCCTAGAGAACCCAAGATGTAAAAATATGAGCATTACTTTCTTTTCCCAGTGGCCTGCATCAACCAAACAAAAGGCAGAACACACCAGGGAGTCCTGATCACAAAAAAAGAAGACAGAGCCAATACTTCAAGATACTCAGCTTGGCTAGAGAGGCCAGAGAGGAGAATCCAAATTCTGATCTCAAAAGAGCAATTCAGAGTGCTTCTGGGGACATGGAGGATTGATTTCAAAAACCTGTTTTGTACCTGATCCAGTGTTTATACAGATACGGGCCCCAGATCGACACTCCATACAGCAATTGTGGAGGAACTTTAGTCTTAAATACCTTAATAGCAGGAAGCTGCATTTCCCCCCCTTTAGAGAAATTAAAACCCCAAATGCTCTTACAAACAGTGTCCGCTAAAGCACTAACTGTCCTCAGGTGTAATGCCATGACATTGTTTGGGCAAAAGTTACTCCCAGGTATTTATAAGATGTCACTTGTTTGATTATCTGAGAGTTCATAAACCAGCTATGCTTTAAACGAGATCTCCCCACTACCAATACTTTAGTTTTGGTGTTTCCAATAATTCAGCAGAACAGAATTGCACAAATCTGTCCATCAGGCGCCTCAAGCCAATGAAAGTACTAGAAACTAAAACAGCATCCTCCGCATACAACAAGATGGATACAGGGGTATAACCTAATTTGACTGGGTAGAAAGACAGATCCCTCAACCTCCAGAAGGGGAAGGGACCAGTTAGGATGGTCCGCCCTCGGAGGCTGATGGAACCCCAGCGGTTCCAAGAGGTTCTGAGGGAGTTAACCTTGGACCTGGATGGTCACTCTGTCGATGAGCTGGTCCAGCGTTGGAACAAGCTTGCTGGAGGAGGCCACTGACAGGGTGTCTCCGAGATGCCCTCTGCCTCGGTCTCATCACCACAGGGCCCCTTGGTTTACTGAGGGGCTGCGGTGTATGAAACGAGTAGGCAGGAGGCTGGAGCGATGCTGGTGTTGGACTCGATCAGACTCCGACCGACTTCTCCATAGGGCCCATTTGCGATCCTATGTTGAGGCTATGAGGACAGCAAGGAAGGAGGTCCTTGTTGTCCTCATAGCATCTGTGAAGTCACGCCGGGCGGAGCTGTTTCGGGTGGTGCGGGGGCTGGTCAGTCCGGCCTCCCTCCGCCTGGACGGGGACTTGTCCCAGGCCCGCTGTGAGGAGTTTGTCATCTACTTCACAGACAAGATCGCTCGGATTCAGAGCGACTTCGACACTGGATTAGGGGCAGTAGGGGGAGAGCACGAGGGGACGGAGGCCCTTTCTGGTCCATCTTTGTGGGGGGAGTTTCAGGAAGTGACGCTGGCCAATGCGGTGGATGTCTTGGGGTCTGTGAGGGCCACCTGTTGCGAACTTGATCCATGCCCGTCCTGGCTGGTGAAAGCCTCCAGGGAGACATTGGGGACAGTACTGGCGAGGGTAGTGAACACGTCCTTGCGGCAGGGGAGGTTGTCACCCAGCCTCAAGGAGGCTGTGGTGTGCCCCCTGCTGAAGAAACCATCTTTGGACGTGGATACGCTCGCCAGTTACTGATCTGTCTCTAACCTTCCCTTTTTAGGGAAGGTTATTGAGCGGGCGGTGGCACTCCAGCTCCAGGCGCATCTAGAGCATCGGTTTCCTGGACCCATTTCCATCTGGGTTCCGCCCCGGCTATGGCACTGAGACGGCATTGGTGGCCTTGATCGACGACCTCCGCCGGGAGATGGATGCAGGATGTTCAACATTTCTCATCCTGCTAGATCTCTCGGCCGCTTTTGATACCGTGGACCATGGGCTGCTGGTGAGACAGCTGCGTGACCTGTGGGATCTNGCAGATAACTAGTTTCATTTCTTGCATGCCTCTCCACCCCTGGTGCCTGGAAGTCTGCTCCTCAGTGACTGACTACACCTCCCTGTCATGTTTGACGTTCCAGTGAACCTTTTTTTGCCACCCAAACTCACCCGAACATGATCCGAACTGACCGAACTGTTCGGCTTGTTCGGTATGTTCGCGTTCGGGTTCGGTCGTCCAAACAGGCCGAGTTCGGGCCGAACTCCAAACTTCCGAACCGCGTTCGCCCATCCCTAGCATTTGCAGACTCTGTGTTCATAAGTAATCTGCAGATGTCTGCCCTCTAGAACTGCCGACGGGAGAATACTAAATCTGGCCAATGTAAATGCTACTCTATCTGACCAGTTGGGCAAAGATGATATCTAAGCAGCTCCTTTGGGGGCAGTATCTATAAACAAGAGAATTATTTCGAGTATTTATTGCCTCAATCAAGAATTGTTGCTCCTGGTCACAAATTCTTGACTTAGTTGAGTTGAGAGCACTGGTATAAGACAAAGTAGATAAATACTCCCTAGAGAACCCAAGATGTAAAAATATGAGCATTACTTTCTTTTCCCAGTGGCCTGCATCAACCAAACAAAAGGCAGAACACACCAGGGAGTCCTGATCACAAAAAAAGAAGACAGAGCCAATACTTCAAGATACTCAGCTTGGCTAGAGAGGCCAGAGAGGAGAATCCAAATTCTGATCTCAAAAGAGCAATTCAGAGTGCTTCTGGGGACATGGAGGATTGATTTCAAAAACATGTTTTGTACCTGATCCAGTGTTTATACAGATACGGGCCCCAGATCGACACTCCATACAGCAATTGTGGAGGAACTTTAGTCTTAAATACCTTAATAGCAGGAAGCTGCATTTCCCCCCCTTTAGAGAAATTAAAACCCCAAATGCTCTTACAAACAGTGTCCGCTAAAGCACTAACTGTCCTCAGGTGTAATGCCATGACATTGTTTGGGCAAAAGTTACTCCCAGGTATTTATAAGATGTCACTTGTTTGATTATCTGAGAGTTCATAAACCAGCTATGCTTTAAACGAGATCTCCCCACTACCAATACTTTAGTTTTGGTGTTTCCAATAATTCAGCAGAACAGAATTGCACAAATCTGTCCATCAGGCGCCTCAAGCCAATGAAAGTACTAGAAACTAAAACAGCATCCTCCGCATACAACAAGATGGATACAGGGGTATAACCTAATTTGACTGGGTAGAAAGACAGATACCTCAACCTCCAGAAGGGGAAGGGACCAGTTAGGATGGTCCGCCCTCGGAGGCTGATGGAACCCCAGCGGTTCCAAGAGGTTCTGAGGGAGTTAACCTTGGACCTGGATGGTCACTCTGTCGATGAGCTGGTCCAGCGTTGGAACAAGCTTGCTGGAGGAGGCCACTGACAGGGTGTCTCCGAGATGCCCTCTGCCTCGGTCTCATCACCACAGGGCCCCTTGGTTTACTGAGGGGCTGCGGTGTATGAAACGAGTAGGCAGGAGGCTGGAGCGATGCTGGTGTTGGACTCGATCAGACTCCGACCGACTTCTCCATAGGGCCCATTTGCGATCCTATGTTGAGGCTATGAGGACAGCAAGGAAGGAGGTCCTTGTTGTCCTCATAGCATCTGTGAAGTCACGCCGGGCGGAGCTGTTTCGGGTGGTGCGGGGGCTGGTCAGTCCGGCCTCCCTCCGCCTGGACGGGGACTTGTCCCAGGCCCGCTGTGAGGAGTTTGTCATCTACTTCACAGACAAGATCGCTCGGATTCAGAGCGACTTCGACACTGGATTAGGGGCAGTAGGGGGAGAGCACGAGGGGACGGAGGCCCTTTCTGGTCCATCTTTGTGGGGGGAGTTTCAGGAAGTGACGCTGGCCAATGCGGTGGATGTCTTGGGGTCTGTGAGGGCCACCTGTTGCGAACTTGATCCATGCCCGTCCTGGCTGGTGAAAGCCTCCAGGGAGACATTGGGGACAGTACTGGCGAGGGTAGTGAACACGTCCTTGCGGCAGGGGAGGTTGTCACCCAGCCTCAAGGAGGCTGTGGTGTGCCCCCTGCTGAAGAAACCATCTTTGGACGTGGATACGCTCGCCAGTTACTGATCTGTCTCTAACCTTCCCTTTTTAGGGAAGGTTATTGAGCGGGCGGTGGCACTCCAGCTCCAGGCGCATCTAGAGCATCGGTTTCCTGGACCCATTTCCATCTGGGTTCCGCCCCGGCTATGGCACTGAGACGGCATTGGTGGCCTTGATCGACGACCTCCGCCGGGAGATGGATGCAGGATGTTCAACATTTCTCATCCTGCTAGATCTCTCGGCCGCTTTTGATACCGTGGACCATGGGCTGCTGGTGAGACAGCTGCGTGACCTGTGGGATCTGGATGGGACTGTTCTTGAATGGTTCCGTTTGTTCCTCTCGGGGAGAAGCCAGCGGGTGGTGCTGGGGAATGAGACATCTTGCCCCTGCGCTTTATCATGTGGCGTCCCGCAGGGTTCCATTCTGTCTCCATTATTGTTTAATGTGTATATGCAGCCCCTGGGGGAGGTTGTGAGAGGGTTCGGGGTGTGTTGTCACCAATATGCTGATGATACTCAGCTGTACCTCTCCTTTTCAGCTGACCCAGACCCTGCTGTCTCGTTGCTATCCCAGTGTCTGCAGGCCATGGCAGAAATGGATGTGGCAGAGCAGACTGAAGCTCAACCCCGATAAGATGGAAGTGATGTTGGTGGGGAGAGCGAGGGAGGTAGTGGCCCCCCGATTGTGGGGGGGTTCGCCCTGCTATAGCTCAGCAGGTCCAGAGTCTGGGGGTGATATTGGACGCGGATCTCTGCCTGGAGCGGCAGGTGGAGGTAGTCGCAAAGACTGCTTTCCGCCAGTTGCATCTGGTGCGGAGGCTGCGTCCGTTTGTCTCTGACCCAGACCTGGCCTCCCTCATTCATACTTTTGCCACCTTGAGGCTGGACTACTGCAACGCGCTCTACGTGGGACTTCCCTTGTTCCTGGTTCAGAGGCTGCAGCTAGTGCAGAATGCGACGGCCTGGCTCCTTTTGGCGACGGGTTGTCGGGAGTACATAACACCTGTGCTCCGGATTCTGCACTGGTTGCCAATAGCGTTGCCAATAGCGTGCCGAGCTAGGTTCAAGGTTTTGGTGTTGATCTATAAGGCCCTTCACGGTCTAGGCCCCTCGTACCTCAGGGACCGCCTCGCCCTCCGCACCCCAGAGCGGCTCCTTCGGTCTGCCGGGGGTGCCTGTGCCGGGGTGCCTGTCTGGAGGTCCCCCATGTTAAGTGGGGGGGGGGGCACAATGGAGAGGGCATTCTCGGTGGCCAGGCCGCACCTTTGGAACTCCCTTCCGGAGGAAGCTCGTCTGGCCCCAAGCCTGTTGACATTCCGGCGAAGTTGTAAAACCTGGCTGTTCGCCCAGGTCTTTGGGGAGGGGGGGGAGGGAGGGGTTAATGGGTTTTCTCCCCTACCCTAATTATTATTTTAATGTTCCTGGGCCCTGTTTAATATTTTATAGTGTATGTTGATGTTTTAAAAATTTTATATGTATTTTGTATGGTTATTGTTGGAAGCCGCCCTGAGCTGTTTGCAGGAGGGGCGGGGTAGAAATTTAGAAAATAAATAAATAAATAAAAACGGTTCAATAGCCCCATTAATATATAGATATTAAAGAAGAGCACTGCTAGAATTCATCCTTGTCTAACCCCTGATGGAACTGCATTGTGAAGAGCAGCAATTCCTTAATTCACTTATTAGATCTAATGAGAGTCACTGAGTGGGGAGGTGGACAATGAGATAAAATGGGGCCAAAAGAGAATGCTTGAATTCCATCGTAGGCACGATGAACTAATCAGGGACTTCCGAGAGGAGATTAGAAAGTCTTCTGAAGCAATAAACCAGCTGGCCTGGTGCATAATGCAGAAAAATTGCCCTAGTGTTGGCACTTTGTGTGGACTGCCAGAGACAATACCCCTGCTTTTCCATGCCACCCTACACAAAACTCCGCCACTAAGAAATCATGCTGCTGCAGCACAAAGGAGGTGATCTCCACTTTGTGCTACTGCAACATGATCTCCTAACCAGGAGCAATGACATGCTCCCTTTATCTCAAGGAAAAGATTGTCTGCTCAGCCAGACTCTGGTCTCATCTGCATAACCACACATGAAGCTGTGTCTTCTGTAAATCCCATGTTTGCAGGTCAGGAGAATGATGAAAATAATGCAAGTTCTGTTGCTCGACTACCATGCGATATGCAAGAAAACCCTTCTACTTCTGTCCCCCGTAGAACACCATGACAACCAAAGCAAAAAAAAATTAAAATCTCTCTCTGACTTTCAAATAATATTCCCCCCGCCCCAAATATTACTGCAAAAACAACACTAAATGTTTAATACAATTTAATACAATGGTTACAGCAATTAAGCTTTATAAGGCGCTATATCAATGTATGTTTCCAGAGGGGGGGAAATTGGGCTTCTTTCCCAATGTGGTTTTTGAGGAGAAGTAGGTACCTTGGGAGGTGCATTCAACAAATAGTCAAGATGGAATCCTCACCCTTGAACATCACACCCTACCTCATAACACAGGAATGTAGCATGCAACTGTACAAAAGTCATTTATTTACATTTATGAAAGTAACCAACACCTCAAATTAATTTTAAAATGGGTCCATTGATTAGCTTGCGGGGGTGCCCATGCCTGGGATTTTCTTGTAGTGTTATCTCAACAGCCTGGACTCTACTTCTCAGAATGTTAATAGATAATTGCAACTCCTCCAATTAATGTTGAAAACAGGCATTGATGACAATCTGGCGGTGTTCTAAGGTCATGAATAATTTTAAATCCAGTTTTAGAAACATTCCTTGCTGATTATAGCTGGTTAGAACTTTAAAAGTTAATACTTTACAGCAGAAGCTGTTAGGTCACACAGCAAGAACACCTCCAATGAATCCATTAAGTAAACTAATCATTAATGAGATGAGTATGTTTACTGATATCTTATTTCTAACAAGCATGCCCAGAATGTTTGCCTTGCATAACTGGTCTGCTTTGAAGCAGCGATTTGTCTGTTATGCAGCGCATCTACCCTTCTGAAAAGGAAAGCACATCTGTAGCACATCTCCTCGCAAACCAGAACAACACTTTAAAGAAATTTAAGAAAATTCACTATTAGATAAATGTGGAAGGTAATAATAAAGTAATAATATATTTATACAGATTTTGGTACATTACCATTAATTCCTCTAAGAACTAGATCCACAGCTTTTTTTCTCAGTCCAATGTCCTTTGGGTTCTTCTTCCTTGCTCAGTTTGAGGAAAAAATGATAAACGTTTGCCTGTGCTCAGAGCAGTAATCTGTAGTGGTGGGACCCCGGGCCCATTACCGGCTACCGGATTTACCGGTTCTAGGAAAACCGGATTCCCGGATTAAATCCGGTATGCCAGTACCGGATTTAATTCATTGGTTTCAATGGGGCGCTGTGTCCCCATTGAAACCAATGAAATATCCCTCCCCCTCCCAGGCTGCGCGGGTGGAAGGGGGGACACCCCCCACCCACCCTGCCCAGCC
>QEPC01003927.1:1512362-1523243 GCA_003113815.1 Sphenodon punctatus
GGAGTAGAGAGATAGAGTTGAGTGTCATCAGCATAGAGGTGGTATTGGAAGCCATGGGAGGCAATGAGTTTGCCTAAGGATGAGGTATAGATCGAGAAGAGGAGAGGGCCAAGAACAGAGCCTTGAGGAACACCAACTGAGAGGGGGAAGGAGGAGGAGGCGGAGTTGGAGAGAGACACATTAAAGGAGTGGTCAGAGAGGTAGGAGGAGAACCAGTTATGGACAGAGCCACAAAAGCCAAGGGAGTGAAGGGAATCCAGCAAGACTTCTAAATCCAGAAATGTTATACATTCTCTGATTTAGAAGTATAGTAGGTTACACCTGCACAGAAATTCCTATGATTTTTGTTTTCTTGCACAAAAGCATTGATTTGGCCCTCCAGTTCACATAGGCTAAAACATTCACTTGTATAAAGCACAGAGACTAGAAAACAGGTAGCTTTTGTTGATACATTACATACATTGTAGTAGAAGTGATGCACACAGAGGTAATTTTAAATACTGCCATTAATAGTAAATATTAATAAATATAAAGCAGAAATACTGTAACTTCCAATGACTTAGTCCATGAATGGCTTGTTGAGCATGCAATGCAGTTTCTATTGAGAACGCTGCAGATTTTACATGCCTCTCTGCGCATCATTTGCATAATTGAATAGAGGAATTGAGAACTGATAAGACAGAGGTGCTGGGTTTTTCAAACAGGCACCCTGCATTACCACTATATTGTGTATTACACAAGCTGCTGCAATTACAAGGGGAGCGCTGTCAGTTCTGACATCAAGTCTTCGGGTACTTTCAGACATGACACTAACCACCCCTTAACCACCCTTGGTGGTTATTTATGCATGTTACAGGGCTGGATAGGGCACCAATACAGCCCTGTAACATGCATAAATAACCACCAAGGGTGGTTAAAGGGTGGTTAGCGTCATGTCTGAAAGTACCCTTCCTAGAAGACAGCACAAAATATTTTGTAATTGTCCAAAAGTTCATTCAACCACAGTTCTAGCACTGCTTAGCTTGGTTTTAAAGAATTCCCGTTGTGTGTGTATGCTGCTTTCGGTAGACAACCATCATGTAAGGACGCAGTGTATAGGCGGGATCACCAAGAATTACTGGTTGTCCATCCCTCGGTTCCTGGGGACCAAACACACCCATTTGCAGCCTGGCACAAAACATGCAATGGTTGTATGTGTGCGCATCATGACCGCTACCAGCCCACCCTACGCTGATGTCAATAAAACACATTGTGTGGTCCACAATGCAACACCACACTATTTCATCCCTTGCAATCATAGAATTCATTCCAAGAGTCCGGAAGATGTAATCTGCACGTGTACCATCTACCTCTCTGCGCTAATTTCCCTGCATACTCCAGTCCATGAACTGCACTTCTCCTCTGTCCCCTCTCTTACCCTCCCACGCCTCCCCTGCTCCCCTAACCACCTTCGTCCCTTCTCCCTAGCTGCCCCCCACACCTGGAACTCCCTCCCTGCCCACATCCACCTTGCCCCCTTCCTTTGTACCTTCAAATCCCTCCTCAAGACCCACTTCTTCCACTCTGCCCTCCGCGACTCGTCGCTCCCCTCACCTAACTCCTGCTGATACCCATCATTCAGTACAATCTGATACCTGAGGTCTGCGTACTCATATCCTCACCACACAGACCAGCCAGCCATCATTCTCCATGTAACCAAGCCAAGCACGTGCACCTGGGACCTCACATCTTCATTAATGTTACATTCCTTCTCTCTCCCTCTGTTCCCCTTCCTTCATCTCCCCGCCCCCCATCTCTCAGATTGTAAGCCCTAGGGAAGGGACCATGTCTATTCTATTACTTTGTAAAGCACCAAGTACATTGCTGGTGCTATATAAACGTTTGATGATAATAAATAAAATAAAATAATAATAATATTGCCCCATAGCAGTTCAGGAAGCCATGCCACTCAAAAGCTGCCATCTTCTCCTTGGCATTAATAACCTGTATTACTCTCAAGCAGTTCTTCCTTCAGAGCATTGAACGCTTCCACCAGAATGATAGTTGCTGTTGGCCCCCAAATTCAAATGGAATTTGCTATGGATTGGAAACTGTCCAGCGTGGGTAGCTTCCATAGAGCAATGGCCAGGAGTTTCTCCTCAGGGATACATCTGCACATGACGGTGTTGTTTCTGCATAGCTGTGGAGCAATTATCGCCAGTAGCTCAGAGTATACAGTTCCAGTAAGCGCCTGCCACTCCACATTGTCCCATTTAAGCACCATGTTATGCCACCATCTTGGGACGTGTTCTTGGATCACAATGTACGATTGTGGGCTTCACTAAAGTAATACCTTCAATCCATTATTCATAGCCATCCAGCAAAACTGGGCATTTTTACACCCACGTTAAAGTTCTGGATTTTTCAATCTTCTGCGTTTACAAGTCCACAAGTAAGTTCCGGATTCATTTTTCACACACATTGGGTGTTTTTACACATACATTTCTCCTGGATGTTTGCTGTTACATCCTGAACTTTCTGTGTCTAAATCACTCACCCAGATCTTAAACATCCGGAGCTTTGAACTTCTGCGAAAAACTTCTCCCAAAACTTTTGTGTGTAAAAGGTTCTCCTGGTAAACTGCTTTGCTCCAGGCAGCTGTGGTCACTTGGTTTCCATGGCAGCCAATCAAATATACAGCTGCAGCTACTTAAGACTGCCTCAGGGCAGTGTTTGTGTGAAGAATGAATCGAGGAACTGTGTCAGGGCAGTGTGTGTGTGAGAGTGTGAAATGCATCCGAAACTTACTTGTGGGCTTGTAAACCCAGAAGATTGAAACATCGGGAACTTTAATGTGTGTTTAAAAATGCCCACTGCCCTGAGGCAGTTCCTGAATGCATTCTTCACACAAACACTGTCCTGAGGCAACCTAAAGTAGCCACAGCTGTAGATGTGACAGGCTGCAATAGAAAGCAAGTGACCACAGCTGCCTGAAGCAAAGCATTTTACCAGGAGAACCTTTTACATACAAAAGTTCTGGGAGAAGTTCTACGCCAAAGTTCAAAGATCTGGGTACTCCATTAAAAAGGTCTCAGGAACGACTGCAAACCTCACAAGAGAAAGGATTGCAGCAGTCCAGCGTGAAATGCCATAAAAGGACCCAGAAGCACTGATGCAGTTGAACAGGCAGAGGGAGTGCGAGAAAGAACACACAGCAACAGTTAAATTTTAGCACACAAAAGGGGAGGGGGGGGAGTGGGTTGGGGAGGGAATTGTTATTGGAGAACTGTCCTGTCAATTAAGAAGGTAAAGAACATAGTGTAACCCGCTTCCTGTGATGAGAAGCAGGTGCTTTGCTTATGCAAAATGCATCAGGTATGAGTATAGTACTCCATGATGGGATAACATCTGCGACACTGACGGTGGGATGTGTATGTGTGTTTCAAGCAAGGGCTTATCAGGGACATTGGCAGGCATCGCGTCTAAGTACTGCAACATATTAAACGTGGTTAAAAACGAGTGGCTACAGAATGGCATCAACCACCCAACAATTCCTACCTGCCTGGCTGGGGATTGAGGACGGGTTGCCTGCTGGCCTGGAATGGATAACGTATTGCTTCCTCCTACTGGGCAGGCATCCCATCACCCCCTGGCGCCAGCCAGGAGCTCAGCAAATGGCTCTGCCCTTCTGCAGCAGAATGCACGATCTGGGGGGGAAAAAACAAGGAAAAAGGATCATTGTGGTGATCTCATGGTTCCCCCCCCCCCCCCCGAGCATTTCCTGCTCTGCTCCAAGGATTCATCATGTCCAGCTGCCCAGTCCCACACCCACTTTGCACCAAGGGGTTGTCCTGTAGTCCCTCACCCATCTCTTCTCAGACTCCGTGCAGTCTCCTTCATCTCCACTCCCAGGCTTTCTACTGCTCTAGGCTCCAAACCCCAGGGTCTTCCATAAATACTAGCCGATCTTTCCCCCACGGCTTCTCTTGCCTAGGTTTTCTTTGTCACCAGCCCCACACTTGGCCCTGCTATTGGCCATCCCCCTCCTAGCTGCTCAGGGCACTGGCTGGCTGTGGGTTAGAAACCTGCACAGAATGACCAGCCCCGAATGGTGCGAGGTGGAAGCAGCTGCTGTGAGGGAAGTGGGGATGGCAGAGCAGTCATCAGACACTTGCTGGGCTCTGTGCACGACACGTTATCTGGGGTGGGGCTGGGTTAGGACCCAAGGGCGTGACCAGCCACAAGAGCAGCAGCAGCAACATGACAATCTTTATCTCTCCCTCTGCGCCCTCCCCCACCCCTCGCCCGGGTTGCCAGAGTAAGAATTTAAAATTTCCCTTTTAGGATAAAAATGTCCTTCCACAAATATAACAACATTGCAGAATCTGGTAAAAATTATATTTTTAAAACTAGAAATAAAAATAGCCATTAGAAGTGCAACAAGATCATCTTGTCTTTGGAACCCAGTTAGTTACTGCACTACAAGGGCAAATTACTCCACAGGAAATGTTTCAATGCCTGCGCAAATGCTCTGATCCAGAGCAATTTGTAACCAAGAACTCTAGAGCAAGTTCATATGTACAAAGTGCTCAGGAACAGGTGGCAATTGCTCAGAGGCAGCACGATCATATGGACCCATTCCCAAATGAGGGCAAAGTACTAAAATCAAAACAAAACAAAACAAACAAAAACCCACCTTTGCTTTGAAGCAGGTCACATCAAATGCACCCATAGAACAGGCATGGGCATCCAGAGGCAGGGGGAATTACAGTTCAGATCTGTAATTCCAGATTTAATTATGTATCTATATTACAGATCCATATTTAAATCCATTAAGAAATAAAAAATAGTAAAAAAAATTTAAAAACTGAATAAGTACATGCACAAAATGGCCAGACCATTCTCCACACGTGTGGTCTTCCCAAAAATGGCGGCGGCAGCATCACTGCTGTTTTGGAAAAGGGCAACGGGTCTGCGCTTGCGTGAAATAGCTACTGTGCTTGCATAGACTGGCTGCCCTTTTCCAAAATGGTAGCGATCCTGCCACCACCATTTTGCGCATGTACATTTTAAACAAAGTTTAAACCAACTGCAACGGGGGTATTGCAGGTTGGTATGGATCAATCCATAGCTGCCTGTTATGAGCAGTTATACATTTAATTAGGATCGACATGCCCACCCATTGCTTATGCACACCCATTCACTGAATCCGTCCCTGTGGCTGTTTGTTACCGAGTCTCTGCTTTCAATACTTACCACTTCAGCTCTCTCCAGACACGTCTGCCTCCTCCTACCCAGGGATATTTACACCCCACTGGGAGAAGGGCCTTTCCCACACCCTGCCCACAGAGCAGGCCCCTAGTCAGTATTCCCCTTCTGTTGTTTGCGGATGGGGTTGTGATGAGTCTCCAGAACTCTGCATGGGCCAGGCAGAGAGATGGGCCAAACAGTGGAGTCTCTCCCTTTCCTTCCCTGCCACTGGCTGGCATGCCCTATGGCAAGGCTCATCCCTGTTGGAGGCAGAGGCCGTGAGGGGAAACACTCATGCAAGAAAGAGAAGTAAAATGGGAAAAATCTGATGGGGTCCCACTAGAGGCATAGCTAGGTGGAAACAGGCCCTGGTGCAGAAGGAAGAATGAGCCCTCTGCTGGGGCACTCCACTCCCCAAGTGTGGCCCCCAGACTTGTGGGCCCTGGTGTGGCTGCACCTATTATAGCTACGCCCCTGGGTCCACCAAGATGTAGGGTATTTGTGAGCGCCTGCACTGAGGGTTTCTTCCTTGCCAATTGGGGATGTAATTAGAGTGGTAATAAGGGGAGATTGAAAGTAGACCATTTTGGAGGTGCTGCTACAATGTCTGCCAACCTCCACCCCCCACAAATAATCCCAGAGGCATATTTAGATGGGAACAAGGGGATCTTTCCCCCCAAAATGTTAACATGGGGACCCTCTTCGCTTTTGGGATGGATCTCTACTTAACTACTGGCTCCCACCAGCGAAAGAGAAGCAACACAACATTCCTGCCCCTGACAAAACCTCCCTCCCATAGCCTCTGGCACTCTTCCCTAAACATAGGAACATTTTGCCCTGTGGGAGAAGAGGTCAGGCGTTTGAAACTCACCTCCATGGATTTGTTCCAATTTCAATGCCCCTCCCTCTCTTGTTTGTGGCCAAAGCCATACTGCCCAAAACCACAAGGGAATAAAATGTAACTTGATACTTCATTTTACAAATAATCTCACTGTGTGAAGTGTCCAAGGGGCAGGTTCAAGGGGAGCTGTTGGCTGGGGGCTCAGGGTGCAAGACATCCCCCTCTCTGGAGACCCTTGTTGTTAGTTAGCCCTCTTGGATAAATCAGGATCCCTGCAAGAGCCAACAGACGCCTGCTCGTTTTCTGATGGGTGGCAGGATAAGCACCCCAGCTGCGATAAGCAAGCAGCTCCAGGAGAGGTGATGCTTTGGGAGAGAGATTTGGGAGGAATACGGAGGTGTTTCCCTCCAGTCAAATAGTAAAGCAGTCTTAATGCAGCACTAGAAGGAGCTAAGATATTGAGGGTGCCACCTTGCATATCAAATCAGATGTCCTAATTATCAGCCACCCAGAAAAATCCTGTAGCCATTTTGCACCTTCAGCCATTCACAAGAATAAGCCACACTCCCCATAATGGAAAGTTCCAGTGAGAAACCAAGCACAATGTGGCTAGCTATTTTTAGTTTCCTACGTCAATTACAGGGTGCTGTTAGGGTCAGACGTAGGATTTTAGCGGTGAATGCAGGCTGCCGTCCTCCCCTCCCCTCCCACACGGAACTCTGGTGCACATGTGGGCTGCCGTCTGAGTAGGGGGCCAGATATACACATTTTAGAGGACACATGAGAAATACAGGTTGTAGGGATGCATTGCACCCAGTGCAGTCCTGCAACCTGCATTGCTCATAAGTGTCCTAAAATTTGCATATCTGCCCCCCCCCTCAGATAGCAGGGAGGGAGACAATGGCGGTGCTTGGCACCACCACAGAACACTGTTTGAAGGGGCCTTGGGGTGAAACGGGGCTTCTCCATGTGAAGATGGAGCGGGGGTGGGAGGTGTCTCCAGGCTGCAGATAAAGCAGTGTTGTGGGGGAGGGGCAGGCATGGGCTGAGAACAGAAACCCCCAACCCCCCCAAATCTGCCATCCTAGGCAGGTACCTATGTTGCCCTTCCCCAAGTCCAGCCCTGGGCACTGTTGCAGTCAGCCACAGAGCTCCTCACAAGAGCTAGCTGCATTTCAGTGGCTAGCAAGCAATTCCTACTCCCGCAAGAGAGGAAGAGCTGCCTGTCTTATTTAATCTGTGTTGTTTGAGGAAGCATTTAAAGTATCTCACCCGAAAACGGATGCAGGAAAACAAAGCATCAGTGTCTATCCCGAGTCCTGTCCAGTGGTGTAGCAAGTTTGCCGAGGTGGGCCTGGCCCTCCATGCTCTGCATCCTGACTGTGGCTATAGAGCTACGCTTGGGCCAAAAGAAAAATCTGCTTCAGCAGATGCCGCAACCCTCACATACTGGACCTTTTCGTCCAACTGCAGATGCAGAGGAGGGAGCTAGTGGAAGGTTTGCAGAATCAATGCTCTAGTACTCTGCCCTTCCATTTTGCTGCACTGGCTAGAAGACAGGATGAGGGATTTGGTAAGTTAAAGACACTCTGCAAGCCCTTTCCCCCATCGTTAAAAACAGCCCAATGGGGCAGGGAGCTACAACCCAGCACCCCATGCCTCTTAACATAGCAAGAACAAATGCCACTTACATGACTGTCATGGCAATCGAGACTCCACGCAGATGCTTCAGAACCAGAGAGGCAGTTGGCAGCTCAGGCAACAGGTAGGTGCAGTGCAGCACAGGAGTCCCCGATTGCAGGAAACTGGGTGCTGGGTCACAGCTTCTGTATTCCCAGCACTATTACAGGTGCATATCCCTCACGACAGGCTCTCTGCAACAGAGCAATATGCCTCACTGCAGTGTAGACTCCCAAGGAGAGCGTAATATGGTCCCCAAAGCAGGGCATATCCCTTGTCCCAGGCTCCCCATAGTGCAGTGCAGGCCCCAACTTAGAGACTTTTGCAGACAATGGACTCCCTGTGTCGTACAGAGGCTCTTCCAAATTCTCTAGGCTGTGTGCGGGTTCCTGCTGAATCTCCTCCCTAGCACAGTGCAGCCCAAGGGCTCAAGTGCAGCATTGCTCTCTGTCTCTCGAGAGTACAAGGTGTGCACGAGGATGTGGCTGATTTATGCCTCTGAGCCCACGAGATGCTCACACTTCCTCAGACGCGAGCAACTGCTGGAGAGGGGGCTGGGGCGACGGCTTTCTCTTTCTGCTTAGAAATGCAGCAGCCTGTCTCAAACATGCCGCACAAAGATAGCGTCTGTTTCCTCATAGATGGGACAGGCCTGGTTCTTCTAGCTGCATTGGGCCAGAATCAGCTTGCTAAGCCTGGGCAGGTCCTGGACTCTTGGGGCACTTCTTTCCCTGAAAGAGGGTGCTAAGCACACAAAGCTCCAAGGTACCTACTTCCCCCACTCATGCATACATGTGCCTGCATAGTGTTCATTGAAATACTTATGTGCATGCAACAGCTGTCCAGACACATTGCCACACCCAGCGATAAAATAAAACTTTGAATAGCTTCACCCTTTGGCTTCTTCTGCATCCCAATCTGGCCCATCTCTCACCCTAGGCCAAGAAGTGAGGATAGCTTAAATTCCATCCCCATCTCTCCACTGACAGATGCTTACGTCACCTCATAACCTCTACCTGTGTGAGACAAAGGCTGCATTCCTCCCCCCGTACTCTTTGCTGCAGAGGTTCGTACTT
The DNA here is from genome assembly GCA_003113815.1 of Sphenodon punctatus. Classification (NCBI taxonomy): domain Eukaryota; kingdom Metazoa; phylum Chordata; class Lepidosauria; order Sphenodontia; family Sphenodontidae; genus Sphenodon; species Sphenodon punctatus. The sequence continues at coordinate 1,521,189 of QEPC01003927.1, forward strand.
GCACATTTTAATTGTTCTCGAGTTCTTTTCCCGCTCCGCTTCAGCCATTGCTAATAGGCTGGGGTTTTGTGGGTTTTTAATTTTTTTATTGTTTTCAACAATAACATTCTTAACATCATGTGGCCTTTTTCCTTACCAGGCAGGCAGTGGGAGATTCATCCCCCAAGGAGAAATCACCTCTATTCCCTCCTTTTCTTTGTTATCAATAATGCATTTTCCTGACCAGGCAGGCAGTGGGGCAGGGGCGGAGCTAGGTTGGAGTGGTCCCAGGAACAAGAAATGGGTTTGGGGCCCTACCCCCATCCTCCTTCTTCTCCCCCCTTCTTCCTCCTCCCAGCATCCTTAGTACAGAAAACTGTCCCCTACCATTCATATATATACCTGGCATTGTACAATCACTAGCTCTAGACAGGTCCATCCCTACTGAACACCCATCTCTCTTTTTCAGGGTTAAAGACCAAGGGATGCAGTTTTCAGCAAACAGGACCCTGCAGCACAGACGATGCACAGCTCTGGAGTCCCACAGCACACACCCCCCTCCCCTCAGCTCCAGACTAGAGCTCAAGTTATTACCCAAATAATTGCCTTTGGGCTCCACCCCATTTGGGGATCGGGCCCACTCCCTCCAGCACCACCGTTCCTGGGGAACCCTTTAATAAAGTCCTGAGGAAGGGGAGTTGGTTCTTAACACACCCGGGGTTCACTCATCTCCTACAAAAGTGGTGAAGAACCTTTTCCCTCCCAGGGACCAATTTAGAAATTAGTACAAGCTCCAGAGATTGCATAGAAGTTGGGGTGTGGGTGCATTCAAGAAAAGGAGGGCCCAGTTCACAGTCATGGATCTGTCCCTTATCCTTCTGTGCATACCCCCAGCTCTGCTTCTTTCCCCTGCGCTCAGTCTTTCAGGGCTTTGGCAGGAATGGGATCCAGGGACTAGATCCAGGAACTGGAAAGTGGCCCCATAAGAACTTGCCCCAACCTGCATTTGCTCCCAGGGTCAAACGTTCCCCACCCCTATCCTACAAGCTAGTTCTGCTTCCACTCAGCCCCCTAAGAGATTCAAATGAATTTGAGGTTTGACAAGAAGCTCAAAAATCAGTGACCAAATTCAGTGTCTGTGTCAGCTGGAGTACTGGGATCCAGACCTGCCTCCCAAGCACTGAGCTCAGAGGAATGGAGCAGAGAGGAGGGTGTGCAGCTCTGAGATGGGGGAATGGACCCATTCTGGACTCTCCCCTTCCTGGATGCAACCCCTCAGCACCCAATGGCTGTTCACTCTCCACCCCCATATCCCCAACAGTTGTAGTGCTCCATATTCCCCCCTCCCGTGCTCTTATCAATGGATCCTCCCTTTGCATGGCTTGCAGGGAAAAGGAAGGGAACACTTGGGGTTACTGAGAAGAACTTATGGACCTTGGTAGGGTAAGATGCTTATTTAGGAACTCAACCAGTATAGGTTAGGAATGCGTTATATCAGCGGTGGCTCATTGCTTTGGCGCTGGGAGCGGTGCCCTACAAGCCCCCAGCGCTGTCTCACAGTGAAGTCCGTGCCTTCCACTCCTCCCAGCCCGGCCGGGGCTGCAAGCTGCCGCGCACAGGAGGGAGCACAGCACACTCTCTCACTGGACGGGACGTTTAAAAAGGTCCCGTCAGTGCAGGAAAGCTGGCATCCTCCCCGGGCTGCCGCGCATGCGCACGCGCACGAGCACGAGAGACACTCCTTAAAGTTTGAACTTCAGGAGTGTATCGTGTGCATGCGTGGCAGCCCGGGGAGCATGTCGGCGCTCTGCAGGGCTTAGCCTTTCACGGCAGCGGCAGGGCAGGGGACAGAGAAAGTTTGCCCATGGCTGCATGCAGCACGCAGGCGCAGCCGCGGGCTATCGTAGGTCGGCATCACTGCCGACCTACCAACTTACATTGAGTTTGGTGGGGGGCGTGGCCAACCTGGGCAATGGGTTCCAATGGAACCCATTGCCCAGGCCATTGCAATTCAGGAGGGGCGACTTGCAAGTCACCTCTCGCAAGCTCCCGCCTTGCTGCGGCTGCGCAAGGCAG
>QEPC01003927.1:1534303-1558610 GCA_003113815.1 Sphenodon punctatus
CAGTGGCAGTCTCCCCCCTGCCATCCCCCCATAACCTCCCGCTCACCCCTGCCAGGCTGCTGAGGATCTGAGTCTGGGGACTCAGCTCCGATAGGCCCCAAATCTGGTACACTCTGCCCACCCCAAGCCACGCCCCCAAGCCACGCCCCCTTAGCCCATTTCCGGCGACCCGGCGGCTTTGCCGCCGGCACAGGGCCACTAACACTATATTTTCCCGGGCCACTTTGATTTCCCAATCCGCCCCTGCTGAAGACCCAGTTGCTTACATCAAGGACTGAGAAGAACTTATGGACCTTGGTAGGGTAAGATGCTTATTTAGACACTCAACCAATATAGGTTAGGAATGTGTTATATTTACCTTTGATTTCTAGTATCCACTCTGTATCAACTATCTTGCTTATGTAATCAATAAACTTACTTCTTATCTTATGAAGAAGTGTCTGTGTCTAACATTGGAACACAAGTGAGCAACAAAAGTTCTCAAGCTCTTGTGAACCCAGAGATTAAAGAGTCTGAAAGGATCGGGCCCTTGAGTGACAAAGGGGTTGTCCCTGTGGCAGGCTTGAATCAGCCAGAGAGAGAAAACTGATCCAAGTGGGCTGTACGTGAGGAAAACTGAGTCACTCAAACCTGGTAAAGTGGGGGTGCGGATCTCCAACCCAGGACATCCTCCCTTTGCATGTCTTGCAGGGAAAAGAAAGGGAACACTCAGGGTTCCTCTGGCTGCCACTAGGGTAAAGCAGCAGACCCAGGAAATAACCTCCCTCCTTCTTTTCAGTGAAAACTTGTGGGCACATGTTGCTGGGGCATGTGAAACGGTGGCCAGGATTGAGGCAGCAGCTTGTCTGGCTAGATCAGTGTGAGGCGTACACATGCACATGCACACACAGCAGCTGATGCACTGAGCAGCCCCACCTGCCCCCACCTCTCGATGCTACTGCCTCCCTGAGATAAGCGCCGGTGTCAGGATGGGGACACTGGGATGCCTCTCTGCGTAGTCAGTGTGCTGTGCTGCCCAGGGGGAGGGGGGGAGAGGAGACTGCTTTCTCTCTGCAGAAAGGCAAGAAGCACCCCTGAGCTCTCCCTCAAGCAGCAAGTGGTGCGTCAGACTCAGCAGGGAAGGAGAAGCACAGCAATGTCCTCCTCACTTGCAGGGCAGCACCTCCCTTGTTACAAGCAGCTGTCCCCCAGAGCCAATGCTTCCCTGTCCCCATAGCCCCCCACCCCCAATTGGGGCTGCAAAGCCAAGAAGAGAGGCAGGAAGTGGGGAACCAGGAGGAGTATAGCAAGCAGTAGTACCGGAAAAAAGAGAACCTCTCAGCCAATCTCATTCCCATAGAGACTCTCTCTCAGCAGGAGAACTGGGAAACCCAGCCTTAGAGATCTTAGAACTCATCATCGAGGTTGAGGGGAAAAAGACCAAAGCCCGACCAATGATAGGAAAGACAATGTCAGAAGGGGATGGAGTTAAGGGACTAGAAAGTAAACAGACAAGAGGCTTAAGACCAACAGGGTCCTGGAGGGGACAGGCCCCAAGAAAGGAGGAATAAACCACAGATGCGGGAACACAAGACTGGAAGCGCGAGGGAACTAGGGAGGCTGGGGAAAAGGGGATCTATGGTTTAACAGGGGTCTTAGACAGGACAGGAATCTATAAAGGAGAAACTGGGCTATGGGCAAGAGGTTAAGTGTAAGGGGGAACCAAGGGACTAGGGATGAAGGAACACAGAGGGAGACAAGGAAATCATAACAGGGGAACACAGTGAAAGGCAGGGTACAAGGGGTCACAGCAAGGGCACACAGCAGAGTAGGGAAGAAATCCACAAGAGCACAAGGGGCAAGACCCACCAACACACACACAGGACAAGGTAAACACAGGCACTAAAGCCTATCAACAAACACCAAACACAGAACAGGACTACAGAGGAAAGAGAGTTCCACTCCAATACATCTGTCAATGTGCTGGTACAGCACTGGAACATCTTTCTGGGAGTGGCCATCGATAGGGTGGCTCTGAGACATCCCCTGCCCCCGTCTCATCACCACAGGGCCCCTTGGTTTACCGAGGGGCTGCAGTGTATGAAGCGGGTAGGCAGGAGACTAAAGCGATGCTGGCGTCAGACTCGCTCTGAATCTGCCCGACTTCTCCATAGGACCCATTTGCGGTCCTATGTTGAGGCTGTGAGGACAGCAAAGAATAAATTCTTTGCTGCCCTCATAGTGTCTGCAAAGTCGTGTCCAGCGGAGCTGTTCTGGGTGGTGCGGGGGCTGGTCAGTCTGGCCTCCCTCCACCTGGACGGGGACTTGTCCCAGGCCCGCTGTGAGGAGTTTGCCACCTACTTTGCAGACAAGTTCGCTCAGATTCAGAGTAACTTTGACACCGGGTTGGATGCAGTAGGTGAGGAGCGTGAGGTTATGGAGGCACCGTCTGGTCGATCTTTCTGGGAGGAGTTTCAGGAAGTGATGCCGGCCGATGCGGTGGATGTCTTGGGGTCTGTTTGAGCCACAAGTTGTGAACTAGATCCATGCCTGTCCTGGTTGGTAAAAGCTTCCAGGGAGATGTTGAGGTCAGTTCTGGCGAGGGTGGTTAACACGTCCCTTTGGCAGGGGAGGTTGTCGCCCAGTCTCAAGGAGGCTGTGGTGCGCCCCCTGCTGAAGAAGCCTTCGATGGATGTAGACGCACTCGCCAGTTACCATACTGTCTCTAATCTTCCCTTTTTAGGGAAAGTTATTGAATGGGCCGTGACTCTGCAGCTCCAGGAGCATCTGGACCGTATCGGTTTCCTTGACCCTTTTCAATCTGGGTTCTGCCCCAGCTATGGTACTGAGACGGCGATGGTGGCTTTGGTGGACTATCTCCGCCGGGAGATGGATGCAGGATGTTCTACGTTCTTGATCCTGCTAGATCTCTCAGCCGCTTTTGACATCGTGGACCATGGACTGCTGTTGAGACGGCTGCGGGACTTGGGAGGTCTGGACGGGACTGTCCTTGGGTGTTTTTGCTCATTCCTCTCGGGAAGAAGCCAGCGGGTAGTGCAGGGAGCTGAAACATCGAGCCCCCGGGCCTTGACCTGCGGCGTTCCACAGGGTTCGATTCTGTCTCCGCTTTTGTTTAATGTGTATATGCAGCCCCTGGGGGAGATCGTGAGAGGGTTTGGGGTGGGATGTCACCAATATGCTGATGATACTCAGCTGTTCCTCTCGTTTTTTGACCGACCCAGGTCCCACTGTCTCGTTGCTTTCCCAATGTTTGGAGGCTGTGGCAGATTGGATACGGCAGAGCAGACTGAAGCTCAATCCTGATAAGTCGGAGGTGATGGTGGTGGGTAGGGCGAGGGAGGTGGCGACCCCTCTGGTGGGGGGGCGGGGCTGCCCTCCCATAGCCCAGCAGTCTGAGGGTGATTTTGGATCCGGGCCTCTGTCTGGATCGGCAGGTGGAGGCAGTGGCTAAAGCCGCCTTTTGCCAGCTGTATCTGGTGCAGTGGCTGCGCCCATACATCTCCAGGCCCGACCTGGCCACTCTTATTCACGCCTTCATCACCTTGAGGCTAGACTACTGCAACGTGCTCTACGTGGGACTTCCCTTGATTCTGGTTTGGAGGCTGCAGCTGGTGCAGAATGCAGTGGCCCGTCTCCTTATAGGGATTAGGCGACGGGAACATATTTCACCTGCGCTCCGCGCTCTGCACTGGCTGCCTATAGTGTACCGAGCCAGGTTCAAGGTGCTGGTGTTGGTCTATAAAGCCCTATACCGTCTGGGCCCCTCATAACTTGGGGACCGCCTCGCCTTCCACGCCCCAGGGCGGCCCCTGCAGTCTGCCAGGGGTGCCTTCCTGGAGGTCCCCTGTGTTAAACAGGGGGCCACGATGGAGAGGGCGTTCTCGGTGGCCGGGCCATGGCTTTGGAACTCCCTCCCAGAGGAAGCTCGCCTGGCCCCGGGTCGGATGCCAATATTTTTGCCGAGCCTGTAAGACCTGGCTGTTCACCCAGGTCTTCGGAGGGGAGGGTGGGAGGGGAGAGGAGGGAGGGGGGGAATCTTGGGATGGGGTGGGGGTGGGTAGTTTTAATTGTTCATATTGCTGATGTTTTATGTATTTTAGTATTGTTTTATCTGTTGTGAGCTGCCCCGGATGCCATAGGGATGAGGGGGTGGCCAATAAATACAAATAAATACATAAACAACATATGAGTTTGAGAGTCTGCTCCTGACCAGAGAGGAGAACACATCTCCTGGGATAAGCTGCCTGGAGGTTCCTGAAGGAAGGAGACCTGACCCTGAATAAGATGTCTGGCCATGGGGAGTGAGTTGATGGTAACTAGCCAGGGACTGTGTGTGGCTAGGCTACGTGTGATGTGATGGACTATATGTTTGGATGGGACTGAGGCCAGAGGCTTTGTGCCTGACTGGGGACTTTGAGTATGAATAAACTGCTTGGTATGCTGAAACCCTATCTGACTCTCTCATTGGGATTGAAGGGGGACTGCTTTTGCTGTGACACCAGACCTACGCTCTCTGCAGGTATATCAACAAGGGCGGGACCCTTTGGGAGCTGAGCCTTGGGCGCCAGCCAAAAGTTGACACCCCCAAGGGTGTCGGCTGCTTCCGGGGCTGAGTTGGCGTTGGTGCTGGTGCCCCCTCCCTTCGATCGGGTCATTGGGAGGTGCAGAAAGAACTGACCTTTGAGGAGCCACTGCCCAGATGACTATTGAATCGCCATTGGACTTCCCTGTGAGACTCGGCAGGGGATTCTGCGTGACTGGTGGAATAAGGAGAGTGGGTCCAGTTTTTGGAGCCAATTTTAGTTCTAACTGTTGTCCCCAGCCGATTTTAGCTGATTTTCTGTTGTTTGTTGTTTATTGTTTACTGTCTGTTTTGTCTGGGTTGTATCTGGAGGAGAACAACATTTTGGATCTAACAATTATTGAGGAATTGTATTGTCCTCATCCAATGTAGATTAATTCAGTTGTGTTAAGGTTGTTCCATTGTTTATAGCCCCTCCGTACTGTTTTTTCCTCAGGGCTATTTTTACTAGCTGGTAATTTAGTTTTAACCTAGGTATATGCCATTAGCCTTAATTAAGGTTTGTTGTTCCGCCCTATGCAGTAGTTGATTAGGAGTATTTGTAATAAGTACCTTTCTTATTTTGACAGTTAGGAGTTTTATTAGCTAAAGCACCCTGCTTAATCCATATTCTCATTATGGAATTGAGATCCCATATTCTACGTTATCCTGTCAGTTTAGCAGAGAAAATTGACCTTGCTGGGAAGTGTTCTAAGATGACGAAGATGCCCATAATGACTCAATCAAAGCTGACTCATTTCTTTCCTGTATCTATTGGTGAAGGAGATAATGCAAACTACATGGATAGTAGTGCTGGATTACACCCAGAAGCTCCTTCATTCCATATGCCACAGGTAGACATAGGCTCAGATCTACACACAAAATTATCAGATATAGACTACCATCTTGGATCATTAACCAAGAAGTTTGATGAATTCAATGTGAGGCAAGAATTAAATATAGACAACAACAATTCTCGTGCAAGAGATCAGAAAATATTAGTTAACAAAATAGTGTCCAATGTCAATAATTTAACGGTTGACAGGCATATGCTAAATTCCAATGTCCTGGAACCTGTTCTGGGCAAAGTATGGCCTCAGGAGACCAAGGTACAATGGGCTCCATCCATAGTTTTTCATTTAACTAACAGAAAGAAATTTATATTTTTAAGACAAAGAGTTGGATGAACTTAAATTATTAGATTTCCTCCAAGTAAAAATGAGAGCGGACCTCAATCCCTCTGATATACTGGATGTTAAACCTCTAATGAATAGAGGGCGATTTCAGAGATGGGAGATTCTATTTAGACATGAGAAAATCATGCACAAAATATGGAAGGCTCGGAAGCAATTGAAAGCTACAGGAATCTTTATACAAAGAGTGGAAAATACCTTGGCAAGGGCTATTCTTGATAGCCTTGGAAATCTTGCTTCCCCTCGCTCTATTAATATGTGATTGTGTAATATAGATGTCTCAACTCCCACTCTAAACAACCACTTAATGCTCTCCTCACTGTGGGAGATATTAGATGCAATTAACAACAATTCCGAGCAAGTGGCAGGGGAGGTTGGGGATTCCTTTGAACAATCCGGTCTTGACCAAACAGTTATATATAGACCGGGTACTAATGCAGGATCAGCTAGCCAAGAGGCTGGTACTGGCTCTACCAAAAATGAAAGAGCTATAGCAAATCTCCCTGCTCAATATATCTTATCTAAATTAGAAATATCTACAGCTCCATGACTATTACAGATCCCTAGTTTTTCCTGTATATCTTGGAATGTTGAAGGAATAATTTTTTATTTTTTTAAATTTATTTATTTATCAAATTTCTACCCCGCCCCTCCTAAAACAGCTCGGGGCGGCTTACAATAAAAACCATATATATAAAATGCATCTAAAAACAGTTAAAACATTCCAAAATACAACATTGAAAGTATTAAAACAGGGCTGGGAATCATGATTAAACAATAAATAGGGTAAGGGGGATAAAAAACCCTAACCCCCCCTCCCCAAAGGCCTGGGCGAACAAACTAGCTGATAGAGATTGGGTGGAGCTTATAATGATGAATGATGTACTGTGCTTCCAAGAATCTTGGCTTTCAAAAGATGAAGGGGATCTTCTACATCTCCATGGTTCCCAGTTTTGTTTCTGCCCCTGGAACTAAAGAAGCGACGAAGGGGCATCTTTCAGGAGGAGGAGTGATGTTTCTTTCTTCCAAAGTTCAGGTCAGTAGTAGATTGATTCCAGTCACGTTAAGGAACTGTTTGGCTTTAGAGTTAAAATGGCCTGAACCTGGCACGTGTGTAATAGTCAATATTTAGGTTCCTCCTGATTCATCTCCTTACTATTAGCCTTTAGTCTGGGAGCAAATTAACAATCTGATTGATTTCTTATACCAGTCTTATCCAAGTGCTGTGAATATCACAGCCGGGGATTTTAATGCTAGAATAGGAAAGCAAGTTCTGGACATTGCAGATTCATATTTGCAATCCCATTTACAAAGACGGAGGTGATGTTAGTGGGTAGGTCGGCGGAGGTGACGGACCCATTGATTGACGGGGTCTGCCCTCCGCTGATGTTCCAGGTGCGGAACCTGGGGGTGCTCCTTGATGTGCAGCTCCGCCTGGATCTCCAGGTGGAGGCTGTGGCGAGGAGTGCCTTCTGCCAGTTACATCTGGTGCGGCGGCTTCGGCTGCTGGTTTAGGTTCCGGACTTGGCCACGATCATTCATGCTTTTATTACCTCTAGGTTAGACTACTGCAACGTGCTCTACGTGGAACTACCTATGGTGACGGCTTGGAAGCTGCAGCTGGGATTAGGTTATTTACACTGGACCAAGTTTGAAGTCGGTCCAGCAGGATTCTTGTATACAGTTTCCCCAATACTGGGAGAAGACTTATTGTGCAGTAGCACGCAGGATCCCTAGGGCTGCCTTTCTTGAAAAACTTAACTGCTCTATTCTACATTCGACCATGTTCTACTTAACTGCCTTTCTTGAAAAACGGGATGATAATGTTCTTACCCCACGCCGATGGGATCTGCTTAGTTGCATTAATAGCTGAAAAAACTTTTGCGAATAGAGCCGCCCACCAATGCGGGTTAGACTTAAATACTTCTGCTATAATAAAGTCTTCTCCAGGTGCTTTGTTGGACTTTAGTTTGGAGATGACTACATACATTTCTTGCTCCACTACCATAGATTCAAAGCTATTACTCTCCTGCACATAATTTTCCATATGCATCCAGATTTCTGCCAAGTCAGTCAGTGGATCCTCATAAAGGGTCTTAAAGAACTCCACCCATGTATCGTCCTTAATATAATTCTTTCTACGTTCAGGACTACCTCTGCAGAATTGATTAGATAACGCCCAGAATCTGGAGGGATCTTGTGATACTGCTGCCAGATTAAGTAGGGACCAAAATAAGCAAACTTATGAACTCCCTGGAGGATTATTGTGATACCAATGGGTTGGATATTAACTACTCTAAATCCCGGGTGCTCATTATGGGTAGGGGGCTGAAGCAGTATGTCTGGAAGACCCGGAAAGGTCAGTTTGGCCAGGTTGACTCTGGTATATCTGAGAATGGTTTTTACAAAGAATCTCTCCTGGAACCTGCATGCTCTTGGCCAGAGGAAGAAAGCAGATCTGGAAGGCAAACGTATTTTGAGTATGGCAAGGAGCTCAAAGATCGTATGGACCTCTGAAATACTCAAAATATATAGGGCAAAAATGTAATCAATTCTCCTATATGGTATGGAACTATTGCCACCGGACTGCAGAGAGAGGTTGGAGGTCCCACAGAACCAATTTCTGAGGGGGCTTCTAGGTACCTCCCAATCAATACCAGGAGCTACTGTCAGAGCAGAACTGAGGATATTCTCAATCAAGGCCCTAGGTAAGATAGCTCATTTAAGGTATTGACTAAAGCTCATCTGCCAAAGAGAAGGTACTCTGCTGTATCATGCCCTGAAGGAGGAACTGGAGTTTAGTGGTGTGCCCAGTTTCACCTGGATAGCGCAGTTTTTTTGTAAACCTGGCTGAATTAGAATTGTCCAGCCAGGCACTTAATGGGTTATCACCCACCCAGAAAGACCTTCTGTGATCCAGAGTGCTGGACATTGCCTGACAGGAAGATCTGGCAAAACTTCATAAGTGGAAGGCGGCCCCATTGTTAACACCGATTAAAAATACATTTTGTCTGGAGCGTTACTTAGAAGTTATTCCCTCACGAAAGTTACATAGAACCTTTACGAGGATGAGGTTTCATTTATTGGAGGCAGCAGTGACTTATGGGAGATATAATCTCATCCCAAAAGAATTGCGCCTCTGTCCCTGTGGCTGTGGCGACCAGGAATCCCTTGACCATGTTCTATTTAACTGCTCTATTTATAACAATTTTCTGGATGCATGGATTACTTCCATACCTGGGTGGAAGAGTTCTTTACCACCTACCCAGAAAATGGCTATACTCCTGCATCCCCAGGAAGATGAATCCTATATTCTTATAGTGATTTATATCCAGTTAATCTCCAGGGAAAGGAAGCAGAGGTTGGCTACTCTGGGATCTGTGAAGAAATAGCTCCCCCCAAAATTTGACAGCTGGGGAGATTGATTTAGAATCCACCCATAACTATACCCTTGAAGACGGAAAAAGAGCTAGTAAATGTGAACACTGAAAGTCTTAGGAAGGTAGGACATCTTAAGAGATACTCTGCAAAGACCCTAAAGTACATAACACGGACTAGGATATACAGATGTAGACAACTGTCCATGGCTAAGAGAGAGGGTATCTTATATAATGCAGGACCTGAAGGACAACAGATACTGGAATTTAGGTTCATGGCCCATAATAAGGTAATGATATGTGTACGTATTGCATACAATCCCCCTGATATATTATGCTGATGATAGGCTAAGTGAAGGCCACTGCTAACTAATAACAAACCATTAACTAATAAGTTGTATTAGATGAAATTAATTAAAATGGAATATTATAGAATATCAACTATGTAAGAAGAACTATCTTGTATCTCCTTATGGCGGAACTGGTCAGTATAATGTATAGATAGAGACTGGTAATGAGATTGTGTGGGAATAAATACTTTCTACTGAACGGCTCAATTGACCAGTAAGAATATATGTAATCCCGCAAGTCTGAACTGACTGGAATATTGTGTGTTGGCTTGTTTGGCCTTTCTGCCCTATAGACATTTCGATGTCCTCACTTTCTGGGTCTGCTGCAAGTATGATTATCCTTTCATGCTTATTCTTCATATTTTGGTTTTATTGAAATTTACCATTGCAAATTCTTGCTATTTGCTATTTGTTGTATCATTATTATTACTTTTTTTTAATTATTATTATTGTGAATCCTTCTTATTTGCTGTATCATCATTATTATTATTTACTTTGGGCCATGGCGGAAGCTAGTGCCGTAATACACTCTTCCTTCCTTCCTTACAAATCCCCACACGTGAGTCTAAGGATCTGTCTATAAATAAGCATGAAGAGAAATTCATGCAACTTATAACAGACCAGGGCCTAATGGTTATAATATTAATGGTCGAACATTTTCAGATCTGTTTGGAGAATATACTTATGACTCCATTTTGGGAGCCAGTGTTATTGACTATATGTTGATGTCTCCTCCTGTACATTTTTTAGTATTAAGGATTTTGCCATGCTGTTGAGGCCTGAGGGGAACCACTACCCGATTCGCTTAGAATTGGTAATACCATTTGGTAGAACACAGCCTAGGTTCCTTAGCCTCATACCTTCTTTTATTAATCTTCCAGTTAAGTGGACTACCTCATCTACTTTACTCTTATGATCTTTTGGCTTTGCGAGAGACCCTCTTAAATGCAGATGATTATCTAGATGTGTATGCTTCACTAACTTCGATTATGGAGCTTTTGCTTCCCCATATTACCAAGTGTTGTTCACCCCAAATATTCCATAAAAGGAAATGTAATAATGCCTGGTATGATCAGGAATGTAGAAAGGCCAAGACCTTTAGGGAAAACGAAGGAAAACGAGGTTTATGAATATATTAGCAAGTTGCGAACTGGCAAGGCGGTGGGTGTGAATGGAATTCCTTCAGAAGTATTTAAAGATAACCCTGGCTGGTGGGCTCCAGTGCTTGCAAAGCTTTTTACACTCATCAATCAGACTAAATCCTTTCCCAAGACATGGGAAATGGCAATCATCATTACTATATTTAAGAAACGCAATCCCAATGACCCGACCTGCTGTAGACCAATTAGCCTCTTGCCCGTTATTAGATGAATGGGTCCAATCACAGACAATCTTAGCCGAGGAACAATCTGGCTTTCGGCAGGGAAGATCAACAATCAATAACTGTTTTGTGCTGATGCATGTCATAGAGAAATACACCACAATAAGGAGGGGCAAGTTGTACGTAGCTTTTATTGACTTGGCAAAGGTTTTTGATTCAGTGCCTAGGAAGATTCTTTTGCACAAAATATCAAAGATGGGAATTTCTTCCCAGCTTTTGGAGTCAATAATACACCTTCATGATAAAACCAGGGCAGTCGTGAGGACTGACCCAAGTGGTAGAATCACCAAACCCTTCCCATTGCAACAAGGAGTAAGACAGGGATGTTTGTTGGCCCCGATCTTATTCAATATTGTCATCCATGACCTGGTGTATACGGTCACTGCTACTGACTCTACTCCCTCTCTAATAGAGGAGAGACCTCTTTTGATCCTCCTCTATGTGGACGATATAGTACTGCTCTCACAAACTAAGAAGGGTCTGCAGCAATGCTTAGATTCTCTAAATATTTTTTGTTTAGAGATTTTTTTTTGTCAGTTAACACCGATAAGTCCAAAGTTATGTCTTTTGGCACAGCCTGCCCAAGATATAAGTGGGCGATTGGCTTGTATGAGATATCACAGACATCGTACTATACTTACTTAGGACTTGTATTTTCATCCTCACAAGCCTGGAAGTATAATAATGAGAGCCTGGTTGCAAAGGCTTTACAATCGGTCGCAGCTATAGTGTGACTATACAGTATTTGTCCCTCGGCATCAATAGAGTAGACAAGTAATATTTTTACAGTTAAGGTACTCTCGCAATTTTAATATAGGGCAGAGATAATGTTTTTTGGTCATACAAACAGAATGGAGCTTCCCCATAACAACTTCCTAAGAAATATTCTCACTGCTCCTAGAGCGACTCCCCTATCTATGTTATGTGCAGAAATGGGCTCTCTACCAGTGGCATCGCATTTGAACCTTCGAGCACTCCTGTATTGGTGCAAATTGTCACAGGGAAAGTCCTCTCAGATAGCATGCAAGTGATATTCTGAACAAAGACACCATTTTGGTAGCATTAATTACAAATGGTGGACAAGGATTAAGAAACTGGTCATAGATCTTGCTCTCCCTATGGAAGCCATTGATACTCTTGAGCATAGCATTTCAGTAAAGGAAATCAAGCATAGAGTAACGGCTACTGCTATGGAAGGAGATATGGTAGTAATCAGGGCAAATAAGATCGCCCCGCTGTATCCAGTGGCAAAACAGCAGGTCTCACTTGAACAATATCTCATTCAAATTCAAGATCCGAGACTAAGGGTATTTTCAGACGTTATGAGATCACAGTAAACCACAACGAACCACGGTCAATCCCGCGGCAGGGCCAAAGCACCCTGAACGTCTGTTCTGAAGGCGCCAGATATTCACCACAGTCAATACCCACCAGGGGTCAAAATCAACCACGTTTAGAGAGTTCTGGCCCAGACCATCTCCGAAAGCGTGGTCAAAGTGATTCCCAACGGGAAACAAAAAAGAGTAATGTCTGGATGGTAACCACCGGCCGGAATCAAGCAAAATGATTCCCAGCCGGGGACAAAGCATGCAACATCGCTGCCAGGCAACGAGCAACAACACAGGCCGGGGAGGGAGATTTAAAGGGCATACAGCGGCAGGGGGACGTGGCAGGATGGAGCGAGGTGGAAAGGAGAGAAGAGTGGTGGAGGAAGAGGAGAAGGTAGTCATGCTGCACCTGGAGGTGGTGGAGGGACAGCAGCAGCAGCAGCCACCGGGACGGGTCAAACCGGCGCCTGCTGCCAGCCCGGGGGATGAGGCACCCCAGAAATGGGTAAGGGGACCGAAGGGGGGGCAGCGGTGCAGGGGCTCCAAGGCGGGTGGGCAGGCCGGCAGGGGGGAGAACGGGGGAGGGACACGGGCTATGGCAACCTGGTAACCAATCTCCCCTACCCCCACGATCCGCAGACATGGAAATGGGCCCGGGAGCCCGAGCTCCCGGAGGAGACGTCCGGAGGGCAGATGGAGAAGCAGGAGGAGGAGAAGGAGAGGAAAGACTGCAACCTGGAGGGCGCCCGCAGGAGACAGCCGTACCATCGAGAGGGACAATGGGGGCACAGGAAAACCCAGGACTTTATCCAGATCTGGGGGACCCTGGAGCACCAGCTGGAGGTGGCAGTCAACCAATGCAATGATCACGTCTTCAAGGAGATCGTGCGGGAAATTGAGGCGACAGGGCATCACAGGACAGTGGCCCAGTGCCAGTCGAAGGCCAAAGAGCTGAAGAGGGGGTACAAGGCCATTAAGGACAACAATAGGCGATCCGGCCACGGAGCCCGGACCGTCTCCTACTATGAAGCCCTGGACCGCATCCTACACATGAAGGGCTCAATAGTTGCCCCGCACCTCCTGGGGAGCACAGTGGTCCAGGGTAGGGAATGGGCCAAGGTACCCCCTCCCCTCCCCCAGTTAAGACACCGGCTACAGGAGCCCCGCCCCCCAAGAGGAACGCCCCGGGACCTCGGGTACCAACAGGTCCCCCTTGCGCACCAGACCAGATAGCCCCTGGCTGAGGTCCAAAGCTGGAGGATCCAAGGCTGGCATCCTGGTCACCATCGGCCAGTGGACACAGGGGGACCTCAGCCACACCAAGAGGCCAGCCTCAGAGGGCTTCGAGACCGACATAAAGGGTAAGCAGGCGGCTGGGACGGGACACGGAATTGGGGGGAAAGACCTGGGGGGGAAGGGGGCGCACAGGCCACGGGTCCACCTTCAGCAACCCCCTGATGGCCTGGACCCTGAGGGAGGGGTCCGGTGGCCGCGGGGGACACAGGCCGCCCAACCCCACCCACCCCTCCCCATTCCCACACAGGTCCCGGCACGTCCTGGCACATGTGACAGCCTGGCGAGGGGGATGGAGGAGAGCAGCCCCAGGAGCAACCAGAGGCCCCAGGTGAGGCAACACAACATGGGGGGGAGGGGAGGCCCGGCGAGCCTGGCCGGGGAAGCCGGACCCTGGGTTGGGGCCGGCCGCAGGGGGTAGCCAGGGGAGGGAACGAGCCACTATCCTGATGGGGGGGCAGGGCCCCCCATCCTTGGCATGGGATGGGGGGGTGGGAGGCTGGGGCAGCTAACCATACCCTAACATGCACCCCGACAGGGCGACCCACCGGGGACCAGCAAGGGGGACCCGTGCCCCTGGCACAATGGATGAGGAAGCACCGGGCATGGGTACGGTGCCGCAGGGAGGAGCAGGCAGAGGACATTGTCCGCTCCACCACAGAGCTGGGTGAGCGGATGATCGCGGCCATTGACTGCATGGAGGCGGCCACCGAAAGGTCCGTGCAGCAGGCAGAGGCCAGGGACTGGAGGCTCCAGGTGGAGGTGCACCTCAAACAGAGGTGGGAGCGCTGTTCGGGTGGCTGGAACAAGCCATAGACCGGATGGTCAGGGAGCACTCTGCAAAGATGGACCGGTCCCATGACATAGGCACCTCGCTGCTACTACACGTGGGTACTATGAGTGCCTATGTCATGGCAGCCACCCCACCGGGCAACCTGCCTACCCCAGTCCCGATGCCAGGCCCCTCAGCGCCTCCACCTTCACCACCACCGCCCCAGCTGCCAGCGTGCTCGCTGGAGCCGCGCTTCCGCCTACCGGTCCCTGTAGGCCTCCAGAGGGAGCTGCCAGCCAGGGGGGCCCTCCGGCCCCAGGATTGCCTGTCCTCCCACCACAGCCCGACCCTCAGGACACCGAGGCCTCCCAGGACACCGTTGGGGACACAGACAACGAGGGGGGAAGGGAGCTCCCAGAGCTCCACGGTGCCCATGAGGCGGCCATGAGGGCGGCCCCGGGGAAGGGGGGGAAAGGGGGAGGGCTACCTGAGGGGGGGAACCACTGGGGGGTGGGGAGAGGGCGAGGTGGCAGGAGCACATGTAGAAGGCTGAAACAATAAATGCATGGGAACCACAGTCGGCTCTATGTGTCTATTAGTGGGCCCGGGGGCGCAGAGGTGAGTAGAGGCACAGCCAGGGTGTTGCTGGGGCCCCCAGAGTGATGTGTGTGTGTGTGTGTGTGTGTGCGTGCGTGCGTGCGTGCGCGCGCGCGTGCGCATGTGTGTGTGTGCGCAGCCCCAGCGCTAGGCCTCCTGGCTGATCAGCCTCACCAGGGCAGCACGGATGTGCTTTGCGCATTGGTACTCCTGCGGGTTCTCAGCATTCACAATCATATAGAGAGGCACGGGGCTGGGAGGGTGCTAAGGGATGGGTGAACAGAAAGGAGTTCAGAAATTCAGTTTGGTTTGGTCTGAAATTCAAGTTTGGAAATTCGGTTCAGTTCAGTTTGAAATTAGAGTTCAGTTCGGAAATTCGGTTAGGTCGAATTCTGAACTTCCAAACCAAGTTCGGCCATTCAAACCCAGTTTTTTTGGTGTGTGTTGCTACTAGGAATGGGCGAACAGAACGGAGTTCGGAAATTCAGTTTGGTTTGAAATTCGAGTTCAGTTCAGAAGTTCGGTTCGGTTGACCGAACAGACCAAGTTCGGTCCGAACTTCCGAACGGCGTTTGCCCATCCCTAGAGGGTGCCAGGGCACAGGGTAGTCAAGGGCAGCCCCCTCAGTCTCGCACACAGCAGGCTCCTATCATGAGGGAGCCTGCTGTATAGTTCACCGTGTAGTCCAGGTGGCCCCCTAGGCTCCTCCAGCACTGCTTGAGGACTCCGAAGGCCTTCTCAACCACGGTTCTGCTTGCACACAGGCGAATATTGAAGAGCGCCTCCACAGGGTTCCTGGCGACCGGGTATGCCTTCATCAACCAACGGGTAAATGGGTAGGTTGGGTCTCCCAGGATGCAGGAGGGCATCATCACCCCCTCGATCTGGGTCATCCCCATGTCCGCGAAGTCTCCACGGTACATCCAGGCATAGAAGGGAGAGATGGTCATGATCCAGGCATCATGGCTGTGACCAGAGTGGCCCGTGTAAATGTCTATGAACCGACCCCAGTGGTCCACTACTGCCTGCAGATGCAGGGAGTAGTACCCGTGTTGGTTGACATATTCCGAGGCCTCCCCAGAGGCTGGGCGCAGGATCTCTATGTGGGTGCTGTCCACGATGCCCATGCAGTTGGGGAATCCACCTGCTGCGAAGCTGGCCATCATGGCCTCCTGGTCCACTAGCTGGATCGCTCAGTCCAGGAGCACGCCCTCCACCACCTCACAGATGTCCCGCAGGATCCTGGCGACGGTGCTCACCCCAACGCCAAAGTGCTGTGAGATGGAGTGGCAGGAGTCCGGTGTTGCAAGGGCTCAGACCCTGATGGCGACTCGTTGGACCATGGGTATGGGGGCCCGCATGGGGGTGGCCTGCCGCTCCAGCCATGGCGTTAACAGCTCCGCGAGTTGCAGGAGGACGTGCATATCCATCCGAAAGTGCGCTCTCCAGGCGGCCTCGTCCCACTGGGCTAGTGCCCTGGCCCACCACCCCTGCGCCCGCTCCATGATCCATACACGCCGGTCAATGGGCATTGTGAGCAGGGCAGCGTGCCCCATGGTCTCCCTCTGCCACTGGAGCCACCCGGCCCCAGGCATGGAGGAGGGCCTGTCGGGCCGCCCCAAACACCTGCTGGACCCTGAGGCGGGCCAGGAAGTGCCTGTGTCCGTGGTGGGCTCTCCAGGCTCTGGCAGCGCTCCTGGCCATGCACACATGCAGCTGGGTGGCCAGGTGCACCTCAGCGGTCTGGATGTGCAGGAGGTCTGTGTGGGAGTGGTACCACTCCACGCACATGTCTAGGTGCATCCCGCAGGTGCCCAACCAGCCCAGCTCCATGGTGACCAGCACCCCGGGTGGGTTGGGGTTGTAGGTTGGGACTGGTGGTGCCCCGCCCCCCGGTCGCGCCCTGCCAACCGGGCTTGGGGCCCTGGGTCACCCTGGCCATCCCCCCTGACCGGCAGGGCCCGGCTCCTGCAGGGCCAGTGGGCCGGGGAGGCTGCGGGCGGTCCCATGCACGCACATGCCTTCCCGGCAGGGGGCATGGCGCTTGGCTATGCCCTCGTCCGGGCATGTGCGGGCAGCAGCTGCATTTCTGCTGTCATCACCTCCCACCTCTGTGTCGGCTGCCTGCTGTCCTGAGCGCCCTGATTAGCGTGTAGGCTGCCCTGTCTCTGTGCTCTGTTCCAGCAGCTGGGCTGGGTCTGCACCCCATGCCTCGTTCTGTATCTGTACAATGTTGCGGCCTGTGGCCTTATCGCTTGGCCTTGGAGCTCCCCGGCTTCCTCTCCCATTCCTCCAGAAATTGGGGGGGCCCTCTTTCATTGTGTGTAGTATCAGGCGCTTGCTGGACCATGGTTGTCCGTGCTTCCCCCGGGCTTGCGGGCCCCAGCATCCCAGGCGCCCCATGTAGCTGGACCATCCATGAGACCATGGCCCTGTGTGACCTGTGGCATTCCCCAGGTGTGCAATTGCTCCTGAGCTGCCCGGCCAGCCTCATCGGTGCCTACAAGAGTATGAGCTCTGGCCTGTGGTACTATGGCCATGTTGCGAGCGCCTGTGATTTCCGGCTGCATGTGAAGGCGCTGGGCCTCTGTCCCTTTATTATTATTATTATTATTAAACATTTATAAAGCGCCAGTTGCAACCTGGCGCTGTACAGAACATACAATCAGATGTGGTCCCTACCTGTGGCTTACAATCTAAAAGACAAGGAGGGGGAGACAAGGAGAGGGGACAGCGGGAGAGACATGGGAGAAGACAAACAAACATTCAGGCGGATGCGAAGTCTCAGGTGCGTGTACTTGGCTTGGTTACAAGGTGGTCGGTAGCAGCAGTCAGCAGAGGAGGGCTGACAGTAAGAGCAAGGGGAAAGACTAGAGGGCATTGGGAAAGGCAGCATGGAAAAGGTGGGTCTTGAGGAGGGATTTGAAGGAGCGGAGGGAGGAGGCGAGGCGGACGTCGGCAGGGAGGGAGTTCCAGGCATGCGGGGCAGCGAGGGAGAAGGGACGAAGGCGGTTGGGCGAGCAGGAGAAGCGAGGGAGAGCGAGGGAGGGGACAGCGGAAGAGCGGAGAGCGCGCGCAGGAGCGCGTAGGGCGATTAGGTCCGAGAGGTAAGGGGGAGCTTGGTCATGGAGCGATTTGAACGTGAAAACCAGGAGTTTGAACAGGATACGTTCAGGAAGGGGGAGCCAGTGAAGGGAGAGGAGGAGAGGCGTCACATGGTCGAAGCGACGGGCAGAGTGAATGACCTTGGCGGCAGAGTTTTGGATCGCCACAAGGGGGGACAGGTGGGAGCGAGGGAGGCCAGCAAGGAGGAGGTTGCAGTAGTCGAGGCGAGAGATAACCATGGCATGAACAAGGATTTTGGCCGAGGAGACAGATAGAAAGGGGCGAATGCGGGCAATGTTGAGGAGAGCGAATCGGCAGGATTTGGCCACAGAGTCAATGTAAGGTTTAAAGGAGAGGTGCGTGTCAAAAATGAAGCCCAAGCTGCGGGCACGGAGAACAGGACGGATGGTGACCCCATCAATGCAGATGGTCAGGTCAGAGGGAGAGGAGGGGGATGGAGGAAAAATGAGGAGTTCAGTCTTGGCCATGTTCAGTTTGAGTTGGCGTCGGGACATCCAGGCGGAGATATCAGAGAGGCAGTCGACGAGGCGTGAGCGGATAGAGGAGGAGAGAGAGGGGGTAGAGAGATAGAGTTGGGTGTCATCAGCATAGAGATGGTATTGGAATCCGTGGGAGGCAATAATTTCGCCAAGGGACAGGGTGTAGATAGAGAAGAGGAGAGGGCCAAGGACAGAACCTTGGGGAACCCCAACCGAGAGGGGAAGGGAGGGGGAGGTCGACTCGGGGAGGGAGACATTAAAGGAGCGGTCAGAGAGGTAGGAGGAGAACCAGTCAAAGACAGAGCCACGGAAGCCCAAAGAGTAAAGCGAGTCCAAGAGGAGCGAGTGGTCGACAGTGTCAAAGGCAGCAGAGAGGTCAAGGAGGACAAGAACGGAGTAGTGGCGCTTCGATTTAGCGACAAGTAGATCATTGGTGATCTTGGCCAGGGCAGTTTCAGTAGAGTGGAGGGGGCGGAAGCCGGACTGGAGAGGGTCCAGGGAGGAGTTGGCAGAGAGGAGGTTCAGGCAGCGGGAGTAGACGACACGTTCCAGGAGCTTCGAAGCAAAGGGAAGGAGGGAGACTGGCCGGTAACTAGAGGGATCGGAAGGGTCCAGGGTAGGCTTTTTGAGGATGGGGGAGACAGTGGCATGTTTGAAGGCAGAGGGGAAGGAGCCTGTGGAGAGGGAGAGATTGATGACATGCAGAAGGGGGGGAGCGACAGTGGGAGCAATAGAGGTCAGGAGGCGGGAGGGGATCGGATCAAGGGGGCAGGTGGAGGGGTTCGATGAAGAGAGAAGAGCGGAGATTTCCTGGAGAGAGGCAGGAGGGAAGGATGTGAGGAGGGAGGGGGGCGGGGGAGGGGGTGGGACGGGAGCGGGGGGCGGAGGAGGGCGGGAGGCAATATCCCGACGGATCTTGTCAATCTTGGAGGTGAAGAACGACGCAAGATCCTGAGCAGCAAGGGAAGAGGGCGGAGGAGGGCAGGGGGGTTTGAGAAGGGAGTTGAAAGTAGAGAAAAGGTGTCGAGGGTCGCGGGAGAGGCACATCCCGGAGATGAGGTGCTCGCATGTGGGGTGGTTGGTGGCAGAGACTGTGTCCACCCTCTCTGTGTGCAGCCTGTCTGGCTACACGGCTTGTCTGTCGGAGGAGGGCCCTGCCTTGGTGGTGTCCTTCTTTGGCTGTGTTCACAGGGCCCGAGGTTACCAGCGGTCCCGTGGGGTGATCTATCACCGCCTGTTGGAGCTGGGTCACCTTCCGTGGCCCCCACCTGTGGACTATGGCTTGTTGGAGCCCTCTGAAGTGGAGGTGGTGGCGCTGGCCGGTGTGTGGTTCCGATCCGATGTGCAGGTGGGGCTCTCCGCCCAGGATCTCTTCGAGGCTTACTACCTGGTTGCCCACCACATGTCTGAGCTGGGCTTCCGTCGGGGCATGCTTCAGTGGCTGCACTTTGTGCACCTGGTGGACCACCCAGTCCCAGGCCCCTTTGTGGCCCCCTGCAGCTGGCTGTGAGGGCCCCCCCCCTTCCGGGGCCTGGTGTGCGCTCCCATCTCTGCCCTGGCTCAGTGGGTCACTGCCCCTTCCCTCCCTGATGTTCCTGCCTTGCTGCTGTGCTGGCTGTTTCTTGGGTTCCTCTGCCCCTGCCTGTGGTTCTGGGCCCCATCCGTGGGGCCCCCCTGTCTGCCTCTGCAATAGGTGTTCCCCTCCGTGACTGCCTTCTCCTGCAGCTGTATTCTGAACTGTGTACCGGCCCCCGGCGGCCTGGGTGCCGCTGTCCTTCATGCTCCGGCCTCGCTCCCTCCTGTGCCTGGGCCCCCGCACCCCCTGGGTGCCTGTGTGACCGTGGGGTTCTGAGGTCCCCAGGCTGGGGCTCTGGGCACCCTCCCGTGTGTGTGTGTTGCTGGCCCAGCTGCCCTGATCCTCATCTCCATCTCGCCACCTTGCCATCCATCGCACCCTAGCTGTCATGTGGGATCCCCGCCTGCCTCCTGGACCATTCCTGGCCCACTCCTTGGTCCATGTGGCCTCCCCCTCTGACTGTGCTGTGCCCTGGGGGTTCCCCCCGTTCCGCGACTGCCTGTGTTGCTGTGGGGGTGCCCGTGCGGGCTGTGCTGTTGTGGGGGCTTGGTTTGCCGTTCCCCTTGTCCTGCTCCAGCCCCGCCCCCCCTGCTCCCTGTCCCCGCCCCCCCTTCTTTCCCCCTTGTGCCGTGTGTATTGTCTGTCCTGCCGTGTCCCCCCTTCCCTTCCTTTCCCGTGTGGGTGTGTGCGCGCCCAGGTGTGTGTTTGTGCTGTGTGTTCCACTGTGACCTCGCTTTCCCTGTGCCTGTTTTGTGTGCTGCCCCGGCGGCTCTTCTTCCTCTTCCCCCTCCCTTCCCGTTTCCCTTGTGTGGGTGTTCCTTGTGGGCACTTTTCACTTTGTTTGCCCTCTTTTGGCCATGTCTGCCTCCCGCCCCTCCCCGGTGCCTTCTGGGTGTTTTGACCACGCCCGGGGATCGGTGTCACGTCTGTTGCGCTGCCCCGCCCGTGATCTGACGGCCCAATTCCCTGCCATGGTCCTGGTCCCATCATGTCTGTTCTGGGCCTTCTTTTACCACAGGGGGTGGTTGGGTGGCTCGCCGCCACTGGGAATCCACTGTGGTGACTTGGGACTGCGTAACATCTGAAATCACCCTAAGAAGAGCAATTACCTTAATGTGTTTTGTTCTTTTAAAAGCCGCGGTAACTAGAGGTAGGAGAGACCAGATCCCATATATTAATAAAATTTGCTCATGTCATTCTCAGGAAGTAGAGTCATTGATTCATATTATTTTTAGCTGTCCTAAATATGAAGACCTTAGGGGTATTTGGACTGATCCATTATTTGAGAATTCTTGGTTAACTAGAGAGGAGAAAATGAAATTGATAACTATAGCAATGGATATGCCATTAACTAAAGAAGTCTCCTTTTTCCTTATCCTTGTTGAGAGAAGGATGAAACTTTTTAATGACTCTCACTCTATGAACGACTGAAAATAATAGTTAATAATCATCTACCTAGGAAACCTGAAATAGAAATTGCTGCAAGCATATAATGATGGAAGCTTTCGCTCTTATGTAGGAAATCTGTCAAAATTGGTATGATAATGTCTTAGCTCCAATATCAAAGTTGTCTACTGCTAATTAGGCGTATTGCCTATTCTATTCTCTTTAGGGCGGCCTTCTTATCTTTCCTAGTTGTTTTTATCCTTTGTATTTTATATTTTGTTGTTTCTTTTTGGTCTGTGGAGACTAGGGCTTAAGTCCCTGATGTGGGTCCCCTGTGAGGGAATTACTCAGGACTCTAATGCCCAGAGATGGGCTTCTTTTGGGTGCCCTATTTCTCTATGAACTTGTAGTGATCTTGCCACTAAGGCATTTTGTAAATGAGCTTTTTAGTATTCTTATATTATAGTGCAAACTACTTATTTATTTAGTACTATTTTATTTCTTGTAATAGCAGATTTGCTGGAAACAATAAACTCATTCATTCATTCATAACACACAACACTCAAGGAGCATAGCCACAAGGGAAGAAACCGGTCTATGACATATAGGGTCAAGAGACAAACAATAACCACACACAGGGAAGAGCAGTTGCTCCACCAGCAGGTCTTAAATACTCCCTAGTGTCCGATCAGGAAACCAGGAGACAGGCTGCAGAAATGGGCGACAGGTGAGCAAGGGTGGGACACACACCAGGCAGAGATGCAGGAGGAGACATAGGGAGGAGACTGGCAACACAGGCCACCAGGCGACACAAGCTGTTGAAGCAATGATCCCAAGTCCCCTGGGCCAGGGTTTCAAGACCCAGACCTGACAGCAACTTGGGTTCTTGCAGGTTGAAATGGGGGTCTTGAAAAGCCAAAAGAAAAAAAGCCTTGTGGACTCTCACTTTACCCTGCCAGAGCCTGGACTGTCACTAGATCTGGCACCTGCCACTTGCCTGTTCTTCATGCACATCCATTTGCAGCAAAATAAAGGGCAGTGGAGCTGGGCTCCTTAGAGGTTCACAAGGGCTCTGGCAGAGTGAAGCAGGACTCAGTGAAGCAAAGGAAGGTACATTTGTACAAGGCCATGCCAGTCAGGAGATGGACTTTGCTGTGGGTAGGGATACACGAGATGCCACCCTAGGTCTAAAAATGTGGGTGGTTTGAATAATAATTAATCTACAGCTGCACACACCACACACTGGTTCAAATCTCACTGCTGGCTTTCACGCTAGGGCTCAAGCAGCATTTCCTCATATGCTTAGTGTGTGAAGGAATAGCTTTGGTGCTTAAATGTTTTTGCTTAAGAGAAAGTTTTAAAATGCTGTAAAATCCATCTGCTGAGCTTACTTTAAAAATGCTCTTTTAGGGGCAAGGGAGGGTTAGTGGTGAAAGCTTGGAGTAGTTTAGTCATGGGATTCCACAGAATCCTGAGTGTTCAAATGTTTCTCAAAATCAGAGTATGATAGGGTTAAATAAAAGCATAAAACCCACACACCCCAGGTAAGATCCGCTATCTTAACCACACTGGTCAAGATAACAAAGTCTCTCAATGATTGACGAGATTGGATGACAAGACACAATGCTAACTCCACTTTAAAATTTCTTATGCATGTTGCAGGGCTGCATAGGGCACCAATACAGCCCTGCAACATGCATAAGAAATTTTAAAGTGGAGTTAGCATTATGTCTATTTTCACCCATTGTCTCTTACCATTCAGGGATGCCCTAATAGAACTACTCAAGCTTCCTCAAGCATTCATCCAGCATTTCAACAAGGGACTCTACCACTGCGCCTCATCATGCTTCCACCCCTAATAGAGTCTTTCAATATGCAACCCCACAGAGCAACTTCTCAAAGCCCCCTACTGGAGAAACCCCAATATCATCTCAACTCCCCCAATACTGGCCCTTGATTCAGCTCCAACATTCTTCCTCTAGGCCACCCACATCCCTGCTACCCTTCCCTCCAATTCCCCAGGAAAATAAAGTTTGCTCCTGCTTTATATTAGTGTATCTGTAACAGTTGCTTCCTGATGGCAACCTAGCAGGATCCTTTACTTGATGTCCTTTTACTTACGAAGAGGTTGTCTGCAGCCTGGATTATCATCCATTATTACTGGTGCCTCCACCTGAACATCAGGGAATTTCAGAATTCTGAATTTCCTTTAGGCCAAGTTGAGTCTTTACCCTCATCAACCCTACCATCTATTCCCCCTATATTCCGCCCCACCCTCCCCGAGACTGCACTTGTGGCCTTGGTCAACGACCTCCGCTGTGGATTGGACCAGGGTCGATCAACCCTGTCGATCCTGTTAGATCTTTTGGCTGCTTTTGATACTGTTGACCATGAGATCTTGGTGAATCGCTTGCGGGACTCATCCAGGGTTGGCAGGACTGTTCTTCAATGTTTCTGCTCATTCCTGGCCGGGAGAACTCCACATGTGATGCTGGGTGATTGTACATCTTCTCCCCCGGGACCTCAGGTGTGGGGTTCCGTCCACAAGGCTCTATTTTGTCCCCTCTCGTGTTCAACATGTATATGCAACCTTTAGGCGAGATCGTCCGAGGGTTTGGTGTGCGGTGTCATCAGTGACACCCAACTTTACCTTTCTTTTTCAGCTGACTTTAGCCCGGCAGTCTTGATGCTTACCCAGTGTTTGGTGGCTGTGCGGGATTGGATGAGGGCGAGTTGTCTGAGGCTAAATTCCGACAAGATGTAGATGATGCTAGTGGAAGGGGCTGAGGGTGTGGTGGGACCCATCATTGACGGTGTCCACCCTCTGTTGGTCCCACAGATTTGTAGTCTGGGGGTGCTCCTGGAATGACAGCTCCACCTGGATGTCC